>CM034617.1:32906465-33103294 GCA_020080225.1 Gynochthodes officinalis
AAGTATAGACATCAGTTTCCTACCAAACAAAGCCTCAAAAGGTGTCATTTTAATGCTTGAATGATAAGTAATGTTATACTAGTGCTCAACCATGGTCAATCATTGGAACCCAGTAGATAGTTTGTCATAGCAAAAGCATCTCAGGAATGCTACTAAGCACTAATTAACCATTTTAGTCTACCCATCACTCTAAAGAGATACACAGTGCTAAAATGCAATGGCACTCCCAAAGTCTAAAAAGGAGCTTCCCAAAAATGATTGGTGAATATTTTATCTCTACCACTGACAATAGATTCTAGTAGACCGTAAAGTTTAAAAATATTATCTAGGAAAAGTTTGGCCATTTTAATAGCTGAAATTGGATGTGCTAAAGGAATAAATTGGCTAAATTTTGTGAACCTATAAACCACCACCATGATGGTATTATAATCCTCAAATTTAGGTAGCTTCTCTATAAAGTCCATGGAAATATGACTCTATGCTTGTTGTGGAATTTGTAATGGTTGTAGCAGGCCAAGATATGGTACATTCTCATACTTGACTTTTTACCAAACATCACACTATTGAATCTATAGAATCACTTCTGTCTTTATATTTGGCCAATAAAATAAGAATTTAATCCTTTGAGGATGGGTAGTCTGAAAGGGTTGATTTTCAATGCAAATAAGCATTTGCTCTTACTCAATTTAAACAAATTGAGTAGTTCTCTTTCATTTGCTCCTATATCCTTTATTTATTTACAGTTTAATTCTGATATCAGAGCCTTTGACTAGTTCTCTTTCTTGTATCCAAATTCTCTTCCAAAGGATAAAAGAAAGGAAGAAAGAAAGAAAGAAAGAAAAATAGATCGATTCTATGTTTGGGAGAGAATTTGTATACAAGACTTGGTATTGTTCAATCTAAATAAGCATTTGCTCTTACTCAATTTAAGAAAATGCTTATTTTCAATGTAAATCCTAGAATTTCAATGACTTTGTGTCAACTTCCCCTTATCAACAACTATCTTATTAATAGAAAGAGAAGTGTCACATTATTTTTATGATCATTGGAATTTTATCCTCTCTTGTTTTACCGTTCTCCATCCTCTCCAACTTGTCAGTTTGTATTGTAGATGTGTATATCATATGTGTATTACACAGACATCTGACTACATAACAAGCCACATTTATTTGAAGTACTCCGTTTTTTATTAGTTTTCCTCGATTCTTTTTGGCATTTATATCTGTTCCAACTCATTCCAATTCACTCAGACAAATAGTTATAAGACATTGCGTAAGAGCTATGTAATAGTGGAATGGCAACTTATTGGCCACATATAAAAAAAATTAAAAAGTCATGTTAAAACTATAAGGTAATACTAATGATTGTTGAAAAGATAAAATCACATATCAAATTACATTGAAATGCCAAAATTTGTAGTAAAGAGTCACGTTATCAATAAGAACTGCTATCTTTGATGTTTCCCGCATAAGTGCTTAAAGTAACTCATTTAAACTGCCACATCTTTCTATGTTAGGATAGTTACTTAAAGAGTACAACACCTCAATTTGTCACCTCCAAGTTGAGAATTTAAGTCATTCATTTCATTGGTCACATGATTTTCCTCAATTTTTAGTCTACCAATAAGCCAAAAAGAACTATTTTCTCACTTCAATAAAAATTATTATCTATTTTTTTACTTATGTCACACAAATAGTCGAGAAAATTTTAGTAGATTTTAATTAAAACTACTCTTATTGAGAAACTAAAGCTAAAGAAAAATAACACCTAAAGCATAAAACGTAACAAAAATGAAGGAAACAAACATGCTTGTTCAACAAATTCAATCAATTAATCAGAATCTAAATTCAAATATAATTCCCAAAGCAAAGCCATTCTCCGAAACTTTAAGTATGCATTATCTTTAATGCATAAGAAAAGAAAGGTAAGAGTAAAGTGTTGTGGTGACTTAGGATCTAGAATTATAGCACAAATACCACAAATAATCCAATAATAGTTAACTTAATCCCACACAACATGAACGCAAATATACATTTGTTAATTGCACTTGTGGAAAGAGGATCAATCCCATGATAATATTATCACTCTGAGTAAATAATGTTCAAATTAACAGAAAGGAATAAAAATAAAAATAAATAAATAAAACTAACAACTAAGATAAAATAGGCTAAAAGTAAACAAACAAATACAACTAAAAAAATTAAGTGAATTAATATACTTTTAAACACTAGATCAAAGAGAACTAAAGCAAGAGTTATCAGGAAATTCTAAGGAATGATTAGGGTCGTATTAATCTCTCAATAATGGGGTCAATTTAGCTAAAAGTTCATGCAAATGATAGAGCAATTGTCTACTTTTTCACTCTAACTTCTATTCCTAGTTACTAGGATAGAATGGATATGACAAATATTCCTATTCTACAAAATCAATAAAAAAAATAATAATAAAATTGACACTTAAGAGCCTATCAATTCTCTCTACCTATTCTTAGGCTAGAGATACTATGATTTTAATATTAATTGTCCAATCTTTCATGACGATTAGTGATCGAGAGCAGAAACCATAACACATTATCTATGAGGCTTCAATAAATTGCATGCAGTTTATACTAAAACATGATATTAAGTATCAATTCACATGACCCACAATATAAATCAACACAATAAAGAGAGATATCAACAACTCATATTAAAACATGATATTAAACATTAATTCACATGACCTACAAGATAAATCAACACAATAAAGAGAAATATCAACAACTCATCATCAAATCTTAGGAGTTACAGAAATTTTACCGCTAACAACTAACAGAAAGACAATCAAATTAAAGAACTTAAGTAAAAGATTCAAGCGCAAGGTATAAGAAACTTTTTTTTCACAAGATGAAATCAAACCCACAAATTAAACTTCAAGTTAAAACTCAATATCTTCAAAAATGGATGTTTTTTTCCTTCCAAAGCTATAAAAGCTCCTACTTAGCCCTGAGATCTAATTTTTAGCTTTAGAAGTACAAAAATTGTGAAAATAATTCTTACATCCTGTATTTTCATATCAAGTGGCCCAATGTAGTACGAAAGTGTCTGTAAATATTAAAAAGGGATCACAATTTCAACACTTTGGTTCAGGCATGGTCATGCTCCAGCATGAGTTAGTCACACTGGCAGCTTGATTGCATCCAAACCTTCCCTCATTGTTGGTTTGCCATAGTTCTATGTACTGGTACTTTCTTCAGTCGAACTTTTGATGCTTTTCTGGGAAAAATTAGGCTTTGACTTCTATACAAGAGTAGCTCTTACTCTTAGATTTCTAATGCTTCAAAAATTATTTAAATTGGACTTTTTTAGCACAAGATGTGGTTATTTTTCTTAAGTGTGTGTGTCATTAGTTGATCCTGTCATATCTTCATTTTGGCTCTAGTTTTCACTTAGATGTTGACTAATTTTAGAGAAACTCAAAGCAAAAGATTTAAAGGAATATTCAAAGAATCATCCAAGATCTCCACATTTGGTTCATTAAAAAAAGAGAAACACTTTTTCGAAATCTGACTCCCAAACTACTTTTTTTTGCATGATTCAAACACTTTCCACCTCCAAGTTGCACCATTGATTGGATTTTGAACGAATTGACCATTTTTATGACTTTTTTATCCTTCTAAAATTGTTTAAAAGTACATAAAAACACAAAATTAACATCTGTTAACTCAATAAATAAAGTAAAAAGAATCTTATTATAGGATTCATTTAGATAGTGATTTTCCACTCTCATAATTAAAAGATCCCTTGTTTTATGTCTCATTTCCAAGTGTTTTGTAGGATATGATATCTGTCATTTTTTACTCTCCAGACTAG
Source organism: Gynochthodes officinalis (assembly GCA_020080225.1). Lineage (NCBI taxonomy): Eukaryota > Viridiplantae > Streptophyta > Magnoliopsida > Gentianales > Rubiaceae > Gynochthodes > Gynochthodes officinalis. The sequence goes on from CM034617.1 coordinate 32,910,317, forward strand.
CATAATGAGCTAGGTGAATTCCATCAACCTTACCATTCTTCATCATATTGATTGTTCAATCCAAAGTTTAATTCCATCAATTCAACATGAAAGAGCAATTTAGCACTCATTAATCTAATGAACTTTTACGTAGGCCTCAAAAAATAATGCAAGCATTTTAATTATCAAGAAATAGTAAAAATATGATGTCTACTTTACTTTTTCAAATAAAAAGATTCCTTTATACCTTTTTTTTTCTTTGAGACATTTTCATAAACATCTTGGCTACAATATTTTTGTACAAAAAATTCTTGTAATAATTCTTCCAAGAATGATCCTATTATTAAATATCCAAAAAACGTACCACAATAATCATTTTAGATGAAGCAAAACATGAAAGAAACGCAATCAAAGTCACAAAATTCAAGATTCAAGTGGGAGTTAAAAGTATTATAGTGCCATTGAATCTCAATTGATGCTCATATAATGTTGTTAGCTTATCAATAAATTATAAAAAATAAAATGAAGCTCACAAAAATAAAAGAAAGACAAAGTGCACAAAGAATTAAACAAATAAAGTGTTGATATGGTTGAGAAAAACAAATGGGTCAAAGGAAATTTTCATTTATAGTTTATATATAGGACACAGATCTCTCAAATGACCCCACCACAAGTTGTGTTCACGCCCATAGAATAAAAATGTGTCTTCATTCTTGAAAAATTATCTATTTGTGATGTCAAGCTTCCTGAAGCTTCTTTCTCAATCATCCCTCATTTCTTCTTGACATTTCATGTCTATAAACTAATTGTAGTCATTGCAATCTAGATGATACATGAAGCAAGGTAAAGAAACTTAAAATGTTAAGTCCAAGTATCTACAATCAAACACAAAAAACAAGAGCAAATGTATGCAGCTAAAAAGCTTCACTTAAAAACAAGTTGCTCAACTCCCTGGAAATTACACCACTTCCTGGAAATGACACCAAAAACTTAATAGCTTAAATATGCAAGTATATGGGTCACTATAGAAGTAATGTCGTGACAAGCACAAGTCAATTTCTCAAGGAATTGTACCAACTTTGTTTTTATAAAAATCAAGGTAAGACATCCTAAACTAAGCCTGAGCAACAATAAATAGTGTGAAATTTGGAAAAATAAGACAAATTACTCTATGAGGTAATTCACCAAACACTTTGTAAAATAAGAAATAACTAGGTGTAGGACTTCAATTTCCCTTTTTTACTTCATTTTGAACCCTTTATAGCTCTTTTTAGATTAATGGTTGAGTTGGATTGTTGGTCAAAATGCTAAATTATTCCACCGTCTTCTTAAAGATTAAAGGAAAATCTAATTAAACTTACTCCCTCCTACTTTTCGATGGGGATGGTTGAATTTGTTTGTTATTAATCTCAAGTTCCTATTCACTACCCATGTCTTGAAGACATGTTTCTCTCCCAAGAATCAAGAGCTATTCTATCTCTTGAGTTAGAATTTCTATACCCCTTTCAAAATCATAAGAATTCCCAAAATCAACTAAAAGATGATCTTTCAAGTTGCCAACAGTAGCATTATTCACAAAATAGAATAAACAATAATAATAATAAAAAAGATCCAATCCAATCCAAAAAAAAAAGATTAAAAAATTCAAGATTTATAAAAGAGTTCAATTGCAGTTTTGGAGCACACTTGGAGCAATATAAAAATTAAAGCTCAAAAATTAGAACCATAGAATTAGAATAAAAGAATGAGAAAAAAAAAAATCTTAGTCAAGGTTCCATTTCCCAAATTTCTCCTCCCTTTCTAATGGATCTTCAAGATCTTGCAATAATTCCAAAATTTGACCCCAAAGGGGGACTCACCCCTTTGGAATCATGAATTAGTCTAAGTATTTGATGAAAATCTTCTCCCTACTTTATCTAAAGATATTTTGTAATCCTTAGGAGCCTTATATATATAAGGCCAAGAGTCAAATAGCCAAAGCAGGGAGAAGATAGGTATATATATATAGATATAATTTAACTTCTTGCCTTTTGACATCTTTAACTTTTTGACTGCTTTTGATGTCTTTAACACGATGCTCCTTTTGATTAACACTTTAAGCTATTATTTAACCTTTTTTTCAACATAATGTGGTCTTAAAAAAATGAAAATTAACATAAATTTAATTTAAACAATAAAAGAAAGTATAAAAGTATTAAGCATTAGGTTAAATTTGTTAAGTATTTAATGGTTAAAATGACACTCCTTACACTCCTAGAATGCAATTACAGCAATAAAAACAATACAACCAAACATTAGAAACATAGAATTGGAATAAAAAATAGAGGAAATCTCAGTCTATGGTTCCATCTCCCAACCTTCTTCTTCCTTTTAAATTTGGTTCTATCCAAAGTGGTCCAAAGAGTGCTTAAGTTCTCACTAATTGCCCCATGTTTTTGCCCCCGAAAGAGGACTCAACCCTTAGATACCTAACTAGGCTAGGAGTTTTTGTCGAGATCTTTTGATGAGTTGAATATTTACTATGTTTATCCTTTTTAATTAGCTTGTATTTTGTGTTTTTTATTTAGTTTATTAGTCATATTTTACTAAAATTTTGTATTATTTTGTTGTTATGGCCACAAGTCAAATGTGAATGAAAAGTGCCCTATTTTGAGTGGAAACACGTGAATTCTAAGGAATAAAACATTAAGGACCAAAACAAAGAGGAAAATTATTAAAGAGTTGAAAAGATAGTGATGCTATAGTGTGGTTGTCTAGAAAGTTAACTTGAGAAAAAGGGAGCCACACCATGACATGGCTATACTTGGGCCGTGGTGTGATATGTTTTTGAGCTAAACAAATTTTGCACCCATGTAACTGTGTGCCTTATTCATCCAACCCTATGTATTGGACTTTGTGCGGAATATAAGTAGAACTCTTTCAGACATCAATCAAGAGGCAATCCACATAAAGACTTTGAAACAAGCATTCTTAGGCAAGACATAAAAGAGGAGATAGAAAGGGAGAGAGATAAGCTAGTTTAATATGAACACAACTAAAACTTGGGATTTGTGAGAAAGAAAATGGAAGCAGTTGGATTTCCACAAGGGCATCCATCAATTGCTAAAGCTTCACGCTTATGGCATTGATGTTTGACTATTCTTTTTCTCCCCTTGCTATGGCTGACTAAGTTTCCCTTGGAGTTGTGACTTGCGAAACCCATGAATACTTTTGTTTATTTACTTTGGCACTTATTATTGAAATTTATTATGATTGTTCATTCATTTTGGATTTTTTCCTTATTTATTATGGATTTAAAAAATTGGAAACCAATGGGGGATTGGGGGAAATTTTAGGATGTTTGCATTCCAGAAATGTGAACTCCATTTTTTATTTTTATTTTTTGAAACTTTAGTACTATGTTTGCATGTTAAAATAGAAACTTAGTGCAAATAAAAAAAAAATTAGGCCCAATGAGTGAGCATGTCTAACATGCGAACTTAGTAGAAAAATTTAGAAAAACATTGGCACTATTGAGTCAACATGTTAGACATGCGAACTCAGTATAGAAATAAAAAAAACTATTAGGTTCCGTAATTCCTGTTTTTGAAAAATAATAAGTCTATTGAGCAATATATGTGGGTAACAAAAATCACAAGTATGTAAAATAACTATTAGTTAATTTAATTTTTTTCTCTTATAAGTTTTTTGTTAATTTTACATTTGTGCAAAACTTGTTGTAATATAAAGTATGGTTCATAATTGTAATATGAAAAATGTAAATCTTATTCAAAAAAGAAAATTGTTAACAGTTGATCCATAATTGTGATGTGAAAAATGAAAAATATTAATTTGAAAAATTAATATTGATGTAGTTTAAGGTAGGTAATATGAGTTGTATTAGAAATAGGAGTGAACCTGTTGAGGTCAAAAAAATGAATAACAAAATTTAAACTAATCCTATATTGATTTACTTATAAGTTAGCACAATTACAAAAAGAAATTTGGTAATAGATGTAACGTGCAAGGGCCATATTATCCACTTTTTGTAAACCTTATACCGAAAATCATACATCATAAGCGTAAAACCCTAATTATTTAAAAAAATGAGGACACATTGACGAAAACCCAAATCTTTATGAGTTTGCATTTCATGTTATAATCTTATTTTTCTTAATAAATTAAATTGTTTGAAAACATCATAAAGTCAATTACTTGATTTAGAAATAAATTTTCATTCCATCTCGTTTCTTTAGTTTCATATAAAGTAAATAGAATTTAATTATCCATTTTAGAGTCCTTAAAATAAAATTAAATTTCATTCTCTTTTTTTCTTAAAAAAATTTAATTGTTTCATTATATTTAAGAAAATTAAGTTAAATTTTGAATGCAAGGAAAATTTTGAACGGGCTGCCGGGCTGAAGCTCTCCATTTCACTGTGCATGTGGGCGACATGGTGTGATAAAGGTGTGAATTGTGGCTACAGTATTTTACTGTGGCTACAGTAATTTTTTTTTTAAGCATATAGGTCCAGCGTTAGTTGGATTTCGATCCTGCTTTCGTTTGGTTTTGTCCTCCGTTAGGGAGGTTTTGTGTTCTAACTTAGGCAGAGGGTTAAGTACGATGTCAAGCAGCATAAAGTCGAGACAGCAGCTTGCAGGTAGAGGCCAACAAGCTAGGGTTGTAGTTCCCTTAGCTAGTTAGTAGCTAGGAGGTACCAGTCCCACTATGTTAGGGTATGCCGGTTTTGTTTTCTCGGGGTTAGGCCTTAACCAATCCCTACTGGGGGTAAGTTAGTTGTGTTAGGGCATGTCCATTTAAGGCTAGTCATTTTATGGACACTCTATGTAATGTATTGCTTGGGTATTCCCATGTTAATGCAATCCTTTTTTTTGATAAAAAAAAAATTAAGTTAAATATCATATATTTAAAATTTTCACATTTCATCTTATCGTACAACTTCAAAATTTCATGACTTGAACATCTGACACTGTTATACCAAAATTAATGCTAAATACAACTGAAAAATGTTAGTAATTTTTTCAATTAAATTAATAATATGTACAAATTAGAAGTTTTACTAACTATTATTTGTGACCTACAAGTTTTGCATGAGTTCCATATCTAGTAGGTTTAATTGTTCACTATGACCTAAGTAGCCCTACATTAAATTTGGGTGATCATTAATAAGATGTAGATTTATGTTATTACCTTGAATTTCTTGATCAATGTCTTCATAATTAGATCTAGTGTCCTCTAACAATCTTTATTCACTTGAGAATGAATGGTAATAAAAGGGCTGTGAAAGACTAGTGAAAGAGCAGAACTACTAGATGAGAACTACTAGATGACTGCAAACTCATATGATCATGACTAAGTGATAAAGAAAATGATGGTGATCTTAATGGCTAGAACAACACTGGTTTAAATACACCTAAGTGTAATGCACCTTCTGTGTGGATATGTGCATCAATATGTGGTGCCTGCAAATCTTGTTCTGGAGACCGACGTTAGTGCGTTGCACCATCTTGTTGCCCTTTATGCACATTTTGAGGTTGTCTTTGAATTATGCGAGAATTAATATTTTCATCTGATATTGTAGTCGGTACTTCTAAGGGTCGACTCTATAGATGGTGTGATTCCTAAATGACATGCATAGAGGTATTGGTCAAATCTTGCATTTTAGCAAATCGAACATTATTAACTGTCTTGTACCATACCATGTGGTCCAAAAACATATAGTATATACATGAAACTAATTATCTATACATACAACCAATTGTAACGTCATGAATCCTCAATTATAAATAGTAATGTGATATAAATTTAAAAAATTAGCAGAAAACAACCACACCAAATACTTTGCAATAGATCCAATGTTTTAATAACTTTCAAGAAATGAAGTATCATGGTTTGGATTGAAATTGTACATGACTATATGTGGTCTATATTAGGTGATTTACTCAAGTAATGGGTGGATTAGGTTATCTATAACATCACTATCCTCAACCAAACTGTGGTGACTCCCCCCACAAGTCTACATAGGCCTGATATATAGATACTCAGTTAGTATTAAACCTACCATGTTGACTCATCTTATGCAATTCATCAAATCTATCTATCAAACATAGTAAAGAAATGGACTGACTTAATCGAAATTGTCACATCACACAATTAGTCATATGTAGCTCAACAATACTCCAATAGATACTATATACCACTACACTAAATATCATGACCAATTGTGCAATATTGAGAAAGTACAGCAAGAATTTCCTTAAAATAAGGTCGCCATATAAAGTACAAAGTATATAAAAAGGTTGTGTGTAACAAAAATTAAGAAAAATGACAAAATAATAAAACTACGAATATATATTAACCATTGTACATGGTCATAACATAGGCTTGTTAGTTGATCACAATATGCTAGCAAAACGTACGTGGAGACTCTAAACACATCGAAATTGACATTCCATTTACAATAATAAAATTAGAAAAAATTTAAAATGAAATTTTATTTTTTTTCTTTTGTAAACAATTGTGAATAGAAAGCGCTACGATACCTTGTCCAATTCGAGTATCCAAAATCGTAGATGGGAATGCGTTCATGGTAGGTGTTTCCTCCCAAGCCCAAAGTTGAAATTTCCCATGTGATGAGAATCCGGGAGCAGTTTAACCTACTTGATAGGAATCTAGGAGTCGTTCAATCTACTCGCCAAGCATTTGATCCATTAAGGCATATCACGGGGCAGATGGCGAGAGTTAGAGCTAAACAACATCAAGAAATCATTAAGTGGTTTAATTCAAGAATTCAAACTCATCAAGCTTGTGGCCACAACTTGAAATCACTAACTTATTGCAAGTCCAAGTTGAAAACACTAGTCTGGCCTTGGCCGAATTCTAGTGTGATAATAAGCCAAGTTATTTAATTTTTGTAATTTAATTTTAATTTTTGAAGGCTGAAATTAGCACTTATGGCTGACTTTTGCAGCCTTAATTTTAGGTAATTATGACCAAAATTATTTAGTAATTTAAGTAGTCAAATCTGTAAGTTTGAAGGATGCCTTAAAGGGCAACACTTCCAAGTCCAATTGGCTTTAGGATTTTTGTTTCCTTTTTATTTTAAGGAATCTTGGCTGCCCCTTTTAGTTATAGAGTAGGATTAGAATTTTAGTTATTACCTTTTCAAGACATCCTTGTACTTTATAAATAGGCCATTCAGCCAAGACATAAAAAATACACATTGAGAAGATTTTTGTAACATTACGTCCTTGAGAGTTTGAGTGAATCAATCTCTTCATTCTTGTAAAGAACAATGGGCTTATCAAACTTGACTAGTTTGTGGCGCCTTTGAGTCTTATCAATCTAGTAGAACCCTAAGTTGTAGCGACGCTTCATCTATCGGTTTCAATTCCGCTAGTTCTAGCAATTTCGCAAGTTAAGTCTTGGGTTTTGTTTCGCTTGTTGTGTATTGCTAGCTCCTTATAGCCGTGAAGTGCACATCAGTTTGGTATCAGAGCTCTAGGTAATTTCAAAATTTTATAGATAATTTTGTTTATATTGCTTCCACACACGAAAATCCTGTTTATATCCATCTTTCTTATAGTTGAAAATTTTGTTTTCTTGTGGTAGTTAGATTAGTTGTTTAGCCCTAGTTTCCGAGATTTGGTTAAAAATTTTCTTGCTATCCACTTTTTGTGTAGATAATGTTGGTTTTTTTTATTTTGTAAAAAAAAAAATTTCGTTGCCTTTTCTTTTCTAAAAAAATCCAAAGTGTTTGAGATTGTTTATCCTGAATTTCCAAACTCCTTACTTGTCCATCCATAATCTTTGTATTTATTTTTTGTGAAATCTTTTGCCATTTTTTTGATATTTCTGCTGTGAATTGATCTTTACTAGTGGAAAAAGAAGAAGAAGAAGAAGAAGAAGGAGAAGAAGAAAGAACGAATCGGAAGAAAGAAAGAAAGAAAGAACGAAGAAGAGGAGAAGAGTAACTCTTGAATTCTTGAATTTTTGTTCTTAAATTCTTGCATCCTTGTTTCCTAACATCTTGTTTCATAAATTCTTGTTCTTGATTCCTTGTTTCTTGAATTATTGTGGACGAAATTGCTTCAAGAATTGCTCCAAGTTTTTGAATTCCTGAACCCGTACTGTTTTTTTTTGTCTTGTTCCTGAATTTTGTTGGATTGTTCCAACTAGCCGTACTGCCTTTTTTTTGGACAAGGCATTTCTATTTGCAAATAGAAAAAGAAGGCCCTTTTCTCAAATAAAAACATCACACTCCAAAAACATTTTTATTTTAAAATTTAAAATTTAAATTTTCCCACTCAAAAAATCCTCTCACATAATTTTAAAAAATCTTCCCTCTTATTTTCCCTCTAAAATACTTTTTCTATAAAAAAATATCAACCAAAATTTTCACACATTCCAATATAACTTTTTTCAAATATATCACACTCCAAACATACCTAGTTGCTTCAAGAATTGTACCATTTTGGTAGCAGAAATTCTGGACTTTTACGGCTCAAATTTTGACTGAAATTTGGTGCATCTTGGCTGAAAAGTTTGCTGAAATTTTGTCCTTGGGAAGTTTTGCTTGAGCTGAGTTCTTATCTTTCTTACCAATTGTTGTTGATCGAATCATTCTGCAACTTTGTACCCTTTCTTGACAAAACAAAAAAAAAAAAAGTTTACACAAAAAGGGCTGCAAGAATTGTTTCCTAATTTGATTTTACTTGCAAAATTTTTTTGTTTTTTGTTTTTTTGATTCCTAGTTGTATTGGGTTTCCTAGTAAGAGTTACATTCCTTTAGTTGTCTTTCCTATTTGTTTCCTTGTAGTTTCCAAATTGTGTTTTCCTTTTTAATTCCATATTTGCTTTCCTTTTAGAGTCCATATTCAGATTTATTTAGTTTCCATTTAATAGCTTTCCTATTCCATTCCACTTTGTAGTTGGATTTGTCTTGTTTCCTATTCCTTTTAGTTTCCATATTTGCTTCCAATTCCAAGTTGATTTTAGGGGGCGCTTGGTATAAATGGTGGGTTTAGTAATGGAATGGATTTGTGGAATGGAAAGGTTTGGAATAGAATGGAATGATAATAATTATGTTGTTTGGTATTATTTTGTAATGGAATGGAATAGATTTTATATTAAAATTATAATAAAAATAGTATTTTACATTATATGATATTTAACAAATTATATCTTGTTCAAAAAATAGTCAAAGTGCATGTCAATTTGTAGAGAAAAATATTTTCTATAAATTAGTGAAATTTGTTTTTAAAAAAAATTTTAAAAAAAAGTAAAATGGGGGTTGCAAACCATGGGGGGTTTGCAACCCCCAAGACAAGTGGCACTCACCCATCAGAGTTGAAGGCAAAACCCACGTTGCTGGGTTTTGAGAAAAGGAGGGGGGGTTGGGTTTTAAGTAAAGCCTTCCTCAAGGGTTTTGATAAACCCATCCCCACAAAACAAACACTCAATTTTTGCCAAAACCAATCCAAACCCATCCCAAACCTTTGAAACAAACGGCTCCTTAGTTTTTCTAGTTTCCTAAGTTTTAGTCTTCTTTAAGTCCTTATTTTCTAAATTCTTATTTGAGCTAACCCTTGGCCGAAAGTTCCTCAAGGTTTGATAAAGATTGTTGTTCTAAACAAGAACTTGGAGAGAGATTGTTGAGCGAGGGGTGAGACATAGAAAATAACCGAGAGCATACTCATATACACTCTTACTACAAATCTTCCCATATTATTGTTTCTTGTTTTTGTTGTACTAACCTTTTGCAAGAATCATGTCAAAAGAAAGTGTAGCTCCAATCGGCCAAAAGACTCTCCTAGATTGGATGGAAAACTTGATCCGTTCTTATTCCAAGTTGGATGGTCAACTTGAGGCTTTGCAAATGAAGCTTCAAGTTAATGACAATAAGATGGAGCAATTGGCCAATAGTATCAATGAGTCATTATGAAGAAAGTCAAAATCAAAAAGAAAAAATTTCTCAAGTGCTAATAAAAGTTAGGATTCCAACAGGGCTTCTACTTCCCATAGAGGCCAAAACAAAGTTGATAAAATTGATAGAAAATTGGGAAGCATCAAAATGAGAATTCTAGTCTTCCAAGGTAGTGGAGATCCCAAGGCATATTTAGAATGGGAAACAAAGGTTGAAAGGATCTTTGATTGTCACCATTATTCTGAAGAAAAGAGGGTTAAGCTAGTAGCAGTTGAATTTACTGACTATGCCATAATTTGGTGGGATCAACTTGTCACCTCAAGGAAAAGAAATGGAGAGCATCCTGTCCACTCTTGAGAAGAAATAAAAAAATTTATGAGAGAGAGGTTCGTCCCATCCTATTATCATAGGGAATTGTACAAGAAGTTGCAAAGTTTATAACAAGGTTCGAAGAGTGTCACTGAATACTTCATTAAGTTAGAAGCTGCACTCATTTGAGCCAATATAGAAGAAGACAAAGAGACTACAATAGCTTGACTTTTGCAAAGGTTGAATCCGGAAATAGCCAATGTCATTGAACTCCACCATTACTTGGAAATTGAAGAGATGGTCTACATGGCTAAGAAGGTGGAAAGGAAATTGAAGAAGAAAAGCTCAAAACCGAGCTACATGCCTAGTAAGTCTTCGTGGAAGAATAATTGGGATGAAAAAGGTGACTTGAAAAGTGAGTTTAACCCATGGGCCAATTCTTCCAAGGATAAAGAAGTCAAAAAGGAAGAGCAACCCACATGGTCCCCTAGAAGTCGAGATATCGTTTGCCTTAAATGTCAAGGCAAAGATCATATAGTTGCCTAATGTCCTAATAACCGAGTGATGATCACCTTAGATGATGAGGATGAGATTTGTGATAGTAAATCAATGATTCTATACCTCATTTGACTGAAACTGACGGTAAAGAAGATATCATCATGGGAGAAACAATTTCCACCTATCTATGCATTCAATGGTGAATGATGAAGAGTCGTCAAGTGGAGAAGAAGCATTAGTGCCCATGTGATCACTTAGTACTCCAGCCATGGAGAATGATGAGCAAAGGGAGAACATCTATCATATGCAAGTTTATGAAGATCCACTCCAGATTAGCAATGAAGAGAAAAAGGTTGAGGAGGAAGAAAAGCCCGATGCCTTAATTAGGACAAATCCAATGAATGAGGGTCATCAAAACCAAGAGCTTGAGTCGGTTGATGATGTTTTGACTCTTCCACGGCTTGATTTTGTGTTTGAGAAAGACTATTTTCCTGCACTCCGGTACAAACTTGGAGTCTTCAAAGATTAGTGGTAAAATGCTATTACAAGAGTGGTTCAAGAAGAGCTAAAAAGAAAAGCCATCGTTTTCCCTAGCCAAACTATTTCTTCTACTCCATAAAGAGATCAAAATATATTAATTTCATCTCAAGGATGGTGTTAAAGATTCGAGGATGAATCTTTTCGAGGAGAAGGGGAATGATGAGAATATGAGAGCTGTTCAACCTACTTGATAGGAATCCAGGAGCCATTCAACCTACTCGCCAAGCATTTGATCTATTAAAGGCATATCATGGGGCTGATAGCAAGAGTTAGAGCTAAACAATTTTAAGAAATTATTAAGTGGTTTAATTCAGGCCATTCAAGCTCGTCAAGCATGTAGCTACGACTTGCAAGTCACTCACTTATTGTAAGTCCAAGTTGAAGAACATTAGTCTTACCTTGATCGAATTCTAGTGTGATAATTGGCCAAGTTATTTAATTAATTTTGTAATTTTATTTTAATTTCTGAAGGCTGAAATTAGGCACTTATGGCCAACTTTTGTAGCCTTAATTTTAGGTAATTATGGTTGAAATTATTTAGTAATTTTAATAGCCAAATTTGTAAGCTTGAAGAAAGCCTTAAAGGGTTACACTTCCAAGTCCAATTGGTTTTAGGATTTTTATTTCCTCCTTATTTTAAGGAATCTTGGCTACCCCTTTTAGTTATAGAGTAGGATTAGGATTTTAGTTGTTACCTTTTCAAGATATCCTTGTACTTTATAAATAGGCCATTCAGGCAAGACATCAAAAATACACGTTGAGAAGAATTTTGAGACATTACGTCCTTAGGAGTTTGAGTGAATTAATCTTTTCGTTCTTGTAAAGAACATCGGGCTTATCAAACTTGATCAGTTTGTGGTGCCTTTGAGTCTTATCAATTTAGTAAAACCCTAGGTTGTGGTGACGCTTCATCCATCAGTCTCAATTCCACCGGTTTTAGCAATTTCACAAGTTAAGTCTTAGGTTGTGGCGACGTTTCATCCATTAGTTTCGCTTATTGCGTATTGCCGGCTCCTTATAGCTGTGGGGTGCACAACACCATGATTGTATTGCAATTAAATATATTACTTATGAAAAAACAAGTTAAAATATTTACAACATTACTCTAACCTATAGTAACACCAGTAGTCCTACAATCTCTAATTGTGGGTGATGTCGTTTTACATAAATTGCTGTACAAACTAATTAGGATTTTATTAGCTCAACTATAAACTCATGTAAACTTCAAGTTCTCCAACATGGGTAAATAAATCAAAGGCATTGCAATGTTAGATTTGTCCGAAAATATAAGTCCACCAAATAGTAACATAAAGCATATGCACACACGCTATATATACCTCCTCAAGAGCTTTATCTACAAGAGAATTATCCAAGGCATGAGTTAGGCACCTACTCTAATATGGCCGCCTCCAATTGTGGAGGAAAGTAGATTGAATCCTAACAAAGTCCAACACACATCTATCCACTCACTCACACTCAATTGTGTGTTTGTACCACTCCTAGATTGCTCTTTGTTCATACGCATTGCCCACAACACCTCCACGTCTTGTAGGGTAACTGTTGCCTCACCAATAGGAAAATGAAACATGTGCGTCTCAGGCCGCCAATGCTCAACAAGTGTGGTGATGAATGTATGGTTAATTTGAATGTGTCTACATTGCATAATGCCCTCAAAACCAGCTAAAAGTATGTACTATACAACACGATCTAGAATAGGGGTATGCTACCAAAAATGTTCATCACATTATTTAGTCTACAACTGGCCATCAAAAATATGTCCATTGAATATGGTTGATGCTTTATGGTAATCATGTAAAAATAGTAGTCATCTATAAATGGACCCGAATGTAAATCACACATTGGGATATCCATATTGAATCACACCTACATGCGATATACAAGAGTACAAATTTAGCATAAAAAAATACAACATTTTGTACATATCTACAATAAAACTAAGATTACTCAAACCAATCTAAAATCAATGTTGGAAAAAAAATTCAACATATGTTCCCCTGTTTGTTTTCTATCAGCATAAAACCACATTAAAACATAACATTTTATCATTATAGCAATATAATTGAATTCAAAAGAATATTGATCTTACAATATTGATTTTAACATTCACAAAAAAAAAAAAAACGATAGAGTCTCCCTTGTTTAGAGATAAAACCCCATGTCAGTAACAAATGTTTTATAATACCAAAAAGTCACAGTAAAAAAAATCTCCAAAATTCATATCGCTATTATAATATTGAGTTCAATATATATACAAATCCAATCTCTCAATATACTCCATTAACAACACTGGGGGAAAAAAATCAAAATATTTTAAAATAATCAAATAAGTATTAACACGTCAAATCAAACTACTGATTGCAAATCTAGACAATTTCTTCTATTATGTTTAACTTAAGGTAGTGCTTGCATCTAGGAGATTCACTTGGATATCTTTTGTCCCTTTTATTGTGTATTTAGCTATCATGAATCTGACCTCAACGTTGGGTACCAAACTGACTGTTATCCGGCCAGAATTCTCATTCAACACTTGATTAATAGTTAGAATGTGGAATAGGAGTGAACTTTCCTGAATACTAATCTATGAATATATTGGCATAATCAAACTCTATAAACTTCATGCAGTTGTGTAGCCACATCATCTTGCTACCATATGTTACTCGACAGATCATACTTAAGATAATAGGTCTCCTGACTTTTATCACTAAATAGTTGAATTGTTTGATGCCAGGTAGCATTAACATATACCTTAATGGGAAAATGTTTGGCCGTTCGCAAGACATTATTGTAATTTTCTAAAATATATACAGTTAGGGTACCACATTTATTATTTCCATCATACATAAGACACCATTACTTTCTATCAATCATGGACAAGTATTTACATATCTCAGTGCTTAAACTTCTCAATTTAGCTCAAAACATTTTCCACTTGCACTTTTGTTAGACACTATTGAGAGACCAATCTAAACTATTCAACTTTGCGTTCCTGAATTTTGTAATGGATTTGCTCCTTATGTGTTGTAGGCAAAACTTGTGATAAGTAATCTGTTCCTTCCACTCATCCATATGTTTTATAGCATTTATTATTCCCTTGTATTAGTCTAACAATACACATATATATGACCTACAAAGAATTTCTTTAAGTTGCTCGATGAACCACCCTCAACTCTCAATTGTCTGCTCAACAACAATTGCAAAGGTCAATGCTGAACATAATTTTTGCCATCATGTGTAATAGTAATAAGTAATTTACCCTAATCAGAACCTACAGGTAAGTGCCATCAACAATTATCATGGGTTTGCACTTTTGAAATGCCTCAATTTTTGGCTCAATTGCTCCAAAAACATATTTGAAAAATTTCAATGTTTCCGTACTACCTGAATGATAGAGCCACTATATTATAGTTCTTGGGACATTTTGTGTTTGAGCTGAAGAGCCATTTTCAAGTAATGTTTGATTGATTACATATTAATCAATATTTGATTCATTGGTCTAAGGTTATTGATAAAAAAGATTTGTCTAAGCCAATTCATTTCTAGACAATTTTAGTGCATCCATATATTTAGGGAATTTGGCAAATAATTCTTCCCAGTTGCCATACACAAGTTTAATGGCTCTTTGATGCCTCATGCCAAGCCTTCTTGAAAGAGATATCAACATGTAAAGCATGTGTAGTAGCTCTTTGAATATTTTTCATTTCATAACAAGGATTTACCTCCATAGCGTACATGATGTGGATGGCAACAATTTTAGAACTCAAATTTACATGGTGACTTATTTGATTGGCACCAATACAGTTGTGCTCCATTACCCATTTTGTAATCTGCCACATTCTAAGGTACTTTTAAAATTGCATGAATACACCACATATAACCACTATATCTGCAATGAATGTTTCCACTAATTCTTGGTCCCTCCTCAAATTTGCATTTAACTGCCCATGTATTACTTTTTCTCTCCACAACCTTGAACTGCCAGTTGTAGTTTATAAACTATGGAGTCTTCAACTAATTTTTTTTTTCAAAAAGCCTGCCCAAGCAAATTTGTTTGTTTTCTTCACTCTAGACATGTATGCATTCTATATCACCTTAATCAGTGGGGTCATTGTTAGATGAATCTCTAGTATAATTGAAAAAGCCGAACTCCATAGAGTATAAACTCGATCGTGTTGGCTCTCCTCTGAAGAGGTCTCTCTTTTGGTGAAATTCACATCGCCACCACCATGACTCTCACTTTTACAATCATCATCTAGTCCTACTTCTTTTAAACCGGTACTCTCCTTCTCACTTGATGGAGGAGATAATGGTTTGTCCCTTGGAACATAACCATCATCTATTGGTTCAATGACCCTATTTGTTATGACTTCTCTTTGGAACGATGCGCATGTCGAGCAATGTGCCTCCATTGGATGCGAAGAGATGGTAGTAATATGCAGGAGTTCTCCCTGCTCACTACTCAATAAACCAACCCTTGAAGTAGGTGGAGTCGATTCAATCAGGTGGGGTACAAAATCTCCTTGTCCGAGGACAAACGGAATAGACAATAGCAATGAGTTTACTGGTTCAAATGTGGGATGCTATTAAGAAGCAAAACAAAGGAACCCAACCCAAGGTATGGATTGGGATAATGTCTTTCTCCACATATATCTCAGCACAACATTCAACTTAATTCTTAGAAAGGTCATGCACTATTTTCATATCATTATCTCCTACGGTGTTTATAGCATTGTGTATAATGCAACCACCTATATAGTATAGATGGGAAAAAATAGCCTGAAGCCAAAGTTATTTCACCTCCCCAATATAGGACAAGAAGAAAGGGATGAGATAGGGAATGCTTCAGTTTGTACCCCTATTCCGATAACTAATAATAACGTTTATGTAGATGCTACTACTTCAACATGTAGATACATTCTACATCTAGACAATTACAATAATTGACCACATTTTTTTTTTTTACATTTTTTCAGAAACTGTTATTTTCCTACTTTCACACAATTGTATTTCCAAGTTCTATAGATTCAAACTTTCAATGAATATAATTTTTTTTCTCATTCATCAAGAACTAATTGTCGTTGGCACTTTACACATACTAAATTACTTATAAACTACGATGTTTTTGGTACTTTTGATATTTTTTGTAAATTATATTTTCATTTTTCCTTTAAAGTTCATAAGCTATTTCATTATGGATAGTTTTTTGTGTGTGTATGTGTGTGTGAGTTTGTGTAACTATTTATAACTCTGTAGAGGCCAAAAGTTTTATTAGTGGATTTGTTTTTGTTTTTGTTCATGTTAGTTATCTTAAAGGTCAAAAAATAAATTTAAACATATTAAATCAGTGATAAACTATAATGTTCTTGGTTCTTTTTTTGTAAATTATGCTATTTTTTTTATATTTTGTAAATTATATTTTTTCCTTATTTTTTATTGCCTAAAATCATTAGTATTTGGCGTAAATAAAAGTATCAATAAGCACAAACTAATAAAATTTTCTTTGCATAATTTTTCTTTCTACACCCATCATCTTATGTGAAATTTCAATTACAACTACCAGTACCAACTATTAATGTACATTCTCTAACCCCTTTTTTTTTTTTTTGCCTAATATTATTGTTTTTTGTGAGTCGGTATCCATTCCCAGATTAGACGGATATTTTTATTGTTGTCAACAACTGAAGCTGTTCAAGTGCCAAAACTTTAATTAATAATCATCATATTGAACCCGTTCAAGTAATTCATATATATAGCCAAATTCTCAACCATCAGACAATGTATGATGGGCTTCAAACGATTAGAACTACTTCTACTTTGCAAATTTTTTGAAAAACTTTTCCACACTTCTGATACAAAATACTACTAATAAATTATTATGACAATGTTTTACCAGTTCCACCACCAATGTCTAAATGGGACAGGGTTCATTATTGTTGCTCGGCTCAAATATATCCAACCAAGAGAAATCTTCAACAAAGTAAAAGCGAAGGCAGGTGATGTTGTGTGGGCATGCAACAACAGTTGTTGGAGCAAGTTATGACAGTCGGGTGGTGGTGAAATTCCAAGAAGGAGGTGGCACGCGGCTGAGAATTTCAAGGAGGAGGACTGGAGGTAGTAGGAGGCAATAGCACCAATGGGATAATAGATAGGTGGCGGAATGCGGGAGGCAGAAGTCAATTTTCCAAGAGGGCTACTAGGGTTTGATATGAAGTGAAGCCAGTTTGAAGTGAACCCCTTTTTCTTCAGTGGCTGGACAATGGATGAAAATGCAAGCAAGATTATAGGAGGTGATTGTGTAAAGGGCTGTGTTTGGTTTGATTAGGGTTCATCAATCAGAGTTTTTTTTTATTTACACAGTGTTGTGTTCACACAGAAGAATGTTTTCCGATGTCAAACATGCGAACACAGCACAAGAATTATTTAAGATTTTCAAAAAAAAAATGTTCGCATTCATTCCATCACATTTGTTGGATTATGCCCTAAGAACCAATCATATGATGATGGTATATGCATATATTGTATCATAATGTTCATAATTAATGGCACTAATTATTATGTTTATCTTATATCTGCGTTTTATGAAATAAACATAATAATGTCCCAAGAATTTAATTATTCTAAAATTATCCCTAGTCCAGTATTATCATTAAATGGGACAATGATAATGCATTAAGACTAGTATGTGTAGTGATTGATGAAATTGTTCATGATATGTGATATCAAGTCAACAAATGAGTACATGTTAGAGAACAATGTACTGGATTGACCCGCTATGAGAAATATTACATGGATTATTATATGAAGTGTCATAAATATTTCTCATAGTGATGATGGTGTAAATAATCCTTAGACTTGAGATCCTCAGAGATCCCAACATGAGGAGTTGCATGTTTTGATACTACCAAACGTTACCCGTAACATGGTGAACTATAAAAGTAGTAATTGGATATGTAATAAATCATGTAGTGGGATGTTAAGTGATCAAGAAAGGATTTGCCCCTCTTATATAATGAGAGTGATATCTTTGGGCCTCTTGATTGAGTAAGACCATAAAATGCATGGCCGTGCTCAAATGAGTCGATATGTGATATCGGACTCATTTGCTTAGATGTGTCTACTCGGGAATCAAGAAATGAAAAGATTGAACTATACGAG
The DNA here is from genome assembly GCA_020080225.1 of Gynochthodes officinalis. Taxonomy (NCBI): domain Eukaryota; kingdom Viridiplantae; phylum Streptophyta; class Magnoliopsida; order Gentianales; family Rubiaceae; genus Gynochthodes; species Gynochthodes officinalis. Next base: position 32,928,741 of record CM034617.1, read on the forward strand.
CATGACATGATCCATGGCTTGTGTTCGATCAAGATATCTAAGGCAAAGGGATTTAAATACACAATAATATCTATCACAAGAAAAATAATGTCGAATTACTAATATTCTCATGACTTGGGTAGTATTGATGTGTTGCTAGACACCGCTCATTACTTTTGGCATAAAATATATTTTATGTCAATGCCAACGTTATGAGAACCTATTGGGTCACACACTTAGATCGTATCCAAAAGAAGTGCAAAATTCATGTGATGAAATTTTGGTTAATTTGAGAATCCTATTGAGAATAGGAATCTATCAGGTTTTCATTTTAAAACGGTTTTGGATTTAAGGCGAAAATATTTTGGTTCTATTAATATTAATAAATCCAAAATGAGTTTTAGATTTATTAATTAAATAATAATCAAAATGGATTTTATTATTGGAAGATGAAAAGGCAACCATTCATTGGAAAATGAAAAGGCAACATATTGCAATTCATTTTATGAAAATGAAAAGGCAGCCATTCATTGGAAAATGAAAAGGCAACCATGTGCAACATATTGCAATTCAATTTCTAGAATATGAAATGTGAAAGGGCAGCTGTGACATGGATGAATGATTGAATTCAGATCAAGGAAATCGAAGGGACACTTTCATTGAGAGAGTTTTCTTTTTAAGCTTTCTTTGTTGAAGAAAAACAAGTGCTATTTCTTGGTGCATGAAATTTCTTTCTTTTCTTCTTCTCTTGTTCAATATATACACCACTCCTTATTTGAGAAATAAGAACCAAAAACGAATTTATAAGAAGAGATTGAAAGAAAACCAATTCTCGAGTTCAGAACTTGAGGGAATACCCGAGTAACAAAATCCTAGCTAGCACTATGAGATTTTTGTTGCTTACTTCTTTAGTTAATTGTTTGACAATTAACTTGAGATTTGGAGACGATTGTGTGGATACCATAGAGGCAAGGCTAGATTGGTTTTGCTTGTGATTCGACAATCAACAATCTCCAACAATCAACAAGGCTACACTACCGGTAAGGTAACAATCTTCACTACCAATTTGATTTCACTTCGTATGGATCCTTGGAGGAAACCAAAAATTTTTAAATTTCCGCTGCATTCTTTGATTTGGTTTCCTACAACATTCCCATGTGCAAACATCCCAAAATTTTCCCTCAATCCTGAATTCCCCTATTGGTTCCCATTTTTAAAAAAAAATCCATAATAAATAAGGAAAACACTCTTCATTTCATGACTTTTATGCATTGAATGTTACTCAGGTTGAATGAATTGACATAGTTTACTATTTTATTTCATCTAGTTAAACCTCAAAGGACAAGAGAATTTGTTTTTGTGCTTTGTTGCTAGTGATTAGGTTGTCTAAGAGTTTGATACTTGATGTGATTAAACTTGCTCATGGATAAATTGAGTTATATGAAATGTAATCTAATTGGTACCTAAATGGGATTGAATCCACTATGAATGGTTTGAAAAGAAAATTTAAACCAATTACTATTAAGACGAATGTATCGTACAGTTGAGTTTGTTAGTTTTTGATTTTGTGTCATTTTTGGTTGATTTTACTTTGGGTAAACAATCTATATCAAGCTAAGTTGAAGTGCATGTGTGATTATCTCATAGATGGTCAAAGAAACAATTCCAATTATTCCTTTATCTCGAGTTTACTCAATCTCTTGTGTATTGAACTTCTGAAATCTTGATTTTATTGTTTAAAATATTTTAGGTAGTTCACTCTTTTAATTCTTGTTTTCCTATAATTAGTATAGAAATCTTTAATATAAAATCTTGTGAAACTATCCCTTTGTAGAGAATGACATGTGTTTACCACGATATTGTTTGACGACTTCGTACTCTCAAGAGTAGCAAGGTGAACTATAAGCAGTTGTTACCATAGGTTGATTTGATGGTCATCAGGTTTTTGGTAATATTGTTGAGGATAGCTTTGAGTTCTGTTATTGGAGATTTCTATTGTACATAGAAGTTTGTTATGGTTGGTTTATTTTTTATAATATTGACCTTTTTTCCATTTAGCATGGGTATTCTTATTTGTCACTTGTAGTTCCCTTATGTTTTTATCAGGTTGGTACTTTATAATGGATTATGGCATATGGATACATGCGATTGTTGGGATTCAAGCGATTGTGAAATGTACAATCATGTGGTCAAGCTTACATGTCTTAACAAGGGGGTTCATGATTTAATAAAGATCAATGGTGCCTTGTTTTGAAAAATAGTTTGTGCCAAGACAAGACGATGACTTGTTGCTCTTCGAGAGTTGGTGAACTCCACAACTAGTGCTATTGATGATGAGAATTGAAGAGCACCAAGTCATCCTTCAAGAAAAGAAGGTTCAACTACCTACTTATAAGGAGTCAAATTGATTTTTGGAGGAAGCGATACTGAAATTCATTGAGGAACGAGAGCAAAGATGGAAAAGAAAAATACTATTCAAGAGAAGTTAGTTACAAATCTCGACTCACACTTCTTGACCTGCGCCTCAAAGATGCGCAGAGCAGACTTCCCGACTTGCGATGCTGACTTCTCGACCTGCGGCTCACACTTCCCGACCTGTGAGCGAAGATGGGAACTCTGCGAGCAAAGATGCGAACTTTGTGACCAGAGCTGTGAACTTGGTCCCAATTCTCCATCCAATTCCATGGAGCGAAGGTCCAAGTTCAAGTGTGCATCTGATCCAAGTCAAAGATCAATTTTAGTCCAAAGATGGTCCAAATTCCAGCCAACAATTACTCATGTAGTCAAGTGTTGAAGACTACAAATTCAATGGTCAAGCATCTATTTTGAGGCATTAAAAGACTAAATTCAGCCTTGGAAAAATTCAGTGAAAGGAGTATTAATGAAGTCTTGGAAGCCAACTCAAGATGCATGAACCTCTCATTCCAACACTTGGTCAAAGTACCAATCCAATGTATCTTGATTTCATCCAACATATCATTTGGGATTATGCATATTCATGAATTAAAATGCAGAATTTTATTAGTTTTTGTCAAAGTCTAGTCTAGAAGTTAGAAAGTCAAATTAATATTTATTTCTTCTAGACTAGAATATTTAGGATTTATTTATTTATTTACTTTTAAGACTTATTTTAGCCTATAAATAGGCATCTTTGTACCACTTTGAAAACAAGTTTTGAGCAATAGAAACTGTGAGTTTATCAAGTTCTCCTTGGAGACTTGTGGCGTTCGTACAAACTTATCAACCAATTTTTTTTGTAATTGGTTGTGGCGTTTTATATCAAGGTTCCTATCTATTTCATAGGTAGTGGGTTGCGGTTTACACCATCCAGTCTAAGCTTCCCTTAGACATATCCCGGGCAACTCCTAAGTGTTTCCGATCCTTCCAATTGTGATTCATATCAACGGGGTCGAAATCACATCATTTGGTATCAGAGCCATCTCAAGGGCTGCATATTCTTGTTTTTCTTTTTATCCTTTCTTAATTCTTGACTTTCTTGACATTCAAGATTCACATTTTTGTTAGTGGGTTTTGTCACAAGTTGGCAAGGTTCCTAGCAGTGAGTTTGGAATTTTAAGGAATCACTTTCTCATCTCCACTTCTATTTTATTACATAAAAAAAAAGGGCCGAATATTAAAAAAAAAAAAGAAGTGCTGGCCGAATTTTTTTTAAAAAAAAAAATAGAAGAAGTGAATACAAAAATTTCATTCCTTAAAGTGTGATTCTTTTGGGATCTAATATTCATTTCTTTTGTTATCCAGGTTGCCAACAAATTCTTCAACAAAGTTCATCTCAACTAACCTTGGCCTAAATTTCCATTGATCATCTAGTTCATTATTTCTTAACTTTGTTTGTTATTCAATTTGTTTCCTACTCTTATTCTTGATATATTCATCGTTCATAGTTCTCTTATCTTTGATTTGCCATATTTTATTTTATTGGTATTCATCTTCACAACTTAAGAACATAAAAATTGTTTGATAAGTTTAGTTGTGAAAATCACTCTCTCCCTTGGTAATTGTTCAGTTCCATAAGAACCTTAAGCGAGATAACGAGAATGTGAGTCGAGTAAATATTATTTGTGAGGATTTTTCTTGTAGGAATTTCAAAATGTCTCACCATTCTAATGAGGAAAATCATCCACAAAACTTACAAGTCGAAGCCTTGATGGGAGAAATGAAAAAATTGCTACGGCAAGAACTTGAACCCTTGCATGAAAGAATTGATCAACTGGAGGTAGAATCACAAATGGCTCGTTCCCACACCTCCAACATCCAAAGAAGGCAAAAAACACAAGGGGTGGAAGATGAAGAGCTTAATGAAATTGATGATGAGTTTGATAAGGAATCTTTGGGGCGCACTAAGCGAACAACTTGGAGGAGGCAAAATGAAGACAACAATCTTAATGCCATCAAGATGAAAATTCCTCCTTTTCATGGTAGATCCAACCCGAAGGCTTACATTGAGTGGGATAAAAAAATGGAGTTTGTATTTGATTGTCACCAGTATTCTGAATTCAAAAAGGTAAAACTTGCTGTCATTGAGTTTTCTGATTATGCACTAACATGGCGGGATCAATTGGTGCTAAGTAGGAGAAGAAATGGTGAAAGACCTGTTGAAACTTGGGAAGAAATGAAAGCAATAATGAGAAAAAGATTTGTGCCTAGCCATTACTATAGGGATCTCTATAACAAGCTTCAAGGCTTGAGGCAAGGAAGCAGGAGTGTGGAAGATTATTTCAAAGAAATGGAGGTTGCTATGATAAGAGCCAATGTGGAGGAAGATCGGGAAGCAACCATGGCAAGATTTTTGAATGGTTTAAACCGTGACATCCAAGATCGAGTTGAGATGTACCATTATGTGGAGTTGTAAGATATGGTGCACACGGCTGTCAAGGTGGAACAACAACTCAAGAGGAGTGGTAGCACACGTCAAAGTACTTGGAAGACGAGTACTCCAAAGAAAGAGGAACGACCTGTGACTTCCTTAAAGTCAGCCAAGACGACTCCAAAGGAGATGACTTTGAAAGGTAACAATGATCCTTCTACCTCTTGAACTCGTGACATTAGATGTTTTAAATGTCAAGGCAGGGGTCACATCACAAGCTAATGTCCGAACAAGCTTGAATGGTCATAAGGGATGATGGAGAGTATGAGATAGAAGATGAAGATGAATCCGACTCCATGCCAGATCTTGTTGAATCGGATGAGGAGGAGCTAGTCCAAGGTGAGCTATGGGTTACGAAGCAAGTTTTTAGTGTGCAAGTCAAAGAGGACGAAGAGGCACAACGGGAGAACATATTTCACACAAGATGCTACGTTAATGGGAAGGTATGTAGTGTCATAATTGATGGTGGAAGTTGTACTAATGTAGCTAGTGTTTTTATGATTGAAAAGTTAAGATTGCCTACAACAAAGCACCCGAAGCCATATAAGCTCCAATGGCTTAATGATTGTGGAGAAGTTTGAGTTTCCAAACAAGTAAAGGTGCCATTTCGCATTGGAAAATACGAAGATGAAGTAATTTGTGATGTGGTTCCCATGCAAGCAAGTCATTTGTTGTTGGGAAGGCCATGGCAGTATGATAGATGTGTTAGTCACAATGGTTTTACTAACAAGTACTCTTTTGTTCATAATCAAAGAAATGTAACTCTTGTACCTATGACTCCTAGTCAAATCTATGAAGATCAAGTGAGGTTACAAGAACATGCAAAAAAAGAAAGTGAGCAAAAGAAAGAGAGTGAGAAAAAGAAAAATGAGAATGAGTTGAGTGAAAAGAAAAAAAGCAACAAAGAGAAAAAAGAAGCAATTATCTTGAGTGAAAAGGAAGAAAAATTTTGTGTATTTGCAAAAAAAAAGTGAGATCAAGAGTGCTTTAAATTCTCAACTTCCTTTTGTTCTGATTTTGTTTAAAGAAGCTCATATGAGTACTAACGACTTGGCCGGTGAACTACCGAGCAGTATTGTTTCCATTTTGCAGGAATTTGAAGATATATTTCCCGAAGAAGTTCTAAAAGGATTACCACCACTTCGTGGTATTGAGCATCAAATCGACTTTGTTCCGGGAGCATCAATTCCGAACAAACCTGCTTATAGGACAAGTCCCGAAGAGACCAAAGAGCTTCAAAGACAAGTTGAAAACTTGTTAAACAAAGGTTGGGTTCGGGAAAGTATGAGTCCATGTGCAGTACCAGTTCTGTTGGTGCCGAAGAAAGATGGAACTTGGAGAATGTGTATAGATTGCCGTGCTGTGAACAACATAACGGTAAATATCGCCACCCAATTCCTCGATTAGATGATTTACTTGATGAATTATGTGGTTCAACTGTGTTTTCCAAAATTGATTTGAAAAGTGGTTACCATCATATTAGGATGAAAACAGGTGATGAATGAAAAACTGCTTTTAAAACAAAACATGGATTGTATGAATGGTTAGTAATGCCTTTCGGTTTAACTAACGCACCAAGCACTTTTATGCGATTGATGAATCATGTTTTAAGAAAATTCATTGGAAAATTTGTGGTTGTTTATTTTGATGACATTTTAGTGTATTCAAGAAGTTTGGATGATCATCTTAAACATCTAACATGTGTGTTAAGTGTGCTTAGGGAGGAGAAGCTTTATGCCAATTTGAAAAAGTGTACATTTTGCACTAATGAAGTAAGTTTTCTTGGTTATATTGTAAGTGCTAATGGTATCTCAGTTGACATGGAAAAAGTAAAGGCAATTTAGGAATGGCCGACTCCCAAAGGTGTCAGTGAAGTGCGAAGCTTCCATGGCCTCAAAGTTTCTATAGAAGATTTGTCAAAAATTTTAGCACCTTGGCTGCACCATTAACCAAAGTCATCAAGAAAAATGTGGGATTCAAATGGGAAGAAGAGTAGGAGCAAGCTTTTCAAAAGCTTAAATTTCAATTAACCAACGCTCATATACTTTCCTTGCCTAACTTTGATAAAACATTTGAAGTTGAGTGTGACGTTTTAGGTGTTGGGATAGGCGCTGTCTTGATGCAAGAAGGAAGACCCGTGGCATACTTTAGCGAGAAGCTAAGTGGAGCAACTTTGAACTATCCGACTTTTGACAAAGAGTTGTATGCACTGGTCTGAGCTTTGAAGACATGGCAGCACTATCTATGGGCTAAAGAATTCGTGATCCATACCGATCATGAATCATTGAAATTTCTAAAAGGCCAACATAAGCTTAACAAAAGGCATGCGAGGTGGATGGAATTCATTAAGACCTTCCGTATGTCATTCGGTACAAGAAAGGTAAAGATAATGTTGTAGTTGATGCACTCTCTAGGAGGTATGCCTTATTGACTTCATTAGACTCTAAATTACTTGGCTTTGAGTAGATTAAAGGATTATATTGTGATGATTCTGATTTTTGTCAAGTATTCCAAGCATGTGAAAAAGGTTCTTTTGAAAAATTTTATAATCATGATGGGTTTTTATTTAAAGAGTCCAAGCTTTGCATTCCTCAGTCTTCTATGCGTGAATTGTTAGTTAGGGAAGCACATGGTGGGGGACTTATGGGACACTTTGGCATAGCAAAAACTTTGGCAATTTTGCAAGAACATTTTTATTGGCCAAAAATGAATAGTCTTGTTGTGAAAATTTGTGAAGACTGTGTTATTTGAAGAAAGCAAAATCAAAGGTCCAACCTCATGGCTTATACACACCTTTGCCAATTCCAAAAGAGCCGTGGGTTGATCTTTCAATGGATTTTGTTTTGGGATTACCGAGAACTAAAAATGGGCAAGATTCAATTTTTGTGGTAGTTGATAGATTTTCAAAAATGGCACATTTCATTGCATGCAATAAAACGAATGATGAATCACATATTGCTGAGTTGTTCTTTAAAGAAGTAATTCGTTTGCATGGAATGCCGAGAACCATTGTATCCGACCGAGATACAAAATTTCTGAGTTATTTTTGGAAGACTTTGTGGGGGAAGTTAGGTACAAAATTGTTGTTTTCTACAACTTGTCATCCACAAACCGATGGTCAAACTGAGGTCGTTAATTGTACCTTATTTACATTATTGAGATCGGTCATTGGTAAGAATACTAAGCCTTGGGATGTTTGTCTGCCTCATGTAGAATTTGCATATAATAGGAATGTGCATTCTGTCACTAAATTTTCTCCTTTTGAGATTGTTTATGGTTTTAATCCATTATCTCCAATGGATCTAAAACCTTTGCCTGTGAGTGAGAGATTGAATTTAGATGGTAAAAAGAAGGCTGAATTTGTGAAGCAAATCCATGAGAAGGCAAGACTCAACATTGAAGAGAAGACGCGAAGATATGAACAACAAGCCAACAAGGGGTGTCATAAGCTCATCTTTGAACCGGGAGATTGGGTTTGGTTGCACTTAAGGAAAGAAAGGTTCCAAACACAAAGAAAACCATAGTTGCAACCAAGAGGAGATGGACCTTTTCAAGTTTTGGAGCGCATCAATGACAATGCCTACAGACTTGAATTGCCAAGTGAGTACGATGTTCATGATGTCTTCAATATTTCTAACTTAAGTCTCTATCATGCAGGTGCTGAAGATTTGAGGACAAATTCTTCTCAAGAGGTGGGAAATGATGTGATCTCGACTCACACTTCCCGATCTGCGGCTCAAAGATGCGCAGAGCAGACTTCCTGACTTGCGACGCTGACTTCTCAACCTGCGGCTCACACTTCCTGACCTGCAAGCAAAGATGGGAACTCTACGAGCAAAGATGCGAACTCTGTGACCGGAGCTGCGAACTTGGTCCCAATTCTCCATCCAATTCCATGGAGCGAAGGTCCAAGTTCTAGTGTGCATCTTATCCAAATCAAAGAACAATTTTAGTCCAAAGATGGTCCAAATTCCAGCCAACAATTACTCACGTAGTCAAGTGTTGAAGACTAAAAATTCAATGGTCAAGCATCTATTTTGAGGCATTAAAAGACTAAATTCAGCCTTGGAAAAATTCAGTCAAAGGAGTATTAATGAAGTCTTGGAAGCCAACTCAAGATGCATGAACCTTCTCATTCCAACACTTGGTTAAAGTACCAATCCAATGTATCTTGATTTCATCCAACATATCATCTAGGATTATGCATAATTCATGAATTAAAATGCAGAATTTTATTAGTCTTGTCAAAGTCTAGTCTAGAAGTTAGAAAGTCAAATTAATATTTATTTCTTCTAGACTAGAATATTTTGGATTTATTTATTTATTTACTTTTAAGACGTATTTTAGCCTATAAATAGGCATCTTTGTACTACTTTGAAAACAAGTTTTGAGCAATAGAAATTGTGAGTTTATCTCATTTGGTTCTTTAAGAACTTCGAACTTATCAAGTTCTCCTTGGAGACTTGTGGCGTTCGTACAAACTTATCAACCAATTTTTGGTGTAATTGGTTGTGGCGTTTTATACCAAGGTTTCTATCTATTTCATATGTAGTGAATTGCGGTTTACACCATCCAGTCTAAGCTTCCCTTAGACATATCCCGGGCAATTTCTAAGTGTTTTCGATCCTTCCGATTGTGATTCATATCAACGGGGTTGAAATCACATCACAAAGTTATATAAACAAGGCATTATTTTGAGGGTCATGCAACTTCAAGTTGTGCACTTGGTCAGTGTGATTAATTAAGTGTGCATTCCTAGTAATGACTATTTTGAGGTGAGGAAAAAGGACCATTGCCACATAATCTTTTCAAGGAATCACCACAAAGGTAATAGATTCGAACTCCAAGTCTAAGTGTCTGTTTGGAAAGGAAAATCTCATTTGCAAATAAGAAAATTCTTAAACAAAAAAAAACTATCCAAACACATTTTTATTTTAAAATTTAGAATTCAAATTTTCCCGCTCAAATTCCTCTCACATAATTTAAAAAAAATTTCCCTCTTATTTTTCCCTCCGAAAAATTTTTCTATCAAAAAATACCCACCCAAATTTTCACACATTCCAATACAACTTTTTCCATTTGCAAATAGAAATGCCCTTATCCAAACGGACCTTAAGTCTTTGAAAAAAAGAAAATTATAGGAAAGGAGTTAATAGTAGAGAAGTACGAAGCACCTATTAAAGATATTGCCATAGGTTGATTTGGCGGTCAACATCCTTAAAAAAAAAATTAAGATTCCAATCCAAGTATTAAGGGTATTAATTTTAATATGAAAGGTCAAAGATGGGTCAAAGAAGGAAAGAATTTAAACTCACAAAATTGGCCCAGTGAGCCATTGAGAGGATACTGCCAATGTACTGAAATCAAACTCACCATAGTCTAGGAGCAAACAGCACTTCCGACTCTCAAACTCCCTTATGCATGGCATATTTCCAACCTCTTTCTAAAGTTTGAACTATGGGAATTTGGGGTAAATGCCTTATGAAATCTTTTAGCTTTTGTTGGTTGGATTAAGTAATGGTAAAATAAGTTCAAAAACCACATGTTGTAAAATCCAAATCTACTCAATTTAGATGTTAATATAAACCACCAATTGTAGTAGTGAAAAAGTGTCGATCCCAAATGAAGGGAAATTTAAAAAGATGCTAGGGCTAATTGCATAAAAATAAGAATCTATATTACAAATATTGCAAATTAAAGTACACATAATCCAAAAAGGAAATCACAAGTAATCAACTAATAAGGGCTAGAACAAAGGAATGTGAGCAAAGTATTAATGTTAAGCTTGATATTAGACTAGGGTAGTTTTAATTTTCTAATATTTGTGCCAATTAATGCTCTGGGTTCATGCAAATCTAGAGGGTAGTTGTGCAAGAAACCAAATATAGCACGCAGTGAAAATCTAAAATTTTTGGTTTCCTTCAAGGATTTTCATGAAGTGAAATTAAACCAGTCATAAGAAATTTTACCTTTATCAGTAGCGGTACAATTTTCTTGCGAAGATTGTTGATCGTCGAACTACTAGTAAAACTAGCACAGCCTTATATCTATATTATCCACACGATTGTCTCCAAGTCTCAAGTTAATTTTTACACAATTAACCAAAGAAAGAAGCAGTAAAATTCGTGAGTGCTAGCAGTAGAATTTTGCTTTTGGTTTTTCAAGATTCAAGCTTCGGTTTTCTCCTTGTTTCTTTGACAAGAAAGTAGCTGCTATTTTTTTTTCCTCTAAAGAATAGCTAAAGTGCTTATTCTGTTCTTGAAAAGACTACTGCTGTTTCTTCACAAGAAAGAGCTGAAAATGATTTTTCTAAACAAGAAAACAAGGATCAGTTTTGGAATTTTCTTTTTGCTGCATAATTTTTCTTCTTTAAGAAAAACTAATTTGTAGTTTTTGATGCAGCAAGAAGAATGTGATTTTTCTACTCATGTTAGGATTGTCTGGCTGTTGAAATTATAAGTCCAAATATATAGAAATAGATTAGGGTAAAACTTCTTCTAAAGAGTTTTACTTGAACCACAAGTTCTAATCTATTTTGGAACTTTCTAAATTTGAGTAGCTACCAAAAACAAAACTATTCAAATTTAGAAACTCTCTAATTTTGGTTTACATTCTTAATTAATAAATCCAATTTTTTTTAATTTATTAATAATTAAACCAAAATAATTTAGTCACAAATCCAAATACTGCCTTAAATCGGAAAACCTTCTAGAGTCCTATTCGCAATAGGATTTTAAAATTAACCAAAAATTCATCACATGAATTTTACATTTCTTTTGGATACGATCTAAGTGTGCGACCCAATAGGTTCTTATAAAGTTGGCAATGACATAAAATTTATTTTATGCCATAAGCATTGAGCGGTGTCTAGCAACACATCAATGCTACCCAAGTTGTAAGAATAAACATAATAATCATTGCCATTAATTATAAATATTATGATACAATATATCCCTAAACCATCATCATATGATTGGTCCTTATGACATAATCCAACAACCTCTCACTGGAACTAAGACCAATTAGTTATTTCTCTAATGCCTAATGATTTAGTGTGACGATCAAGTCTTTGCTGCATTAGAGGCTTTGTTAGTGGGTCAGCGATGTTATCATTAGTTGATACTTTGCATATCTTCACATCTCCTCTCTCAATGATCTCTCGGATAAGATGGAAGCATCGAAGTATATATTTGGATCGTTGGTGAGATATGAATTCCTTAACTTGCGCAATGGCTCCATTGTTGTAACAATAGAGGTCAATAAGTTCAGTTATGAACTTTTTTATCCAAACGGCTTCTTTTGCTGCGTTGGAAACAACAATAGACTCAACCTCTATTGTAGAATCGACTAATGTTGCCTACTTTGAACTTTTCAAGCTAACAACACCACCATTTAGGCAAAATACATAACCTGACTGCAATTAGAAGTCATCTTTGTCGATTTGAAAGCTTGCATCGGTGTAACCAATTACATTGAACTCTTCCTCACTTTTATACATCAAGAATGTATCCTTAGTCCTTCTCAAGTACTTAAGGATATTTTTGACAGCGATCTAGAGATGCTCACCAGGATTTACTTGATATCTTCTCGTTATGCTCAAAGCGTACGAGACATCAAGACGAGTACATAACATGGCATACATGATAGATCCAATAACTGATGCGTATGGAATCTTATTTATGCGTTCTCTCTCTTCTTGTTTCAAAGGACATTGTTACTTTGAGAGATTAACTCTATGTCCTATAGGCAAAAACCATTTATTAGATTCTTGCATGCTAAACCGTTTTACACTTTATCTACATATGTACTTTGTTTTAGGCTAATCAATTTCCTGGATCTATCTCTATACAACTTCCTAGCTAAGTCTTTACAGATTGTAAATAAGGAATGTCATACCCTATAAGTAGTATATCATCTACATACAATACCAGGAAGATAATAATACTCTCACTAACCTTCTTGTAGACACAAGGTTAAGGTTCATCTTCATTCTTGATGAAACCAAACTACTTGATTGCGTCATCGAATCGTAGATTCCAACTTTTAGAAACTTGCTTTAACCCATAAATGGATCGTTGTAACTTTTTGATAGGTCATAGGCTCATCTTGATCCATTTGCAAGACGTCACCATTTTGAGTCATCAGAAACCCATATCTCTACGGCTCACCATGAATCCTAGTGGACCTATGTAGGGCTTGTGTCTTTTGAGCAGGTACTTGATCCACAACTGTTTGTGTTGTTTGCTCAGTTTCCATCTCATTAAATTCAGCGCTATTTTTTGATTCTCGAACTTCTTCAAATTCTATTTGTCTCCCACTGGATTTTCTAGAAATAAACTCATTTTCTAGAAAGACACCAATCCGAGTAACAAATATTTTGTTCTCATTGGGATTATAGAAATAGTATCTTTTCGTTTCTTTAGGATACCCTACAAAATTGCACTTATCAGATTTGGGTCCAAGTTTGTGGGAGACTTGACGTTTAACGTAAGCCTCACATCCCCAAATCCTCATAAAAGCCATACTAGGACGTTTCCCAGTCCACATCTCATATGGTGTTTTTTGAACTGATTTAGATAGAACACGGTGTAATGTGAAAGTTGCTGTAAGTAGAGCATGTCCTTAGAAGGAACTTGGAAGATCTGCATAACTCATCATAGACCAAACCATGTCTAACAAAGTTCAATTTCTCCTCTCGGATACACCATTCCATTGTTGTTTATAGGAGGAGTGAGTTGTGAGACTATCCCATACTCCTTTAAATAGTCATCGAATTCCTAGCTTAAGTATTTTTCTCCTCGATCAAATCACAGTGCTTTGATACTCTTGCTATGTTGGTCTTATACTTCTGATGAAAATATGAGAACCAAGGTTGAAACAAACAACCAACCAGTCGAGACAACTCAACCAAATTCAAGAAAGACAAATCTAAAAGCACAAGTTGGATGTTTCGTTGAGAATTCGCCTACAAAGAGACATCCACACTTTGATCCATTACAAGGTATTAGAATGCCTATGACTAGATTGAACATTAAGAGAATGAAAGCTACTTTAGTAACACTTATAACCAAGTTAAGTGAAGCTCAAGAAACTAAGGCAGCAATGAAAGCAATGAAGAATTCCAGTCTTAGTTCATCATTTGTCATTCTAGTCATCAATGAAGACTCGAGAATGAAGGATTGATTGTGGCTAATTTTCACATGTGTAATCAAGATCCTTAGGCCACTTCTCATCACAATCCTAGTTCGAATTTGGAAGGTTCTACTTCGGAAGTTTGCAACTCAATTCAGCCTTGGAAGATTTCAGCATTTGGCCTTGGAAGGTTCCAACATTAAGCCAATTTCAGGAAGCTCAAATGGACTTTTTTGGCAGCCTAATTCCATCTCTATTCAGCTTCATTCCATTCACACTTGGAATTATGGTTTAGGCAATTCCATTCAACACTTGGATGTTGATTTAGGAAGCTCAAGTTCAGCTCAAGTTCCAGTCCAAAATTGGATTTCAATTCCGGAAATTCTAGCCACACTTGGATTTCAGTTTTGGCAATCTATCAAGTATTTCCATTTCTTGATCATTAATGTCATTAGAAGCTTCTAAAGTCAGAGCCATGATATTTAAAAAAGCTTCCAAATCTAATGCAGGTCTGGACGAAATTAAGGCCATATACAACACAAGTTCAGCCAGCACACAAATCCAAATCGGCTTTGGATTAGTTTTAGTTTTAGGCAACTATTTTATTCTATTTCATTTTCTTAGATTAGGATACTTTTAGTAAGTATTTCTTTTAGTAATTATTTCTTTAGTTAGTTTCCTAAAAAGCTAATCCAACTAGGGAATGGCTTTCTTAATTCTTGCACATTGTAAACTATAAATAGAGGCCATTCAGCCCTAAGAAAATAAAAGACTTTGACTCAATTTAGCTTTTCTTTGAGTTATAGTTTAGAACTTGCTTTGAGTCTTTGAGGATAGCCTCTTAGGTTCATATTTAAGCTATTTTATTGAGTTTTTTCCCTCAATAATCTGAGTGTGGCGGTTGATTCCAAGGATAGTTCAATTCTCAACTTTGAGTTTGGATAATTCATTCGGGTGTCAAGTGGACAAAAGCAAGGTCCTTCTTCAATCTTGGAGTTGGTGTCTTGCTAAAGGAAGACTTAGTTCAACCCAGAGGATGATACTAGGACCAACACTCTGATATAGGTTCGGATTTTATTCTCTTGGTTTAAGATTCATATCAACTTCATTCTTGAACTCTTTGAACTTTTCAAACGATTCAGACTTTGTGTCTCAAGAAATACACATAGCCGTATCTACTATAGTCATCAGTAAATGTGATGAAGTATTAAAAACCACCTCTAGGTTGCGTGTTTAATGGTCCACATACATCACTATGTATTAGATCCAATAAATCCAATAAATCACTTGCCCTTTCATTCTTGTTTTGTGAAAGGGCTTTAGTCATTTTTCCCAATAAACATGATTCACATGTCTCATATGATTCAAAATTGAATGAGTTCAAAAGGTCTATCTTTATGGAGTTTGGAAATGCGATTCTCATTAATGTGGCTAGACGACAATGCAAGAGATAAGTTGGATTAAAATTATCTAATTTAATTCTTTTGGTATTCACGTTATAGACAGGCATTTCAAGATTTAGAACATAAAGTCCTTGAACTAGTTGTGCACTACCATAAAGGAGTTCATTTAAATAAAATGAGCAACCATTTTTCTTTATTATAAATGAATATCCAATCTTGTCTAAACAAGAAATAGAAATAATATTTTTAGTAATGGAGGGCACATAATAACAATTATCTAGTCCTAAAACAAGTCCAGTGGGAAAGCTCAAGACATATGTCCCTACAGCTAATGTAGCAACCCTTGCTCCATTTCCCACTCGTAGGTCAACTTCGTATTTAGCTAAAATCCTACTTATTTTCAGTTTGTGCACATTTACACAAATGTGTGAATCACATCCTGTATCTAATACCCATGATGAAGAAGTAGATAAATTAACTTCTATAACATCAATACTTGAAGTGGAAGTTTTATTTTCCTTCCTTTTCTTCTTTAGATCCTCCAACTCAACTTTGCAATTTCTCTTCCAATGTCCGGTCTCACCGCAATAGAAGCGGTTTCCTTCCGTAGTTGCCTTTCTTTTAGGTTCCTCAGGTAAGGGTTCCTCTAGGACATACAGCTTTTTTTTCTTGCTTGAGGACTATCCTCTAATTCAAGTATCAATCTAAGAAGTTTATCCCATTCACCTTGTCATTTTCAAGGACAAATCGCAGTGATCGTGTATTAGTGTTAGTATTTGATGCCATGGTTATCTACAACCTAAATGTGCAAAATAAGTATCATGAATGCAAACATTTAATATGGACTTTTATTAAATGTTACTCCCAATATTTTGCTCAAATTAATTATCCTTGATATTAATTTGGAAAGATTAATCTAATAACTTTCTAGTGGGCCAAGATCCACATTTAGCCTAATTTTGTGTTAGCTTTGGCTAATCACCAAAATCGGCTATTTAGGTAGACTACACTTGTCAATTTTATCCCATTCAACTCTTGGATAGTTGGGTGAACAACTCTTGTTCTAATTTATCTAATAAACCAAGGCCCAAGTTCTATGCCTCTAGGTTTCAATCCTATTGAATCCACCAAGTTAAGTCAAACCTAATGATTAGCAGTCGGATATTACTATTATTTTATCGCGTCTCACTAAGATTGACCATGGCACCTTGCTTTGGCAAATCTACACGTGATCAATCAAAGCCTTGACAAGTACTAGGCATTGGAAGGCATCTTAGATTTAATATTTGTTTGAGGGATTTGTTAAATTCTCACCATGTTATTTGAATTGGTTCTTGTAATTATTAGTTCAATTAATCACATAATTTACTAACTAATTATTAAAATCATGATCTCATCATGAATTTAACCAATAAAATATTACATGCATCTTAAACAATAACAATAAAATAAACGTGACATAGTTATAGCCCAAACTAGATTAGTTCTCTCAAGCCAATGAGAAAATCGAAAGGTCAACCAAAGGGTAATAGCATCTTCTCCAAGTGCCTTCTTTGGTTGTTCTTGTATGGTCATGAACTCCTTGCTTCCTTTATTCCTAGTATATTCCTATTTCTAATCTAACTTTTACATTTTTTGAGAAATCTCGATTTACATTCGAGGGGAGTTAGATAAGAAAAGAATTTACAACAAAAAAATAGAGCAAGGCATGACACACAGGTCATATTTGAAACCAATACAAAATTTATCCAATCACATTGGGCTTAGGGCTATAACTATGCACCATGCTCAAATATCACATAATGTGCATGTCACACATAATTTTCATTCATATTTAACACTTAAATATATTAATCTAATTAATTTATGACAATTATTATTAAATCAAATTTTAGGGTTTCGAATAATATACTATGCATGGAAATTTCGGGTCAGGTTACAAACATTTGGTCAAACCCTAAAACTAGAATCATATATATGTCCAAAACTAATTTTCAGATATTACATCAAAATTCCAAAACAATTATATATCACATATATAATTTGGCCTTCAATGTAATTTAACATATATATGTTTTGGCTTTAACAGAAAATAAAATTAAAAAAATTATTAAAATTCCGAAGCTTGGCCAAGTATTAAAATTCCGACGTTAGGTTAAAAAGCAAAATTCGAAACATTAATTTTTCAGAAAATCAGAATTAACCAAAATTTAGAAAATTTTAACCAACCAAAATTTCCAAAAATTTGAACTTTCCAAAAATTCAAAAATTCAAAAAATTCAAACCAGCCAAAAAATTCAGAAAATATGAACCATTCAAAATTCAGAAAAACCGAACCATCAAAATTTTCAGAAAATTTGAAACATTCAAACCAAAAAAATTATATATCACATATATAATTTGGTCTGAATATTACATATATATCACATATTAATTTCGGCCTCAATAATAATAAAAAAATTGAAACTATTGTTGGATTATGCCCTAAGGACCAATCATATGATGATGGTTTGGGCATAAATTGTATCATAATGTTCATAATTAATAGCAATGATTATTATATTTATTTCTATATCTGTGTTTTATGAATAAATATAATAATATCCCCAAAATTTAATTATTCTAAAATTATCCCTAGTCAAGTATTATCATTAAGTGGAACAATGATAATATATTAAGACTAGTATGTGTAGTGACTAATGAAATGTGTCATGATATGAAATATCAAGTCAACATGTAGGTACATATTAGAGAACTATATACTGGATCGACCTGTCATGAGAAATGCTACATGGGTTATTATATGAAATGCCATAACATTTCTCATAGTGAAAATGGTGTAGGTGATCTTTACACCAAAGATCCCAACATGAAGAGTTGCATGTTGTGATACTATTAAATGTTACCCATAACAAGGTGAACTATAAAAGTGGTAATTGGATATGTAATGAATCATGTAGAGCGATGTAGAGTGATTAGGATAGGGTTTGACCCTCCTATATAATGGGAGGAATATCTATGGGCCTTTTGATCAAGTAAGACCATAAAATCAATGGTTGTGCTCAAATGAGTCGATATGTGATATAAGCTCATTTGCTTAGATGTCTCTACTTGGGGATCAAGAGATGCAAAGATTAAACAATGTGAGTGTGAAATGCTCCATGGCTTGTGTTCAATCAAGATATCTACGGCAAATGGATTGAATTATATGGTAACATTTATCACAAGAAAAGTAATGTTGAATTACTAACATTCTTATAACTTGGATACATTGATGTGTTGCAAGACACCGCTCAGTGCTTATGGTATAAAATAGATTTTATGTCACTACTAATGTTATAAGAACCTATTGGGTCACACATTTAGATCGTATCCAAAGAAGTGCAAAATTCATGTGATAAATTTTTGGTTAATTTAAGAATCCCATTACGAATAAGACTCTATGAGGTTTCCAGTTTAAATTAGTTTTTGGTTTTGGATTCTAAATAGTTTTGGTTTTGTATTAATAAATTTGAAACAGTTTTGGATTTATTAATCCATGAGAGGACCAAAAATTAGAAAGCAAAATAAGAATGGGATTTTTGTTTTGGCAGCCAATAAAATTTAGAAAGTTCCAAAAATATATTAGAATTTGGAGTTCAAGTAAAATTCTTTAGAAGAATTTGGAGTTCCAATAAAATTTTGTTTTGGATTTATTCTTTAGTAAAATTATTTTCTATATACTTGGACTTATAATTTCAGTAGCCTTTCAACCCTAGCATGAACAACCATACACGTTATTCTTGTTGCATCAAAAGCCACGAAATTAATTTTTCTTGTGAAGAAAATTCTGCAACAAAACAGAAAACCAAAAAGTCGATCCTTCTCTTGCTTTTTCTAAAAATTATTTTGGCTATTTCTTGTGAAGAAACAATAGCCATTTTTCAAGAACAACATAAGCAGCACTTCAGCTATTCTTACAGAAAAATAGAAGCTACTTCCTTGTCAAAGAAAGAAGGAGAAAGACCATAGCTTAGAGAAGCTTCAAACTTGAAAAAACAACAAGTAGAATTCTTGGCTAGCACCTTCGGATTTTGTTGCTTCTTTTTTTGGGTTAATTGTGTGACAATTAACATGAAACTTGCAAACGATCGTGTGGATACTGTAGAGGCAAGGCTCTGCTACGTGTTGCTATAATTTGATAAGCAAAGTCTTCATGAAAGTTCAACTACTATTGATAAGGTAAAACACTTTACTACCGGCTTTAAATCACTTTGTAAGGATCTTTGGAGGAAATAAAAAATTTTAAAATTCCGCAGCGTACCGTATTTGATTTCCTACAAAATGGCCAAAAGATTTGAAACCTGAAAGCTAGCCAAATAGAAAGCTGAACTTGATTAAATTTTCTTGATAAAATCTGAAGCCAACCTTATACATCATATATATAATATAATTTATCAAAACCGAAAACTCAATAAAATTTTGAAAAACCAAAACTAGCCAAAATTCCAGAAACATCGAATCTTGGCTCTTCCATGCATATTCATATATATATATATATATATATATATATATATATATATATATATATATATATATATATATATATATATATATATATATCTTATATTATTCAAATACATTAATAACACAATAAAGCAAACCCTAAATTGATTTAATAAACATAAACATATCATATATGTTTAATTAAAATTTAGATTACATCAAGTATGTTCATATATCCAAATTTACCATGCTTATTCATAAACAATTTAAGAAAATAAACATACTTTCACATAAAACCAATTTGAGCATTCGTAAGTGGCTCTGATAAACATGAAAATAAACATGCTTTCATAACAAATACAGCACGCAGTAGAAATTTAAAATTGTTGGTTTCCTCCAAGGATCCTTATGAAGCGAAATCAAACTAGTTATGAGAAATTTTATCTTTATCGGTAGCGGTAGACCTTTCGTGTGAAATTTGTTAATTGTCGAATTACCAGCAAAACTAGCACAGCCTTATCTCTATAGTATCCACACGATTGTCTCTAAGTCTCAAGTTAATTGTCACACAATTAACCAAAGAAAGAAGTAGCAAAATTCATCAGTGCTTGCAGCAGAATTTTGCTTTCAGTTTTTAGGATTCAAGCTTCTCAATCTTCGATTTTCTCCTTGTTTCTTCGACAAGAAAGCAGCTGCTATTTTTTTCTCTAAAGAACAGCTGAAGGGATTATTGTGTTCTTGAAAAGATAGCTGTTGGTTCTTCACAAGAAAGAGCTGAAGAGCATTTTTTTGAACGAAAACAAGGATCGGTTTTGGGGTTTTCCTTTTGCTGCAGAATTTCTCTTCTCCAAGAAAAATTGATTTCGGCTTTTCGATGCAAAAAGAACAACGTGATTTTTCTTCTCATGTTAGGGTTGTCTAGCTGCTGAAATTATAAGTCCAAATATATAGAAATAGATTAGGGTAAAACTTCTTTTAAAGAGTTTTACTTAAACCACAAGTTCTAATCTATTCTAGAACTTTCTAAAATTCTGTAGTTGCCAAAAGCAAAACCATTCGAATTTAGAAATTCTCTAATTTTGGTTTTCTTGCTTAATTAATGAATCCAAAACTGTTTGAATTTATTAATAATTAAACCAAAATCATTTAGTCACAAATCCAAATACTGCCTTAAACTGGAAAACCTTCTAAAGTCCTATTCGCAATAGGATTATTAAATTAACTAAAAGTTCATCACATGAATTTTATACTTATTTTGGATATGATCTAAGTGTGCGACCCAATAGGTTCTTATAACGTTGGCAGTGACATTAAATTTATTTTATGCGATAAGCATTGAGTGGTGTCGAGTAATACATCAATGCTATCCAAGTTATAAGAATGTTAGTAATTCGACATTACTTTTCTTGTGATAGATGTTCCATGTAATTCAATCCTGTTTCCCTAGATATCTTGATTGAACACGAGCCATGGAGGGTGTCACACTCACATAGTTCAATGACTTCAATCTTTGCATTTTTTGATTCCCAAGTAGACACATCTAAGCAAATGAGCTCAATATAACATATCGACCCATTTGAGCATGGCTATGCATTTTATGGTCTCACTTGATCAAGGGGCCCAAAGATATCACTCCTATTACTACTTAGGAGGGGCAAATCCTATCTTGATCATTCAACATCTCACTACATAATTTATTGTATATCCAATTGCTACTTTTATTGTTCACCTTTTTACATGTAATGTTTAGTAGAATCAAAACATACAACTCCTCATGTTGATTTCAAGTCTAAGGACACTTACACATCATCACTATGAGATATGCTTATGACATTTCATATAATAACCCATGTATCATTTCTTATGGGGGGTCAATCCAGTACAGAGTTCTCTAACATGTACCTATGTGTTGACTTGATATCTTATATCATGACACATTTCATCAGTCGCTACACATACTAATCGTAATGCATTATCATTGTCCCATTTAATGATAATACTTGATTAGGAATAATTTTAGAATAATTAAATTCTTAGGACATTATTATATTTATTCATTAAAAGTAGATATAGAAATAAACATAATAATTGTTGCCATTAATTATAAACATTATGATATAATATATGTCTAAACTATCATCACATGATTGGTCCTGAGGGCATAATGCAACAGTTGTCCTACTTTTCTATCCATCTTTTATTTATAGTTGCCAAAATGGAATGAGAATGACAAGTATTCCTACTCTATCAAATAATTAAAATTCATATATTTGATAATTATAAACCCATCAATTCACTATACATATTCATAGGTTAGAGTTATTATGATTCTCATATTAAAGATCTCACCTGCATTGTGAATACATGACCATATATAAAAGTCCATTACTTAAAATTTATTAGGCCTCATATTTTGCATGGAAGGCATTCAAAACATTATATTAGACTATAATTCACAAGACCCATAACAATAATCAACACAAAGGAAACACTAATAAAACAAATTGGACATAAGATTCAAACTAAATAATAAGAGACTTCCTTTAATAAGAAAAAATCAAGCCTGCAAATTAATTTTCAATCAAAAATCCAAAATCTTCAAATAGATGTTTGTTCCTTCCAAAACTATCAAAAACTCTTAACTTAAAGACTAAATTCTAGAAATAAGAGTATTTCTAGAAATAAGCTAAGATGATACAAAATGAGTATACATATTTATTTAGACTCAATAGACTTTATGACAAATGGCCTAACTCAAAATAAAAATATTTAGAAAGGTCAAAGAGTCAAAAAAAATCTCAAATTCCACACTAAGACCACAAGTCAAGTCACACTTTTAGCTAGGTTGGCAGACTAACCTAGCCCAAATAGTGGCTATTCACTAGGCCTCTCTTCGATTAATTTTTTGAAGCTCTTCTAGGCAAATTAGGCTTCTACTTGGAACCTTCCTCTCACCTTTCCAATACTTTAAGAATCATTAAAATTAAAATTTTGTGGATCAAAATATTCTTTATTTTCAAAAATATGCTAGTCATCATCTGGTCTAGTCATATCTTCACTTTATCTTCAATTTTCACCTAGATTTCGGTTAATGTAGAAGAATCTTGAAACAACGAACTTGTACCACATTTAAAGAGCTTTATAATACAATCAAGTTCTCCTCATTTTTCTTTGGCAAGAAGAAGAATACACTTCATTGAAGTCAAGCTTTCAAACTTCTCATTTTGTTCATGCACATTTGCACCTCCAAATTTTATGTGTCATGGATTTCTTCCCAAAATTGCTCCTTTTTGACTTCTTAATATTCATGGAATGTTGTCATTTGAAAACACTAAAAAAAAATAATAATAATAATAACCTAATTAACCACCATTTAACTAAAGAAAAACATAAAAATCATAAGTTAGGATCCATTTGCCTTGTTCTTTCACATGCTCTTCAAATTCCACAAACTTGAACTTTTACTCTTCTTAGAATAAATAAAGATAAAATTAATAAAATAAAATAAAAACTGATACAATGAAAAGGAATAAGGAACATCAATTCACGTATCATCTCAAAGCATGTAATCATTTCTGTAAACCTCAAAAATAGAAACAAGAATATCACAATTCAAATGACTGATCCAAAACAGGAGTGGAACATAATTCAACCATGGACTCAACTAACAATTACCCTAGAATGCTCAGGTATGCATGACCAATGAATCTAAGTGTTAGAGAATAAAAAGATCTTGATAAAGATAAATTCCTCTTCTATATCTATATCATTCAATACACTCAAACCATTTAATTCAAGGCTTTAAAGATATAAGGAGTATTTCCCAATTTAAAAGCCATATTTCTTATACTAAGTAATAACTCAAATTTTTTTCGTGAGTGTTAATATGAGTTGTGACTCATATAGGTACTTTTCAAGCTGCTGCTGCTACTACTACCATCATCATCATCATCTTCTTCATCATCATTATTATTATTATTATTTACTTTTTTTTTCTATAACTTTACCACATTGAATAATAACTTGACTTTCTCCTCAAGTGTACATATGGGTAGTGGTGCACGTGAGTACTCATTAAGCTATCATGTAATAAGCTATATTTCTTCCTCATAAATCTCCTTAACTGAAGTTCATTGTGGTGGCAAGAACACTTTATGCTTGAGAAAAGTGTGGGTGCATTTTTTTAGGCATAAAGATGAACTAATGAAAATAAATATAGTAGACTTTATGTATTTGAACAAAAAAAAATTTCCAAGCTCACACTATCAACCACATCAGATGAGTCCAATAAATAAATAAAGAAGTTGAATCAATCAAATAACGTAATTCCTCAGAAAATAGCTTGGATAGTCTAATATCTCACTGAAACCATTCATCCACATACGGCTAAATTCATGTCATTTCAAATTTATGCTCAAATGTGATAATTAACCTAAGTCCATCATTATATTCATCCCACATAAATATTTGAAAATCTCAATCAAGTTATGAGTGCATCATCATCAAGTTCATATCATTGTCTTTTATAGTAGAATGATTAAACATTCTGAAACAAGAAATTGAATTGAACCCACAAAGTGAACAAACAAATATAACTATTTATAATTACAATATTTCACACAATCACATATAATAACATATAAATATTCATATAAATCACATCAAATCCTAACAATTAAAATGAATGTCACTCCTAAGTCTAGCACTTCCAGGTAAAAATTCATCACAAATAGTAAATGAAGCCCTAACGCAGATTGGCGGTAGATACGCAACCCAAGCCATTAATATTTTCTATTCATTAGTCCTTTTGTTTT
Source organism: Gynochthodes officinalis (assembly GCA_020080225.1). Taxonomy (NCBI): domain Eukaryota; kingdom Viridiplantae; phylum Streptophyta; class Magnoliopsida; order Gentianales; family Rubiaceae; genus Gynochthodes; species Gynochthodes officinalis. The sequence continues at coordinate 32,953,442 of CM034617.1, forward strand.
TAATATTTACTAAATCACACTCAATCAAATAAATAAATAAGGTAATGAAAGGAAGGAATGGCTTTTCTTGTTGGTAGGTTTTTCTTTTTGGCTCACACATGGCATTGCTCCGTCAAGCTTTCGCCCATTGCCAAAATTCCCACTGCTGCCTCCCATAGGAGTCTGGGCCGTGTCTCAGTCCCAGTGTGGCTAATCATCCTCTCGGACTAGCTACTGATCATTGCCTTGGCAAACTATTGCCTCACCAACTTGCTAGCCCTTTTGGTTGGATTTTCTAGTTGGCTCAAAGGAAGTTGCTCGATGACACTAGACCAATCATTTGTGGAACTTAAATTGAATCGTGTTGAAGCTCTCAATCAATTTAATCATAATGGTTGTCACTTCTCTATGTTTTGTTCAAATACCCACAATCTCTCTTGAAAGCACCAGAAGTGAACATCCTAACACATACAATCCTATTACAAGTACTTTAATATATAATAATATATAATGAATCATTTAAAACATAATATTTATGTTGCTATGTCCAATTTATTCCACAAAATTGTAATCTTATCTTCCAAGAAGAAATTGTACATGGCTTTAAATCAACAATTCAATTCAAAAACTTATCCACAAGTATTCACAATAATCATTTCTCAATTAATCAATAAAAAGAAAAAAAATTCCACCAAAACCAAAAAGAAAAAGAAAAAGAACACCAAAACTTAATATTATAATAGAAGTGCAAAAGCACTCTTTAAATGAACCCTAAAACAAGGAGTTTTACATCGTTTATTGGGATAAATAGGCACTAATCCCCTGCTTTCCCGTGTTTTATAGGTAAAAACATTTTAAAGGCATAAGAAGTTAGAAAAATTGTTAAATTTGAGAAAACTCCATCATTGGTGCAACTTGAGGGAGATAGTGTTTGAAAGGGGTAAATGGGCAGCAAAAGGCTAGATTTCAACAGAGTGCATCTCATCTTCTATATGACCAAATGAGGATATTTTGGATGACATGGAAAGCTCTTTGAGTTTTGAGTTTCAAGTTTCTCCTAAATTAGCCAACATTTAGGTCAAAATTGAAGTTCAAGTAACAATAGAATCAACTGCTTGATAGCCGTCACATTTTTGAAAAATGGCCATATTTAGAGTTACAAAAGCCCAAATTCAATGATTCTTAAATCATTGAAAAGCTAATGGAAAGAGTTATTTATAGGGGTCGCAAAATTAGACCCAACCCAATAAATCAATCCAACCCACCCAATATTTTAATCCAATAGGTAAGATCATTTGAGTCATGGGTCATTAATTGATTGGGTTATGTAATGACCCATAGTTTCTAGGTTGGGTTGGGTTGTGTAAGGATGACTCATTGAGTTAAGTTTTTTTTTTTTTTTTAAAGATGCTATGGAAGTTATCTAATAAATAAAAAAGGCATAATTTTTGCTTAATTTCTAAAATGACAAAGTAATTTTGACTTTTAGACACAATTTTACCTTTTTTGGATGAATGTTGATTTAAACTTATGCTTAATTAAATATATAATTTTAAAAGGCTAAATATGAAATTAAATTATAATAGTTTCTTAATATCAATACTAAAAAAAATAAAAAAGTAAAAGTTTTAAATACATCATTACAAAATTAAACATTTTACTCAAAAATTTAAATTTAAATTTTTTTTCCTTTTTTTGTGACTTGAATGTTATGTAATAAAAAAATCAAAATAGTTACATAATTACAAATTACTAAAAATAATTTACTATCTTGATATTTTATTTTTAATTTTTTGTGAAATGTAATGTTAAATAATATTGAAATTCTCAAATTTGTTTTTAAAAAAAATCTTTTTGTAAATTTTCTATCTTTTGATAGCTTTTTGAATATTCTAACTTCCAATTTTCCATCTTCAAAAATTTTGAATTTTGATAGACAATAAATCTTTATTTTCATATGGAAGATTTGTTTTTAAAATTAGATATTTGGTTATATTTAAAAGGTGCAAAAAATTTTCATTTAAAAGAATAAAATTCTATTTAGAAAATAAAATATCTTTATCCTTATTATAAATTAAAATAAAATTATGCTCTCTTTCTTAATTGAATAACTTCCATTGCCCTTCTAAAAAAAAAATTCCCTTTTTTTTAAGGCAATCAGGCAAATATGTAATACATTATTATTGCAAATAGCAACTAGAATTAAGTGTTCGTGATTCATTGAATATAAATCTCACCACATTTAAGAAGTCTCCCAAAAAACTCATTTTGACATATTTTCTTAACCCGCTAATGATTTTCACAATGACTGCCTCATTCGTTCTAGTGACTTTGACAATGTCTATAAACCTTAGTTGAAAAATGAAAATTGATAGTGGCCATTAAGAAATTGATACATGTTAATAGAGAAATTAAATAAGATTAGTTTGTTTTTGGTTTTGGTGAAAACATAAGAATAGTCTTTTTATAAAAAAAATTAAATAAGATTAGGTTTTAAAAAAGTACTCAAAAAAGGTGAAAAATATATGCTTAATTTCCTCAATTAAATAGAAAAAGTAAAAAAAAAATTGTTAAATTGATTCGTTTGGTTGATTTGGTTTAACCCAATCCAACCCAAATATGACCTATAATTAAATGGGTTGAGTTGGGTTATGAATCGTTAAATCATAACCCATCAATGACCCAACCCGCCCAAATGTGTTGCAAAAAAAATAAATGGAATTCTATGGCTAGTAGTTGCCAAGTTGTACAACAAATGTTTTGGTATTAATATAGTTTTTTTTTTCCAGAAACGATCATCATATTTACATCTAAAAGTGGCACATATACATAATAGCCCACTGGCTATAGGGACCTTAACTCTCACAATGAGACTAAGTCAGACAGTATAGAATACCCAAGACATGGGAGTTCCATACCCTGAAGCACATATGGCACAAAAGCTAACCGATGAGGCGCAAAATAATATAATATTAACAACCTCATCCAATCACAAAAATAGAATAAAAAGCGAGTGAATAACCACAAACCATGACAAATAGGCCCCAGTCACTCGCATTCATTAGAGCACCGCCGCACAATACCAACTTTTTTGAATTCAAGCCATTCTGCCAATGTAAGATCCACCACCATTTTTTCTTCTCTCTGTTCTTTCTGAAAGATCCACAGATTCTTAGTCTTCCAGAGCATCCATAAAATATAGACAATCAACCCAACTCTATCCTGCCACTGTTCATCATTTCTCCCACTGCAAACCTGAAGCCACCAATGTCTAAAACTTGAATCCCCCAAAAGCGGCCACCTAAGACTAGCAATCTTCCACACTAGCATCGCTCTAGAACAATATAGCAGGACATGTTCAAGATTTTCCTGCATCTCCCCACACATATCAAATATTTGATCTTCTCGAATGCCTCTCTTTAATAACTAATCCTTAGTGGGAAGAGTACCATGCCAACAATGCTATATGAAATGTTTAAGCTTCCCGTTGAAGTCGATCTTCCAAAAACACTTCCAAACCACTTTCATGACACCCTTGGAGAAGCTACTCTCTGGATGAAAGTGCACAACCTGTTTTTTCTTAAAAGCATTTAGATAGGCAAACTTGACCGTATAGTTACCTTGGTTAGACAAATGCTGCACAAGTTTGTCCCTACTATCACCTTGGGTTTCAGAGACTGAGGAATAGAGATGATAGCCTCAGCAGCAATCGGACTGGAAAGCTGGCGCACTAACTTTACATTCCATCAATCACGCCTAACGTTCAAAAGCTCATTCACCCAAGTTGGCCGATCACTCTGGTTCTCAGAAGCTACAGCTCTGAAATGTGGTAGACTAGGAATCCAAGGATCTTCCCAAATACGGACTGACTTGCCATCCCCTACCTGATAAATTACTCTTTGCTTAAGAATATATCGAGCTCCTATCCAGCACTTTCATAGCCATGACGTATTCTGTCTAACTGAGGCTTGTAAGAGACCTACCTTAGGAAAATACTTGGTCTTCATGACCTTACTCAACAAGAGATTCGGCTGCGTAGTAATTTGCCAAAGTTGTTTCGCAATGAGGGCATCATTAAAAATTTGAATATCCTTAACCCCAAACCACCCTCCTACTTAGGCTAAGAAAGATCCTGCCAAGTCCTCCAATGGATTTTAGATCGACCATCACTTGAATCTCCCCACCAGAACCATGAAGTCTGGCTAACAATATCCTGACAAACACCTTTAGGAAGTTTGAAACAAGCCATCACATAAGTGGGAAGAACATCAATAACCACCTTAATGAGCACTTCCTTAGCCGCAGAACTGAGAAACTAACATTTCCATACTTGAACTTGGCATTGGACCCTCTCTACCACATAATAGAACATATCTTTCTTCGATCTGCCTATAATCATTGGAAGTCCAAGATACCTAACATTCGGCGTCACCTTAATACCATCAAGAAGCCCACAAATATCTTCTCGCTATCTCAATGGAATATTCTTACTAAAAAGAATAGAAGATTTTTCTCAGTTGCCCACAGTAACGGCTATAACTGGACAACAGGGCCTTAACCCTACATGCTTGCCTCAAATCTTCTTCACAAAAGAGAATAGAGTCATCTACAAACAATAAATGAGTAATTTGTAGACCCTGTCTGCTCACCTCATACCCCTATATTCTCCCAGCAAGCTAGCTTGCTTAAGCATATTTGAAAAAGCCTCAGATACAACTAAGAACAGAAAAGGAGACAACGGGTCGCCTTGTCTAATACCCTGCGTAGGTTGAATATACCCACATTTCTCTCCATTAACATTAATAGATAAAGTCGAAGAACTAATACATCGCCAAATCCAACCTATGAACGTACTAGAAAACCCTATCCTCCTAAGGACCTCACACAAAAAACTCCACTCAACTCTATCATAAGCCTTGGCCATATCAAGTGTAATAGTCATCCATCCCTGAATTCCTTTGCTCCTAGCATTAAGGGTATGAATACACTCATGCGCAACAACAACATTATCTAAAATTTGCCTCCCCGGAAGATACACTGCCTGGAAGGAACTAATGCACTCATGCAAGCAAACTACCATCCTTTCAGCCAAGATCCTAGAGATAATCTTATACACCATATTATATAAACAAATAGGACGATAATGCCCAACAGATATAGGATTAGCAATTTTAGGGATCAATGTAATCAATGTATGATTCACTTATCAAAGAAAACTATTTTGCTCAAAAAAGGACTTCACAGCACAACACAAATCAACACTAATCACATTCCAATACGACTGGAAGAAAATAGGAGTCATACCATTAGTCCCGGTGCCTTATTGGGATACATATTGAAAATGGCACTTTTGATCTCGGAATCCTCAACCGGACACGTTAACCAAAGATTCATTACCGCTGTAATCAATAGTGGGATACCATCAAGATCCTTATGGTGGAGCCTCGGACTAAAGGTCACAAAGAGTTTATCAAAGAACCCAAGAATCTTATCCTTCACCTTCTGCATGTTGGCACATGGACTTCCATCATTCTTTACCAAGTTAACAATAGTATTTAGCCTCCGCCTATCGATAGTAGAGGTATGGAAAAACTTGGTATTTCTGTCCCCTTCCTGAAGCCATTGGATTCTTGATTTTTGGCACCAATAAATTTCCTTATTTCGATAAGCCCGATGAAGGTCTCTCCGTAGCAAGCCCCACTCACGCCAATTCCTATCGACCCCATGACCAGATAAGTGATCCATTTGTGCTTTAATACCTACAATGCGTCTAGCAGAATTATGCATATTCCCCTAACTCCATTTCAAAAGGCCGACTTGAGTACATCCAATTTTGGCACAAAGTCGATACATTGAGGTCCCTTGATGCTCCCTACCCCAAGTAGCTTCCACTAGTCTACCCACTACCGCTTTCTCAACCTATCTCTTATCAAACATGAATTTCCGCCGAAGCTTTTGCTCTGCTGGCTGGACATTCATCAAAATGAGTGATCGGAAGAATGCATCACCACATGATAAACTTTAACCCTTGGATAACTAAGTAACCAAGTAGGGGAGCCAAAAAACCTGTTAAGCTGTTTTTCCACAAAACCCTCACATTCCCGATTATTAGCCCATGTAAAACTTCGTCCCACAAAACCAACCCCCCCCCATCCTCATGCTGGAAACAAATGATTTGAAAGGTTGACATCTAGCCGCAAACCGTATCCCCTCTCCCTTCTTCTCTGTCGGCCTCAGTATATCATTAAAATCTCCTACCAAAAACCGCATATCACCCCAACAAGGCTGCTGCCGCTCAAGGTACGCCCATTGCTCATGTCTTAACTTGATATCTGTATGAGCATATATGAAGACAGTCCAAAAAAACCTATTCTCCCTTTTAACCTCACAAAGCAACTGGAAACAAAAACTAGTAGAGATAATCTCATGAATACCTATATTCTCACTCCAACAAACAAACAACCCTCTTTTGGTACCAGACGGCTCCACAACATGACATCTATCTCGGCATTTCAATCCTCTACACATTCTTGCCACAAACCTCCTATTTTACTTACTTTCAGAAAGAAATATAAAATCAGGATGGTGAGATCTTAAGACCTCTCGCAATTGGGAAATAGTAGAAGGTCCTCCCAAATCTCTACAGTTCCACACACACCCCTTCATCGCACAGGGAGGGACCACTCTAGGCTGGCCTCTATCACCTTCAATACAGTAGCCACATGAGGTTTTTTAATGCAAGGCTCTTGTATCTCAAAAAAAGCCTCATCTAGAGACTGTATAGGCTGCTTGCCCCCAGCTCGAATTACTTCATCAACCTAAGTAATCCTCCCCACTTGACTCCCGATTCGCAACCTTCGTCGAAGCTGGCCACCGTCCTTAGCCTTCTTGACTGAAATCTTTGGGTGAAAGCACACATTAGATTGGTCACAAACTGGTTGACTTAAATGTTGAACTTCAGATTCAGCAATAACAGGAAGACTCGATTGCACATTTGAATCCCAACCTCCTTGACCAGCATTTTCCAAACTCTGAACATCAGAATCAGTAAGAGAAGAAAGGCCACCATTCAGCTCCCAAACTCCAGCTTCAATCGCAGAATGCTCCTCACGCTAAAGGACAGAAGTTGAGGGAAAATGCTTAACTTCAGATTCAGCAATAACAAGAAAGCTCAGCCACACATTTCAATCCTAAACTCCTTGAACAGCATTTGCCAAACTCTAAATGTTGGAATCAGCAATAGATGACTGGTCACCATTCAGCTCCCACACTTCAGCTTCAACCACAGAACGTTTCTCATGCGGCAAAACTAAAGTTGAAGGAAGGACTTCAACAAGAGCAGCATTTAGATGAACAACCTTCAGGCCTTCAGCAGATTCAGCAGCAATGAAGGGAAGGCTCAGCTGCATTCCTTGAGTTGCATTGTGTAAACTCTAAACATCAGAAACAACAATATGAAAACTGGCCACCATTCAGCTCCCAACCTCCAGCTGCAACCGCAGCTTGCTCCACCTGCGGAAGGATAGAACTCGGGGGAAAGACATCAGTTAGAGCTACATTCAGATGATCTGCATTCAAACTTTCAACAGCCTTCAGACATTCAAAATCCCCAGTAGGTAGAAATTGTGAATCAGAGACTGGAATTGTGGTAGGACTGAGCTCCAATTCCATACTCACAGTCGGCAAAACCTGAGCACCAGTCGCCCTTTGCATCATTTCATGTGGAAGCAAAGGTTGTACAATCCCCACAAAAACTGGACCAAACTTCATACCCATTCCCCTTGCCAAAACCTTATTGTCTTTAGCCTTTAACCAATCACCAAACTGTCCCGTTTTCAGCTCATCACGCTCAAGCGCAAGCCATCAAACGTGACACATTCTTTCCAAATGCCCAACCTTACCGTAATAATAACAAAAGGCAGCCAAATTTTCATAGCGAAAGGAAATCCAGCACACTTGAGAGCCAAGTTTCAGGTGTGTACCTCTCAACAAAGGCTTGGACAAATCAACAACAACTATTATCCTCATACATCTTCCAGTAACACTACCAATATCAGGAATGAGAACATCAAGAATTTGAGGAAACACTTGTTGAAATCTGAACCCCGTCTCCCTAGTAAGCAATTGAGTTGGCAAGTTACAAATTTGAATCCACAACTCAACCTTATTAAAATCTTGCTCCACATTCTGCACAGATGTGGACCACTTATGGAGGACAAGGAATTGATGATCAAACATCCATCCTTTACCTTGCAACACCCGAAAGTTATCTTCTATGTTTTGAAAAACAAACTGAAATCTATTGGGACCAAACTCATGTACCTTAAAAGGAGTTGTAGTAGGCCGAAGCTTGGTCAACGCACTCTTAAGTCCTCTGAAATTTTCCCTCCTATCACCAAAAATACAACCAAGAAGACTCCTTGAACACTCCTCCAAACTAGCTTGAACATCGACCTCCTAAATCTCAACCCCCTTGTCTTCTTTTCTAGTGAGCTCCAACTATTGCAGCAACTCAGAGACTGCAAACATTGGATCATGAAAGACCCCACTATCCATCCTCAGCAGACTAGAATCAATAACTCAGAAAAACAACACAAACAGAATAGGAAAAGAGGAAGAAAAGAACCCGAGCAAAGATAGACAGATTGCAGAATCAATGAAAGAGATAAGCAGAAAGACCACCACGAGAAGAAGGAAATAACAAAAAGAAAAGAAAAAGAAGAAAGAAAGAAAATAGAAAAAAGAAAAAAAAAGCAGCAGAAGCAAAGAGCACAAAGCTGTTGAAAAAAAAAAAGCAAGACAAACCAAAGAGCCTCAGCACAGGCATGTGGACTCCTCAACACACAAGAAGAGGAGACTTCACTCCTAAGAAAGGAACCAATAGCGCCCAGAGTCACACCCTAGCCGCACCTCAAATCGCACATAGAGACTTTGAGGATGGCACTGGTTTTTTTTTTTTTTTGGTTTAGTTATTTAATTTTGAGTTTGGTATTAATATAGTTGATCTATTGATTGTAGGAATAATAAAAATTGTTACTTATTATTGATAAAGCTGATATAGAACTTCTCAATGATTATTTGATGTTAGTATTGGTATTGGTATTGGTATTAATAGAGAAAATAAAAACATTAGTTTGTTTTTAGTTATGGTGAAAACATAAAAATAATTTAAAAACAAACGAAATAAAATTAATTTAAAAAAAGAACTAATATTAATAGAGAAACTAAATAAGATTAGTTTATTTTTTAGTTATAGTGAAAAACATAAAAATCACCTTTTAACAAAAAAGAGTAATTAAAAAAGCTGAACATGATTAGTTGTTAAAAAGGAATTTAAAAAGATAGAAAATGTAAGTTTAATTCGCTTAATTAAATAGAGAAAGGAAAAAAATAGGTCAAATTGACTCATTGGGTTTGACCCAACCCAAGAGTGACCCAACTAGAAATTGACCTGTAACTAAATGGGCTGGGTTGGGTCATAACCCGTAAAATCTTAACCCATTAATGACCCAATCTATGAATGACCCAACCCTCCCATCTGCCACCCCTAGTTATTTATATAGAAGTAAAAGCCTAATTCTATTAATAAAAGCCTTAAAATATTCGTTGAAATTAGCACCATTGCATAAAACCAAGAACAGAGAGGGCAAAGAGAGAGTTGGACTTGGTTTCTTGAGACTCACATGACCATGTCCGACTCTCGCTACCCATTTGAGTCCATTTTTATCCTTTATCACGTCTCTTGAGCCTTTTTTTTTTTTGGCCTTTGACCAATTGTAATAAGCCAAATAAGTCTAACTCTTATAAGAACTCATATTTAGATCTTTAGAAAGGGGGCAAGACTTTAGTAAATCTTGGAACCCTAGCATTTATAAGAGTTTTGAGTTTTGTATAGAAATTCATTTGTAGACTAAGGTTCTTATGAATTTTTAAGAGAAAAGACTCCATGTTGGAAAAAATTAGATATTGGGTTGAAGATTAAGTGCCGTGCTAGGCTTTTCCTTGTAAAAGGGAGTCTTCTTCACTCTAAACTTTAACCTTATGTTTTATTTATCCAATTTGGTGTGTCTTTTCATTGCTATGTATTGCTAAATTCTTCTAATCTCCAAGAATTTGTGATGACTTGTTGATAGTTTTCCTTATTGTATTGATTTATGTTATGGGTAATGTATATTAATATCCAATAGAAAATTTTCATTTAAGAATCAAGCAATTTATATAGACATCATGAGTTGTAGGTATTGGTCCTGGGGTTTGATCATTTAATTTTTACTAATCTTGTACCTTTGTTATTGGAACTATAGTACTTCTAACATAGGAATATGTAGGAAGAATTGGTAAACTCTATATTATCAGTGTGTTTCATTAAATGGTGTGATAGACTGGAATAAGAGCCATATCATTACATTCTAATGAGTAGGAACAAAAGCGATAATGAAAAAGACAACTGCTCTTTGAATATATGATCCTATAGTTCAATCACACAAGAAAGGACAAATAGAGACAATTCTGATCACTTATTAGAGAATAATCCATCATTATTGGTTACAAATTTTATATTTAGTTGAAATTTTAAGTTTTTCCTTATTTTTCTAGTGTTAATTGTACTCAATTTTCTTTACTTCAATATAGCATAATTGAACATTTTAGCTCTTTAAATTGCCGTCTAGTTTCTAGAAAATAATAAGCCCCTTAAAGCAACAACATTCTTATGAGATTAAACCTACTTCTGTAATACAATAACAAGTGTATATTTGTGCCTAGTTGTGTGGATTTAGGTTATTATTCTTGATCAATTGTGGTGTTTGTGTTGCAGTTTATATTCTAATCTGTGCCACAGCACATTAAAATCTTAAACATATGCTGGCTTAAATAAGTTACAACTGGTCACAAAAAAAAAAATTATAGAAGTCATAAAAACAAAAACTGCATTAGATTAACTGGATCCCTTTCCTAAACTTAATTGTGAATTTCCCTAATGCACCAACAAAATCCTAGGAGAAATTCTAAGTTGAAACTCTATAACTAGGTCTCTCTATATTTGTTTGTGGTTCTTTAAAGGCCTTATCCCCCTTTTCATCAATTCAATGTGCTAATGGCTCTAATCTATCAGCACAATTAAGCTTTCCAAAGAAAACTCATAAATATTCTTTGGATCTTTTCAACTTTAGCAATTTTCTTGAGGTTCTTGTCATCAGTCTCCACTTTTTTGGCCTTGAAAATTTTGGAAGTTCCAGGAATATCTATCTTGTGCTTTTCAATAGCAATGATTCTAAATAAGTCTACTTTATCTTGATTTTACACGGTTCTCCTTGGACAATTGACACTACCATTAAAGGCATAAATATATGATCAATGAGGAGAATTGCCAACTTTTAACCTTACAATCTTTCAATTTTAATTCTCTTTCAAGAAGACATAATCAAAGCCAAGTTCCTCATGGTGACTTCACTATTGTGAGTTGAGGGGATAATCCTTAATTTAATGAAATGATGCCATGGGATAGCAAGATAGCTTGATCATTCAAAGCATATGTAGGAACCAACAATGAAATATTTCCCTCATCATTATTTATTTTCAATTTGGTTCCTGGCTTGCATGTAGATTGAATAATTAGCTTCCACTCATATTAGCAAAGCATATGAGCATCTTGCTTTGTTTTGCAAATATTGTCGAAGGGTTGGTCACTCAGAGCATGCATGCATCGTGAAAAGGGATGATAGCAGCCAACACATCTTGAAGGAAGAACAGTTTGGGGAATGGCTAATGGCAACGGAGAGTAAACCACAATTTAAAGGAAGGACTAGGAATAAAGAGAAAATGAGGGAAAGAAGGGATGTAGGGAGAGTAGCATCTAGTGAGAGAGGGAAGGATGATTCGGGAAATAGGGTGACGGAGATGGAGAAAGAAAGGAAGGGGGGGGGGGGGAGGAAGATAGGTCCAATATGGAGGAGCGGTCATCTTGGGTCCAAGTTGGAAGTTTGGCTTCGGCTTTGAAAATAGGGGAGAGCAATGAAGTACAAGTTCCTCCAGTATTTTGTCTTGATTTTGGAAGGCTAGTCTCTAGGCAAAAAAAAAGTGATTTCAGGCAAAAGAAGAGAGCAGCACCCTAGCATTCCAGTTGCTTCTTGCAGTGGAGTAACCGATGGAGCAAAACAGAAAATTTTGAAGGAAAAAACTCAGCATTCTGTCATGACTGAATCCAATCCCGTGCCAAAGATTGTGCTGATCCCAAGTAAGTGACTAGTTGACTACAAATCTCTTCATGTAAACCAAGCCCAAGCTATGGTACTAAAACAGAATGAGCAAGTTTTGGTTTTGGTTGAAGAAAATTCGAAGCAACTAGAGGGAGGAAAAAAAATATGAGGGAGGAAAAAATGTTTGAGAAAGGGGAAATAGAGGTGTCCGAGAGGGAGAATAATGAACATGGTCTATTTTATGGAATTTATAGAGGAGAGGATGATTCGACGGAATTGGTTAGTGTTCCAATATCATGTGAGGGAACGGGTAGTAAGATAAAAAGGTATGAAGTAAATGAGATAGAGAGTTGTACGGTAAAAGAGGGTGGGTCAATCAAGAGAATGCAAAGACAAAAAAATAGATGGATGAGACTGGGGGATAAAAAGAAGTGGAGGCTGAAATAGTGAAGGAAAAAATGGACGCTAATTCAAGTAGAGGTAGAAAAAGAAGATGGGAGTTACAAGAAAAAGCTTTGGGAGGGGAAGTGGAAATGATAGTAAGCAATAAAAAGATGCGAAATGAACCGATTATCGACTCAAGTGTGGGAAAGGTGGGGGCATCTAGCCTAGACAGGACCCAAATGGATTTATGAAGACATGTGTGTGGAATTGTAGAGGTTTGGGTAGACCTTCTACAGTTTCCCAAGTGAGGGAGTTTTTAAAATCGTACCGTCCGGAATTGGTGTTTCTTTTAGAAGTTAAGCAAAATAGAAAATTTGTGGCATCCGTCTGTAGAAAATTGCAGTTCCAAGATAGATGAAGAATGGTGGAACCAAATGGGATACAAGGAGGTTTATTGGTGCATTGGTCTGAAGAAATATCAATTGTTAGGATAATTTCCACTAGTTTCTCTTTTTAATTAGAATGCAGATTGGCTAGGGTGGACAATAAGTTTTGGGCAGTTTTTATTCATGCTAGTACCGACTTGAGGGTTAAGGAAGAGCAATGGAGATATTTGGAGAGGCAAAAACTCATATGAGGAGATAGATGGTTTATGGGAAGAGACTTTAATGATTTAATTAGCAAAGAGGAAAAAATGGGAGGTAGGGTTAGACTAGAGGGTAGTTTTGTTTCTTTTAGGTACTTTATTAGGAATATGAAGCAAGTGACCTAGGATTTTTGGGGAGGAAATTTACTTGGGCCAATAATAGAGAGGGTGAAGGGTTTGTGGAAGAAAGATTGGATAGGTTTCTTGGGGCATCTAAATGGCTTGTAGAAAATCCAAGAGCACAAGTATCCCATATCGAGTGTCAAGCCTTAGACCATTCAATGCTTCTTATGGACTCAAATCCCAAATGGCAACAAAAGAATAAGAGGTTCTATTTTGACCAAAGATGGGTGAAAAAAGAGGAAGCTAAGGTGATCATCAAAGAAGCTTGGGATAGACCTCAATTGGGCACCCCACTGTATCAGATTTGTTCGTGGATTAAACAATGTCAAATAGCTCTTCTTCAATGGAGTCAGAGGACAGAATTTAACTTGGCCAAACAAATTGTGAAGATCAAGAGAATGATGGAACTAATGCAACATCAAGGAGGGGATAGAAATTGGCAAGAGTGGGGATTGCTGAAGTGGGAGTTGAACCAAGCATATCAAGAGGAGGAAAGCTTCTAGAGACAGAAGTCAAGAATTCAATGACTCAGAGAAGGTGACAAAAACACAAAGTTCTTCCATGAAAGTACAGTAAGTAAAAGGAGGCAAAATTCAATTGAGGGATTGATTAAAGAAGATGGAAGGAGATGTGAAAGTAAGGAAAAAAATTCTTGGTTTCTACAAAGAATTGTTCACCACGTCAAATCAGCCTATCTTGCATGAGGGCCTTCGAGGTATTCGATTATCCATGACCCAAACCATGAATCAAACACTGACAAGGCCTATAGAGGATGAGGAAATCAAGCATGCCCTAATCCAAATGTGTTCCAATAAAGCCCCTGGCCCGAATAGTATGTCTCATCTATTCTTTCAGTCTTATTGGGATATAGTTAGTGCGGATTTTTGCAATGCTATTAAAGATTTCTTTTCCTTTAAGAAAATGCTCAAACAAATAAACCACACACTGATCGCACTTATCCCGAAAGTGATGAATCTGATTTCCATTAAAGAGTATAGGCCTATTAGTCTGTGCAACATTGTGTACAAAATAATAGCTAAAGTCCTAGCTGACAGATTAAAACCGCGTATTTCATCTTGTATTAGCCAAAACCAAGTAGCCTTTATTCTGGGAAGACAAATTTTAGACAATGTGGTTGTTTCTCATGAATGTATCCACACTCTCTATTCAAAAACAAAAGGGTTTGAAGGGAATATAGCACTTAAACTTGATATGGCTAAGGCTTATGATAGAGTAGAATGTGAGTTCGTATGCTCAATTACGAGAAAAATGGGTTTTTATTATATTTTTATAGAATGGATTAGGCAGTGTATTACTTCTTCTACCTACACATTTAATCTCAATGGGGAACAATGTGGATTCATAGAACCTACACGAGGCATTAGACAGGAAGATCCTATTTCACCTTATTTGTTCTTAATTATTTCGAAAGCCCTTTCGAATATGATTAAATAGGTGAGTGAGCAAGAGACATATAGGGGCTTGAGAGTGTGTAGGAATGGACCATTGATTACTCATTTGCTTTTTGCGGATGATTCTATTTTGTTTTGTGAAGCAAATGTAGAACAAGCTCAAATGATTAAGGTCCTTATGGATGAGTATTGCAGAATGTCAGGGCAATTGGTCAACATGGAAAAGTCCTCAATTTTTTTCAGTTGCAACATGTCCAAAGAGCATAAAGATGAAAATTTTCAAGTACTTCATGGGGTCAAGGAAAAGAAGAATGCTAAATATTTAGGCCTCCCTATGCATATAGGAAAGTCTAAAAGGGACGTGTTTCGTTATGTTGTGGAGGTAGTGTAGAAGCATATCCAAGGGTGGAAGAATCGATTTCTCAACTGGGCAGGCAAGGAGGTTCGAATTAAAGTTGTGATTGACGCTCTTCCAACGTATGTCATGAGTTGCTTCAAACTCCCTGTCAACATTTGCCAAGACTTGGTTAAAAACACAGCGGCTTTTTGGTAGGGAGATAAGGTGGAGGGAAAGCAAAAATTCATTGGAAAGTGTGGAAAGATGTGGCTATTCCAAATTCCAAAGGAGGAGGGAGGGTAGGGTTTAAGAATATCCAAATTTTTAATGACGCCTTGATAGCTAAGCAATTGTGGAGACTGGTTACACAACCCAACCTATTAGTAAGCAAGGTGATGAAGGCAAAGTGTTTCTCGAAAGAGGGGTTACTGAAAGCTTCTAAAAAAAGTAATTCATCCTAGTTGTGGAAGAGCTGGCTCAAGGCCCGGTACATCCTACTCCATGGGGCAAGATTTCAAGTGAGAGATGGCAAATCTTTAAGAATGTGGGATCATCCCTGGATTCCAGGTATCAAGGCCAGAGAAATGATACAAGAACCACCTCAATTGAATCAAGAGAGATAGAATGGAACAGGAAGCTGATTGGGGAAGTGTTTAATGCTTTTGAAGTTGAATTAATTTGTTCCATCCCAATAGACCAGCAAGGGGGCAGAGATAAACTTATGTGGCATTCAAATCAAGATGGAAGCTACACGGTCAAATCGGCCTACCAAATGATCCTAAGGAACAAGTGGAGTAATTCAAACAAAGTAGAGAGCAGCAATTCAAAGGGTGTGATGAGTTGCCTCTGGAGGAAAACATGGAGACTGGAAATTAAAGGGAAAATTAAGCATTTTATTTGGAGATGTTGAAATGGCATATTACCCACCAAGGACCAACTTATTAAGAGAGGCATGGATGAGGACCCAATGTACAAAATGTGCGGGGAGCATTTGGAAACTTTGGCACATGTGTTACTTTATTGTAGGCAAGCAAAGAAAGTGTGGAAAATTGCTTCAATACAGTGGGAAGATCTTAAGGTGCATGAATAGTCATTTCAGGACTGGTGGTTTCAGATGTGTATGGGGATAAAGGGGAGTTAAATAAAGAATTCTCAACAAGGGGAAATGTAAATCTTAGGAAACTTCTAAGGAATTAAATCTCAATTCTAAATAATTCATCATCAATTCTTTGAATTTTCTTTAATCTTCAAAGTGCAACCTCTACCATTCCTCTCAATATGCATCTTCTCTATTTAAATCAAATTCACTTTTGCTAACTATGGGTGGGAGCATTGATGTTAGTCTTGGAATATTAATTAATACTATTAAACATTTGAAAGGAAACATATCAAGTCAATCAATTGAAATGAACTCTCAAAATATAAAAATCATACCATCAAGAAATATTTTTCTAACTTTGAGAGGTTTGTCATATTCTATTGTAGGTTCTCATTGAATATTATAACTTTTCAAAATTAGAATCATTCATTTTCGAGTATTATAGCCCATCGACTAGGGCATTGTTCATCATTAACTATTACAACCCGTCGACTAAGATTATTAATGTTTGACTATTATAGACAATAAATTAGGGCATCATTCATCAACTATTATAACCCATCAACTAGGATCATTCATCTTCAAGTATTATAGCCTATGGACTAAGTAGCTCATTAGAAATCAAATTTTCACCAAAAAGACCATCACTTTGAAATTATTCATTCTAAAACTCAAAATATGCTTCCTGAAGATTTGAGTATAAAAATTCAAATGCAAAACTATTCAATATCTTTTAGAAAAAATCATCTATCCTAAAAATCTTTTTAATAAACATTTAGGAACTTTTCTTCTAAATAGAATAGCATTATATGAAAGAATGCTCATCACAATCCTTCAACAAAGGTCAAATTGAATCTTTAAAACATCAACAACTTCAAGCAACTACTTTTCGAAAGTAGTATGCAAATACTACGTCATGCACCTTAACTTTTAGTATTTTCTCTTGGTGAATTTGGTTATCTACCTTTACCAAACATCACATGCGAAATCTCATTTAATATTTTGTTCCTAAGATTGTATATACTTTCTCTTCATTTTTATCTATAGTATTTGTAACCAATCATATCTAAGTCATACTGAGAATTCATTCTCATTAAAAGTGATTGTTATTCTATCCTTCCAACATGTTGTTTGGATTATATTTGGGATTGTAAATTCATGTAAAGGGGATAAAACTTTCAGGGATCTTTTACAAAGTTTTAAAGATTTTAGGCCCGTCCATAAAGAATTGAAAACATAATTGAAACGTTTTAATTTTGAGAAAAAATCTCAGTATAATATTCTTATCAAGAAAAACCTTCAAGAAATGATTCTATGAAATCTTAAATTTGTTAGAAATTCAAATTTTTTTAAAAAATAATTCTCTAAACATTGGTTATTTCTCGGATTGGCAAAAAAGGATAGTTGGGATTAAATCAATATAAGTTATTATTTGCTTGCAAAAATCATGTAAGTTTAAGTAAGATATTAGACATAACAAGGTTTACATAAGTATAATTTGGTGTAGCTTGGCTAAGAAATAATTCATACGAATGCCCTATTTTTGAAATCCATAACTACGGTTCAATCAATTTTTAAAAACCATGACTCGAAAAATACTTTGCCAATACATACAAAATTTTATATTCTTCTCTAAATTTCTCAAATTTTCCCATGAGTAGAAAATTTAATGTAAATTATGAAAACATTGTTCTCATGAACTCAAGTTATTGTAAAATAGAAACTAAAGATTTTTAATCTCAAAATACATGTTCAAAAATTTACAAAATCTTAACATGTATATTTTCTAGCTTAATAAAAAATTTCATGGATTTTTGATGTTTTTGACTGGGGTTTTCAACTTTATGAAATTTAAGACCTTTTTAGTGTACGATTACCTTAAAAGTGAATATCATTTGAACTTTAGTGTTCCCAAACCAACTCAAACTCCCTTCACATACTCATGGCACATCCCTCAACTTCTATTACCCTTGATCCTCAGATTCTCCTTCATTTTTTCTGTTACAGGCTTTCTTTCTGTTTTGTGCATGGTTAAAAGGTTAAAGGTGCGCCCTATTTATAGTTTTTGGTTAAGGAGTCCTCCTAACAACTTTTTAATGTGAGATTCAAACCTAGTACTCTCTTTTTACACGCCTAAGACTATACTTATCCCAATTGTACTAGCTTTTTGCTTCTTTTTCTGAATAGGATTTCCTTTCTCATATTTTCTTGAAAGCTCATTTTTATTACCAATTCATCTTTGGTATTCTTTTCATTTTTTGATTCCACCACTTGAATGAGTGGAAATAACATTTTTAGTCCCTAAAGTTTAAGGGTTCAACACTTTTAGTCCTTCATGTTTGGTGGTTAACACTTTTAGTCTTCAAAATTAAAATATTACATAAGTTTTTGTCCAACTAACAGAAATTATCACAAATTGACATTTGACCTAGCTTTGAATATTAGAATCTAATTTTAGTCGACATTTTTAGTTTCTAAAGTTTGTAGCGTTAAGATTTTTAGTTCTCAATATTTAGGAGGCGATATTTTTATTCTTCAAAGTTATGAAATTTTTTTAGTATTAAGACAATTGATAGAAAGTGATATTACACTATTTTAATTGACTTATTTGCACATTGTAGTGCTTAATTACCCCAAAAAAAATACTTTTTTGAGTAAAAAAATTCTTTTACTATAATAACACTTAATTATTTAAAATGGATCTAGTGGTTAGAAAATAAAAATTGAAAAGTATATATAAAAAAAAAGTATTTTTGTTTTCTGAATTGGGAGTTATTATAGTATTAGAGATAGGAAAAATTAGGTTCACATGGAAAAAATACTTTTACATATAAGCATTCTAATTAATTAAGTATACCAAGTTTTTTTTGTAATAAATAAAACTATAATAACATTTAATAAAAGAATTTAGTGTTGACATTGTTTTTATTGTTCTTTTAAGTTTTTGGTTTTTATTTCCTATGCAAAAGATATCATCATTGTATTAATTATGTGTTAGTATATTAAAAAATATTTTTATTTACAAAAGGAATTTTTGCCTAATTAAATAACACAGCTAACATTCACATAAGGAAATTATGGGAATATGACCACTACAAGAAAAATGGTCTTTAGTGACCAAAAAGTTGGTGACAACAATCTATTTGGTCACTAAATGTCCTCTTTGGTGACCATTGAGTAAGTCATCACTAAATCACAGTCGTCATAACATATTTAGTGACCAAATGGAAAATGTTGTCATCGAGTCGTCACTGAATGTGGTGGCGCCAAAAAAGACCGGGAAATTCACTACAATTAGCAACGACTTTTAGTGACGACATTTGATCTCGTCACAAAGACAAGCATCAAATAGTTTGGTGACGAGGAATTGTCATCACCAAATGTTAGAAAATTAGTGATGACATTTTGTGGTCACTAATTCCTAAATACTATGTATATTTTTATAAATTATAATTGTAGAACGGTTTAGTGACTAGAAAATATCGTCACCAAAAGTTACGAAATTAGTGACGGCAATTTGTGGTCACTAATTCATAAATACTATGTATATTTTAGGAATTATAATTGTAGAACGGTTTAGTGACGATAAAATGTCGTCACCAAATTGGTAGTTGTAATGAATAAGGAATTTGCCAAAATAATAATTAAGAAATTGGGTTAAATTACGGTGAAATAATATTTGGTTCTTGAATTAAGCAATTTTATTAGGTGAAACATGTTGTTTTTTGTATGACATTTAATTTGTATTGATTATAGTATGGCACCCTATTCTTTACAATTTTGCAAAAATAATTTTGATAAGTATATTAGGACACCCTAACATTTACAAAATTGCCCCCATAATTTTGATTTATTATATTAAGACATCTTATTAAGTACAATTATTAGTTGTAATAAATAAGAAATGACGAAAAATAATAATTTAAAAAATTGGGTTAAATTATTTGGTACATTGGGCTAAGCACTCTCACTAGGCCAAAAATGTCCTTTCTGTTATCACCTTTATTTTCTATTAATTGTACTATGGCACTCTTTGCTTTAGAATTTTACCAACATAATTTTGATACTTATGTTAAGATAACTTGATATTTACAGTTTTGCCCCTATAATTTAGACAAATTCTATTAAGAACAAGTAGTAGTTGTAATGAATAATTATTAACTACAAGAAAATAGGTTTTTAGTGACATAAGTAGTATGTATTGATGAAGGAATGTTCATTGGGTTATGTATTGGGCCAAAAATATTTAGTGAGATCATAGTTATCAAAATCGCGATCCACATAGTAGAATCGCACGATTCTATGATCCAAATATGCAAAATCAATTCTAAATCATATAGAATCATTCACTATATAGAATCGTGAGTAGATTTGATTAGAAATTCAGAATCGGTAGAATCGAACGATTCTACCGATTTTAAACGATCTCAAGGGAAAAAAAACAAAAGGTAGCCAATTTAGCCAAACGTCATCGTTTTGTTAGCCAATCTACTCTAACAGAGCTCTATAGCCTGTATCTCCCCACTTCAAAAGAACCAAGCTAGCTGTAGCCTTCATAAATAATTCTTGTGTTTGCCATCGCTGCTGCCTTGCACAACCGATGAGCCCAAGCTGGCAAGCTCCGTTGTCACCGCCCTCTCAGCACCTAAAGCTACCCAATCTCCTCTCCCTGCTGAATCCTCTCACTGCCTGAACCGCCGAGCTCGCTGTCGAGGCCGAAGCTCCGCCCAGCACCAGCCGATGTCGTTGAACATCCTGAAACTGAAAGAGAAAGTTCCTCGTTGCAGCTTCATCCTCAGCAAGGTTCTCATTTACTAATTTTGCAAAGAAAAGAAAGTATTTATTATACCCAAAAATTATTTGTAAGAATGTTTGAGTAAAATTATGAAAGACCATCTTTCCCTATTTTTTTTTTCAATTGCAATGTTGATCAATTGCTTCCGCTTAGGTTATTTTATGCTACATAAATTCATCAATTTTTGCGCCATTACTGCTCTATTGCTCCATCTCATGATATGCTCTGCTTCTGCTCTAGTTTATCTATTTATGTATCATCAGTCTAATAACAATGATAATAATTTGTTTAATTGTGACTGGGAGCTTATAATGAGATTAGATGTACGTTTTTGTTCTCTCTACAAGTCATGGTCTTACAATCATGTTAATTCAATTATATTGTAGGCATGCTACGAATGGAAATTTTAGAAGTAGAATGTCCTAGAAAACCAATTCATCCTCTTTTGTTTAGATAAAAAGAGAGGGAATGTGTATACAAAAGGTCATGGGAGACTTATTTTCAATTTCTGCTAGAGGGTGTTTTATGCATTAAAATTTTTATAGGTAAAAAGCTAGACTGTGGCAAAAGCAGGATGTTTTTTATCTTTAGGACAGTATGATTGCATGACATTGTGATCATTCCATTACCTGTAGATGGCTTTTCAAATGATACAAGGTCAACCCTTGAATTCCCATAGGCTTGAAAACTTATTTTGGAGTTGCTTCTGTGAAAAATAAAATGATAGAAAATTAGGTAGTTGAACATGATATACTTTGAGAATTTTGAACTTTTAAATGCTGTGTGCTCTTAACTGTCTGCTCCACCAAGTTGATTAACTACGTCTATGAATCTCTTGTGGAGGTCCGAAGTCCATTTTAGTCTTGGCTTAGCATCAGTTGAAAGAACAAGTCCTAAATCTCCAAGGCCATTTTCACCTTGCAGGAACAGGTGCCTTTCAGAAGGAAGGGACATTCTTGAGGAAGTGTGAAGGTTCTTTAATTGATGGTGATGATGATACATCTCCTTATCTTTAATGTGACAATCCACTATTAGCTTCACATTAACCATATAAAGATATGATCTCTTTCTATGAATACTTGTAAGTTTACCTGAAAATTTCTACTTTTGCTTGGCCTAATCTGCCTCAACACTTGAAGCGTAGATTATGATTTCGTCCTGTGATACTTGGTGAAAGGATGTGTCAAAAACAACTCTTATCTATGTGATTTTCTCTTTAACCATTTCTCACAATTTAAGGATGTATTGGAGATCTCCTTAAAAGCAAATGAGGAGGAAGAGAGGTGACATGTGAGGGAGGGGGGATTGGGGTGTCCAAGTGAGGCATAGAATCTTGAGCTGGGCCATGTAAGGATTGAACCCAATCCAATCTTTCCAATGATTGTAAAAGAGATATTGTCCTTGCAGTTCTATGCATTTGTTGGTCTCTTCTAAGCAACTTCTTCTTCTAATCCAGGACAGCGACTCTACCATTTAATATTCCTCTGTACTAGCATTTGTCAAAACTCTTGACACCTTGCATTAGGTACAAGAATAGATCCACCAAGCTAATTTTTTCCTGTGAATTCATATTTGATTCAGGCAAAGTTTCAGAACCTTATTCTTAGAACTGCTAGTGAATTTTTTTTTTTTTAATATTGACTGGAAGAATCCACTATTTATGCTGTCCTGAAAGCTTCTAAGCAATCTTCACTTTCTCATGGAAGATTCTGTTGACTGGAGCATCTAGAACTTTGCATTCGATACATTTAAAAAAAATAAGAAGAAACAGAAAGCGAAAAAATGGTGGAGAGATGCCTCTCCTAAAGAGTGTTTGAGGACATTATTTGAATGAGACTAGATTCCATCTTTGTCTAATTCATCCAGTTAGTTTACAAGTAAGGTTATGCTGTATTCAATTTAATGAGAGAGCAATGCTCCACATGATCTGAAGGTTGGCTAGCAATTTTCCACAGTGATGTCCTTGTTTTGCATCAATGTTTACACATCTTGGAATTTCTTGATCATTTTACTCCATAATGCAACTACATGTGTTTTGCTGCAATGTATATCCTACAGCTAGTTTCTTGTTGATATGCTTTAATACCCACTATTTCTGCAATTTTTATGGCAGGAGTTTTTCTTGTTCATCTGCATTGTCGCTTAACACTGGATTTTTAAACTTTCTATATGTTATCCATCTACAAAACCATTGTATTTGATTATTAGCAATATGAGATGGAAATAATGGAGAGATTCTTTATCTTCACTTTGTTTGAAGGCCAAGACTAGAATAAGGAACTCATTCCATTTTGTCTCCTTCAGTAAGTTTGGTACTTATTCAGCAAAACACATGATCTCTTTTAATGATGCGTTGATGCAAAGTACAATAAAGGGATCTAAAACCTCTTTTTTTTCTGTTTTTTTTTAAACACCATACATCACGATGAGAGATTCCTAGATTGACTTTTGCACGTGCATTCACTCTCTTACATTTTTTTTCTTTATTCAATCTAACTTAAAATCAGAACTCATCGTCCTAAATTTTTTGAGAAACAATTCTAGATTACGTGTCTACCCATGTCTTATTTTGAGGTTCATTGTGTCTTATTTTAAGGATTATGGGGTTCACAACAATGGCTAGCCCCAAACTGTTTCTGTTTCTATTTCTTAATTGGTTACACATTTGCACTCCTTGCTGTCCTGCTAGATGTATGGTATTAGTTTTCTGGACTGAAGCACTTGCGTCATTTTTCTATTTTTTTTTGGTTTTTTCTGAACTGAAGCACGTTGCATCGTTTTTCTACTTTTTTTTTTTTGGTTTTTTCTGGACTTAAGCACATTGCACCATTTTTTTGTTTTTTCTGAACTGAAGCTCATTGCGCCGTTTTTTTGTTTTTTTTGTTTTTGGGTTTTTTTTGAACTGAATCACATTGCGCTGTTTTCCTTTTTTTGTTCTGCTTTTCTAGTTTTGTTTTTCTAGTTTTTTGTGGATTGTTTTGGAGTGGTTTGGTAGTATATGAAGCCATATGCTACTCGATTGTATAGAATTGTTAAAAATGTTAGGAATGTAAATGTTTTGTGGATCATTTCCCATTTACTCTGATAACTCTATTTTATATAGAGTTTTCTAATTAATTTTGGTTAGAAATTGGCTTATGTTTTAATTTGTTCTTACTTATTTTGGCCAAATTATCCTTTGATTTTATGATTTCCAAGTTTTCAAATATTTTTAGAATTTTTGAGCATAATATTGAATTTTCTTCTAATTTAAGGATAAAAGGACTAACCAATTTTCTTGGACTATTGTCAAAAGCCAAAGGAAACTATATAACCAATTTTGTTTGGTTTATTTGCCACAAATGGTCATGCTTCGGAAAGAACACTAGCTCAAGGAAGCAATAACTTCCATTTGGTTCATATCAGCTCCATTATTTCTCCCACTTCCTGCAGTCAATGCCTTCCACAAAGAAAAGGAAAAGAGAATGAAGCAACTGGACAACAAAGAAGCAAAAGAAAAGAAAGCCAAGAAACAAATTGCACATGAGAGCATAACCAACCCAGCTGCATCTTTTATTTTTCTAAAGAAAGAGTGCATGAGGACAGAAGAAAGTCTCTCCAAAATGCAGTCTCACATGGGCAAAAACAAAGCTCTAAAAATCGGCAAAGAACATAGAGAGAAACAAGCAAGCAAATGAGCATGCACACGAAGAAAGAAAAAGAAAAGAGAATCAAGTCACATGAATTGCCAACTACAAAAGCAAAGCTTGGGCTGTTTTATTTCTTGGAGAAGAAACTAAGCACATGGCAAAGAACAACACCTTCGGCAGAGCAAAGAAAGAAGAGCAAATCCTTGCTTATAAATAAGAAAGCTTACAACGGAGGAAGACATTCCATTTTCAAATGATCCCATTTTCAATGAGCAAAGATTTCTAGTTTTCTTTAGATTAGATTTAGTTTAGCCAAGCTATTTTTCTTTCTATTTTTCTCATAGTTTAGAGCATCCAGCTTTCTTCATTCTTCTGTTTTGTTTTCTTTTGATGGTTTGGTAGGATTTCATCACTTCCTTCGGTTTTTTTAGAAACTTCGGCAAGATTGTTCACGGTTTTACTTGATACTTGTTGCCATTATTCTCGGTTTTCTTGAGAGAACTTCCAGCTGCATCTTCTCACGTTGAAGCTCACGGGTTCAAAGACAACTTCAAGACCTTCCTCGGTTTTCTGCGCAAACTTGGACTACTTTCGGTTTCTTCTTTCTTTCTGCAGAAATTTTTTTGTTTTGTTTTCTTGATTTTGTTTTACTTTGTTCTTGTTACTTCATTGATATGTGATGGAAACTCAGCTACCAAGACTTGACTTGGGTGTAAAGCTAGCTTAAATTGTTGTTTCCTTTTGAAGTTTGGGTAGAAAAAAAAAGTAGAAGCAAAAACAAAGCATGCACATGCAGAATTTTGTTTTCCTCACATATTTTCTCTGTTTTTGTGTTTTTCTTGGTTTCTTTAGTTTATTTTAGTTATCAATTTTAGCTTTCTTTTATTGTTTTAGTTTTTAGTTTTATTTAACAATTTTAGTAATTTAAGTTTTGTATTTTGTTATGAAATTTTTGGCTAAGTATTATTTTTAAGTACCAATCATCTACGGCTTTTGTTTAGACTTTATCTTTTATTTTATTTTCAATCATGTTTAAATTTTTGGTGATATTCTTTTATATTAATATGAACTAAATTCTTTTCTAGGGTTTTGATGTAGCCTAACTATGAAGTCTTAATATTTTTCTATTAATATAATTTGATTTAATTTTCTATGGTTGAGTATTTATCTTTGTGCTTAATGCTTCTAATTACTTGATCACTAATTAGATGATTTGTTAATCATAACGAATTGGAAGAGGAGTTATGTGTCAAGTTCATTGAGATAAATGCCATAAATTGCATGTAGGATAGGAATATACCTACATGGTTTGTGTAGTCGCTATATGAGAATCCATAGAAATTAATGACTTCATAATTGTTGTAATTCACATAGGAATATAGTGAATTAGCAATTAGGTGGATTTTAGTAGATCTCGGGAGGGACTAGTAAATAAATTAGGGAATCTCGACTATCAACCAAGAAATTAAATTAGATTATAGAAATAGATGAATATTAAGATGGAATAGTTATGGTGAAATCGAAAACTCTAGAGCTTTAACCAATTTGATTCATTACTCTACTTTGCTTTGCTTTGTTTTAAATTTAGTTTTGTTTTTAATTCAAGTTTTAAATTCAGTTTTAATTTAGTGTATTCATAAAATATCTTTTATCATTCAAATAGAGGTAGAATTAACTAAATTTCGTAATTGATAAACAATTAGTCCTTGTGGGAACGATAATTTATATTCACTTTATATTACTTGTTAACGATCACGTGCACTTGCGTGTGAAATCAACCAACAAGTTTTTGGCGCCGCTGCCGGGGACTAATTTGATTTTATTAATATCGATACCAAGTAGTTCTACCTTTAATTTGAACTTTTATTTACTTTTGTTCTTTTATCTTTTTAGATATTATTACGTGGTGCATGAGAAGGTTTGGAAGTGATAATCTCCTCCCATTGGATCCAGAGATAGAAAAGACTTGTCGTTTGAATAGAAAGGAAAAGAGAGGAGCTTCTGCACAATCTCATAACACTATGGCTGAACATGAAGAGAACGCTATCCCGGTCGCTAATGCCAACACTAGAGCATTACGTGACTATGCTTTGCCTACTGCCACATATGATCTCCACAGTATCATACCTCCAACTGTTGCGGCAAATAATTTTGAATTGAAGTCAGGCATAATCCAGATGGTTCAAGCTAATCAGTTCACTGGGTTGGCACATGAGGATCCTAATGCTCACTTAATCAATTTTCTTGAGATCTGTGCTACATTGAAAATGAATGGTGTCTCTGATGATGCCATTAGACTGAGGCTTTTCCCATTCTCACTGAGGGATAGGGCCAAGAGTTGGTTGCTTTCTTTGCCAGCAGGAGCAATCACCACGTGGGACATGTGTAGGCAGAAATTTTTGAAATATTTTCCACCCACCAAAACTGCAAAGATGAGGAATGAGATCACCACATTCACTCAAAATGAGATGGAATCACTTTCTGAAGCATGGGAGAGGTACAAAGATTTACTGCGGGCATGCCCTCATCACGGTATCCCAGATTGGTTACAATTGCAGACTTTTTATAATGGGTTGACTCGATCAACCAAGATACTTGTAGATGCCGCGTGGAGGTTCACTAATGGGAAGACATATGAGGTCGCTTATGCATTGTTAGATGAGATGGCATCTACAGACTACCAATGGTCTTGAGGAGATCCACTCTACCAGAAAATCATGGGAACTATAAGGTTGATGCCCTCACTGCACTATCAGCCCAGGTTGCTACACTGTCAAAGCAACTTAGTTCAATCACTGCAAATGCCATCCATATTCCTCCAGAAGCTTGTGATTTTTGTGGTGGACCTCATTCTAGTGGTGATTGTCAAGTGGGAAATCCTTTTGCCCCATCGCAGAGGAACAAGCTCGGTTGTAGGAATTCAAACAGACAGTATAATCCATACTCCAACACTTACAATCGGGGATGGAGAGATCATCCCAACTTTTCTTGGAGAAACAATCACCATTGATAGACCCTATGGATTTCACCTCCACACCAATTCAACCGCCAAAGACAAAAGGTGTCTTTAGAAGATGCTCTTGCTCAATTGAGCTTGAACACATCTCGATTCATGACTAAGATCAAGCCACATTGCAAAATCGATCAAGATCCATTCAAATTTGGAGGTTCGGATGGGACAACTTGCTAGTTCATTAAATTCTAGACCACAAGGGTCTTTGCCTAGTAACACGGAAATCAACCCTAAGGAACATGTGAAGGCAATTAACCGAGAAGTGGCAAAGAGTTGCACGAACCTAATCACAGAGAAAGCGAACAAGAAACAGGGAAACCAGAAAATCGAGAACAAATTGAAGAAGTCGTGAAACCCACATCAAAGTTGTTTCGGATAATCCACCCCTTATGTGCCACCGATGCCATATCCTCGCGATTTGAAGCAAAGCTAGAGAAGCAATTTTCTAAATTTCTTGATGTTTTTAAGAAATTGCATATTAATATTCCTTTTCGATGCTTTGGAACAGATGCCTAGCTATGTGAAGTTCATGAAGGAGATCCTCTCCAACAAAAGAAAGCTAGAAGAATATGAGACTGTTGCACTTACTGAAGAGTGCAGTGCCATCCTGCAGAAAAAGCTTCCTCCTAAGCTTAAGGATCCAGGGAGTTTTACTATTCCTTGCACTATAGGAAATTCTAATTTTAATAAGGCCTTGTGTGATCTTGGTGCGAGTATTAATCTTATGCCTCTCTGCTTTTGAAACTTGGCTTAGGAGAAGCCAAACCCACTGATCACATTGCAATTGGCGGATAGATCACTCAAATACCCAAGAGGTGTTATAGAGGATGTGCTTGTCAAGGTGGACAAATTTATCTTCCCGGCTGACTTCATTGTACTTGACATGGAAGAAGACGAAGAAATTCCTATTATTCTTGGTAGACCCTTCTTGGCTACGGGAAGAACCCTAATTGACGTGCAAAAAGGGCAACTAACCATGAGGGTTCAAGATGAGCAAGTCACTTTCAATGTCTTTAAAGCATTGAAATTTCCGAGTGAGATAGACAATTGTATGAAGGTGGATACAATTGATGATTGCACTAAAGAAAAGTTTCAGGCAAGCCATCCAAAAGATCCCATGGAAGCATGTCTGATGGGGATAGAAAATTCTGAAAATCCAAAGGTAGATATATGCTCCAAACAATTAGAGACCTTGGCACCTGCATTCATCAAAAGGCCATTTGAAGACCTTGGAAAAGGTGGGGCCGAATCAATACCTTCAGTTGAGAAGCCACCACAGTTAGACCTCAAGCCACTGCCTAAGCATCTGAAGTATGCATTCCTAGGTGAGTCCTCTACTCTTCCTGTTTTTATTTCTGCATATCTGAATGAAGAGCAAGAGGATAAATTGCTAAGAGTGTTGAGGAACATAAATCGGCATTAGGATGGACTATAGTGACATAAAGGGATTAGCCCTTCAATTTGCATGCATAAAATTTTGATGGAAGAGAACTATAGGCCATCTGTAGATCACCAACGAGATTAAACCCTAACATGAAAGAAGTGGTGAGAGTGAGATATTAAAACTTTTGGATGCAGGAATTATTTATCCTATTTGGATAGTGTATGGGTCATCTGTTCAAGTAGTACCTAAGAAAGGAGGGTTTCATGTAGTTGAGAATGAAAAAAATGAATTGATCCCTACAAGGACTGCTACTGGATGGAGAGTATGCATTGATTATAGGAAGTTGAATGCAGCCACTAGGAAAGACCACTTTCCTTTGCCTTTTATTGATCAAATGCTTGATAGATTAGCTGGTTACTTTTATTATTGTTTTTAGATGGTTATTCAGATATAACCAAATTTCAATAGCCCAGAGGACCAAGAAAAGACCACCTTTACATGCCCCTATGGTACATTTGCATATAGAAGAATGCCATTTGGTTTGTGTAATGCACTGCTACTTTTCAAAGATGTATGATGGCAATTTTTCGACATGGTGGAACGTTTCATTGAAATATTTATGGATGATTTTTACGTGTTTGGTTCTTCTTTTGATTCATGCTTAGCTAACCTTAAACTTGTGCTTAAACGATGTGAAGACACTAATCTAGTCTTGAATTGGGAAAAATGTCATTTTATGGTTCAAGAAGGAATTGTGTTGGGTCATAGAGTGTCTGCAAAAGGGATTGAGGTTGATAGAGCTAAAATTGAAACCTTGGAAAAATTCCCACCTACTACTAGTCACAAAGGGGTAAGGAGTTTACTAGGACATGCTGGATTTTATAGAAGGTTCATAAAAGATTTTTCTAAAATTACAAAACCTTTGTGTAATCTTCTTGAAAAGATGTTCCTTTTAAGTTTACTGCCGATTGTCTACGGGCTTTTGACTTGTTAACAAGTACATTAGTATCAGCTCCCATTATTGTTGCTCCATCTTGGGATTTACCTTTTGAGTTGATGTGTGATGCAAGTGACTATGCAGTTGGTGCAGTTTTGGGTCAGCGAAAAGGTAAGATCTTTCATGCTATATACTATGCTAGTAAAACTCTCAATGATGCACAATTGAATTATGCTACCACTGAAAAAGAGTTATTAGCAGTGGTATTTGCTTTTGATAAATTCAGATCATACTTAATTGGCTCCAAAGTTATTGTTTATACTGATCATTCTGCCATTAAGTATTTGCTAGTTAAAAAAGATGCAAAGCCTAGGTTGATCAGATGGGTCTTGTTGTTACAAGAATTTGATTTGGAAATCGAGAGATAAGAAGGGTAGTGAAAATGTAGTTCCGATCACCTATCTCGTTTAGAACCTCAAGCCAAGATTGATGAACCACAAACGGTGATAAATGAGATCTTCCCGATGAGCAATTGTTCAATATTGCTACTGGTAAGTTTCCTTGGTTTGCCGATTTTGCAAATTATTTGGTCACTAATGTGTTTCCCTAGATTTATCTAGCCAACAGAGAAAGAAATTCTTATCGATGTGAAGCATTATTACTGGATGAGCCTTTTTGTATAAATTATGTCTGACCAAGTAATACGGAGGTGTGTTCAGAAGAGGAAATACAAAGCATTTTGCAAGATTGCCACTCTTACGAATATGGTGGTCATTTTGGAGGCAATAGAACCAGCTAAAATTCTTCAATGTGGCTTTTATTGGCCAACAATATTCAAGGATGCACAATCTTATGTAGTGCATGTGATCGATGCCAGAGCAGGAATATTTCAAGGAGACATGAGATGCCTCTCACCAATATTCTAGAGGTTGAACTATTTGATGTGTGGGGTATTGACTTCATGGGACCATTTCCTCCTTCATACAATAACCTCTATATTCTTGTGGTTGGATTATGTGTCCAAATGGGTTGAAGCAACTGCCTTGCCTACCAATGATGCAAAAGTGGTAGTAAATTTTTTGAGGAAAAATATTTTCACTCGTTTTGGGTCTCCTAGAGCAATCATTAATGATGAGGAACTCACTTTTGTAATAAATTGTTAGCTGCTCTTTTGGCTAAGTATGGGGTAAAACATAAAATTGCCACGCTATCATCCCCAAACCAGTGGCCAGGTGGAGATATCCGATAGGGAGTTGAAACGGATTTTGGAGAAGACTGTGAGTTCTAATAGGAAAGATTGGTCTCGGAAGCTTGATGATGCTTTGTGGGCATATAGAACAGCTTTTAAAACACCTATTGGTATGTCTCGTATCGATTGGTGTATGGTAAAGCTGTCACTTACCGTGGAGTTGGAACACCGTGCTTATTGGGCCATCAAGCATCTTAACTTTGACTTGGCGACCTCGGGTGAAAAAAGGTTACTCCAATTAAATGAGATGGATGAATTCCGTCAAGGCGTATGAGAATGCTAAGATGTATAAGGAGAAAACAAAGGCTTGGCATGACAAGCACATTTTGCATCGAGAATTTCATCCGGGCGAAGGTAATCCTATACAACTCAAGGTTGAAATTATTCCTGGGAAACTTGATCGAGGTGGTCCGGACCCTTTCTGATTGTGCAAGTGTTCCCTATGGCGCTGTTGAAATTCAAGGCGAAGATAGAAGGTTCAAAGTAAATGGTCGAGACTCAAGGCTTATATCGAAGGTGGAGTAGACTTTCAAAAGTGCATTATCACCCTAGTGGATGCAAATTGAGCGACAGAGAAAGTCCGGCTGAAGACTATAAAGCAAGCGCTACTTGGGAGGCAACCCAAGTTCTTTTACCTTTATTGCTTTTATTTTTTCTTCTTATTATTATTATTCTTATTTTTTTTTCTTATAAAAAAAAATTACTATTTGAAATTCTGTTTCACCTTTTTGCTGCACCAGTCTGAAGAAAAATCCGGTTCAAGGCCTTTCCGTTGGATTTTTGTGCTAAAATTTTACAGCAAGGTATAATATTCAACCAGGTTCATGTCCACAAAATTTCAGAATTTTTGGAGCTGTTTTGGTACCTGAACGAAATTCATCTTCAACGATTGTTCAAAACAGGGCAGTTTCCTCACTTTTCGTTTTCTTTTGTTCTCTTTAGTTGCTATACTTGATCTTGCTTCTTGTTGCATTGAGGACAATGCTAAATTTTAAGTTGGGGTGGGATACATGAAATTTTGTGCTGGATTTTTGTCAAAGTTTTTGAAAGAATTCCAATTTTATTGGGTTAAAAAGAAAAGTCCTTCCAAGTTTTCAATTTTATTGATATCTTCTTTGAAATTTCTAATTCTTTTGATACTCATTTAGAATAATTTTGAGTTATATGCATTAGTTATTTGGGTTGGAATGTATGAATGAGGCAAGAATGATTAGTCTTTGTTTTGAAAATTTTTAAAGCATCTTGTTGATTTTGATGATTGAATTGAATGAGAATGTGCAATATTTGATATAATGAACCCATTGTGAGTATTTGAGCCTATGAGCATTTTATTTTCATTGCTCACATATTTCTTTGTTGAGTGTTGTCAAATATGTTATGTTCATTCTAGAACTTGCTTTGTTATGCATGTTGAGATCACATTATGAATTCATGCTTTGAGATGATAAGGGCATTTAGGATTAACCATTTTCAACTTTCTAAAAAGCCATCCCATTACATATACCCCTAGTCAAACAAATTTTGAGCCTTAACCTTTCTTTGTTATAAACACCACATCATTAGCCCCAAACCATTGTTTTTGTTTATCAAGTTAAACCCTATGTCAAGACTATGTGGGAATTAATTGCATGATAAAATGTCTGATGATTCCAAAGAAAAGAATCACTGAAAAAAAAAAAAAAAAAAAAAAAGAAGAAGAAGAAGAAAGAAGTGAAAAATATTCCCGACAAAGATTGGACAAAGTAGATGTTCTACAAAGTGGATGTTCTTCATTGTGTACAAGATGGTCCAACTTCGAGGGAATGCATGCTATTTGGAATAAGAAGTGGTTCTAATGTGCTATTTTTATGCTTTTGAGTTATGCAAGAAAGTTCCTTTATACCTTGATATGCTTAACCTAAATTTTCCTTTCTTTCTACCTACCCTTACCTAAGCCCCGTTACAACATTTATAAAGACCCTTTGATTATTGCATGGATTCATATTTATTAGTGGTGGAGATGTGATATATAAGCAAGCCTATGGTAATGACATACTATGTTTGATTTGAGTGTTGAATGAAAATCCTAAACACTTTGAGTGATTAGAGTGCAACCTATGAGAGGTTATCAAATTTTGTGCATTTGATTTCGACGAATTGTTGGAATTAATGAGATGTGTATTTTGTTTAGATTAAAAGGGCTATGAATACTTGTTCTTTGGCTTATTATTCCAGTTTGAATTTTTAATGTACAATAACTTGGAATTATTTATGAGTGAGTTAAAAGAGTATGGAAAGAAAAGAAATATGTTTTTCTAGTGCAAGCTTGAGGACAAGCTTTGATATAAGTTGGGGTAATTTGATAACTCTATTTTATATAGAGTTTTCTAATTAATTTTAGTTAGAAATTGGCTTATGTTTTAATTTGTTCTAACTTATTTTGGCCAAATTATCCTTTGATTTTATGATTTCCAAGTTTTCAAATATTTTTAGAATTTTTGAGCATAATATTGAATTTTCTTCTAATTTAAGGATAAAAGGACTAACCAATTTTCTTGGACTATTGTCAAAAGCCAAAGGAAACTATATAACCAATTTTGTTTGGTTTATTTGCCACAAATGGCCATGCTTGGAAAGAACACTAGCTCAAGGAAGCAATAACTTCCATTTGGTTCATATCACTCCATTATTTCTCCCACTTCCTGCATCATTGCCTTCCACAAAGAAAAGGAAAAAGAGAATGAAGCAACTTCGACAACAAAGAAGCAAAAAGAAAAGAAAGCCAAGAAACGCACATGAGAGCATAACCAACCCAAATTGCATCTTTTTATTTTTCTAAAGAAAGAGTGCATGAGGACAGCAAGAAAGTCTCTCCAAAATGCAGTCTCACATGGGCAAAAACAAAGCTCGGAAAAATCGGGCAGCAACATAGAGAGAAACAAGCAAGCAGTAGAGCATGCACACGAAGAAAGAAAAGAAAAGAGAATCAAGTCACATGAATTGCCAACTACAAAAGCAAAGCTTGGGCTGTTTTATTTCTTTGGAGAAGAAACTAAGCACATGGCGGCAACAACACCTTCGGCAGAGCAAAGAAAGAAGAGCAAATCCTTGCTTATAAATAAGAAAGCTTACAACGGAGGAAGACATTCCATTTTCAATGATCCCATTTTCATGAAAGCAAAGATTTCTAGTTTTCTTTAGATTAGATTTAGTTTAGCCAAGCTATTTTTCTTTCTATTTTTCTGCAGAGTTTAGAGCATCCACTTTCTTCATTCTTCTGCTTTTGTTTTCTTTCAGAGTTTGGTAGGATTTCACCTTCCTTCGGTTTTTTTAGAAACTTCAGAAGATTGTTCACGGTTTTACTTCAAGACTTGTTGCCATTATTCTCGGTTTTCTTGAGAGAACTTCCAGCTGCATCTTCTCACGTTGAAGCTCACGGGTTCAAGAAAGAACTTCAAGACCTTCCTCTTTTTCACGCAAACTTCAGCCTACTTTCGGTTTCTTCTTTCTTTCTCGAGAAATTTTTTGTTTTGTTTTCTTGATTTTGTTTTACTTTGTTCTTGTTACTTCATTGATATGTGATGGAAACTCACTGCCAAGACTTGACTTGGGTGTAAAGCTAGCTTAAATTGTTGTTTCCTTTTGAAGTTTGGGTGAAAAAAAAAAAAAGTAGAAGCAAAAACAAAGCATGCACATGCAATTTTGTTTTTCCTCACATATTTTCTCGTTTTTGTCTTTTTCTTGGTTTCTTTAGTTTATTTTAGTTATCAATTTTAGCTTTCTTTTATTGTTTTAGTTTTTAGTTTTATTTAACAATTTTAGTAATTTAAGTTTTGTATTTTGTTATGAAATTTTTGGCTAAGTATTATTTTTAAGTACCAATCATCTACGGCTTTTGTTTGGACTTTATCTTTTATTTTTATTTTCAATCATGTTTAAATTTTTGGTGATATTCTTTTATATTAATATGAACTAAATTCTTTTTCTAGGGTTTTGATGTAGCCTAACTATGAAGTCTTAATATTTTTCTATTAATATAATTTGATTTAATTTTCTATGGTTGAGTATTTATCTTTGTGCTTAATGCTTCTAATTACTTGATCACTAATTAGATGATTTGTTAATCATAACGAATTGGAAGAGGAGTTATGTGTCAAGTTCATTGAGATAAATGCCATAAATTGCATGTAGGATAGGAATATACCTACATGGTTTGTGTAGTCGCTATATGAGAATCCATAGAAATTAATGACTTCATAATTGTTGTAATTCACATAGGAATATAGTGAATTAGCAATTAGGAGGATTTTTATTAGATCTCGGGAGGGACTAGTAAATAAATTAGGGAATCTCGACTATCAACCAAGAAATTAAATTAGATTATAGAAATAGATGAATATTAAGATGGAATAGTTATGGTGAAATCGAAAACTCTAGAGCTTTAACCAATTTGATTCATTACTCTACTTTGCTTTGCTTTGTTTTAAATTTAGTTTTGTTTTTAATTCAAGTTTTAAATTCAGTTTTAATTTAGTGTATTCATAAAATATCTTTTTATCATTCAAATAGAGGTAGAATTAACTAAATTTCGGTAATTGATAAACAATTAGTCCTTGTGGGAACGATAATTTATATTCACTTTATATTACTTGTTAACGATCACGTGCACTTGCGTGTGAAATCAACCAACAAGTTTTTGGCGCCGCTGCCGGGGACTAATTTGATTTTATTAATATCGATACCAAGTAGTTCTACCTTTAATTTGAACTTTTATTTACTTTTGTTCTTTTATCTTTTTAGATATTATTCTGTGGTGCATGAGAAGGTTTGGAAGTGATAATCTCCTCCCATTGGATCCAGAGATAGAAAAGACTTGTCGTTTGAATAGAAAGGAAAAGAGAGGAGCTTCTGCACAATCTCATAACACTATGGCTGAACATGAAGAGAACGCTATCCCGGTCGCTAATGCCAACACTAGAGCATTACGTGACTATGCTTTGCCTACTGCCACATATGATCTCCACAGTATCATACCTCCAATCAAGGCAAATAATT
The DNA here is from genome assembly GCA_020080225.1 of Gynochthodes officinalis. Classification (NCBI taxonomy): domain Eukaryota; kingdom Viridiplantae; phylum Streptophyta; class Magnoliopsida; order Gentianales; family Rubiaceae; genus Gynochthodes; species Gynochthodes officinalis. The sequence goes on from CM034617.1 coordinate 32,989,660, forward strand.
TTGAATTGAAGTCGGGCATAATCCGGATGGTTCAAGCTAATCAGTTCCTTTGGGTTGGCACATGAGGATCCTAATGCTCACTTAATCAATTTTCTTGAGATCTGCTACATTGAAAATGAATGGTGTCTCTGATGATGCCATTAGACTGAGGCTTTTCCCATTCTCACTGAGGGATAGGGCCAAGAGTTGGTTGCTTTCTTTGCCAGCAGGAGCAATCACCACGTGGGACATGTGTAGGCAGAAATTTTTGACGAAATATTTTCCACCCACCAAAACTGCAAAGATGAGGAATGAGATCACCACATTCACTCAAAATGAGATGGAATCACTTTCTGAAGCATGGGAGAGGTACAAAGATTTACTGCGGGCATGCCCTCATCACGGTATCCCAGATTGGTTACAATTGCAGACTTTTTATAATGGGTTGACTCGATCAACCAAGATACTTGTAGATGCTGCAGCGGGAGGTTCACTAATGGGGAAGACATATGAGGCTGCTTATGCATTGTTAGATGAGATGGCATCTACAGACTACCAATGGTCTTCAGGGAGATCCACTCTACCGAAAAATCATGGCAACTATAAGGTTGATGCCCTCACTGCACTATCAGCCCAGTTGCTGCTAATCACAAAGCAACTTAGTCCAATCACTGCAAATGCCATCCATATTCCTCCAGAAGCTTGTGATTTTTGTGGTGGCCCTCATTCTAGTGGTGATTGTCAAGTGGGAAATCCTTTTGCCCCATCGCAGAGGGAACAAGCTCGGTTGTAGGAATTCAAGCAGACAGATAATCCATACTCCAACACTTACAATCAGGGATGGAGAGCTCATCCCAACTTTTCTTGGAGAAACAATCAGCCTGCTGATAGACCCTATGGATTTCAAATTTCCACACCAATTCAACCGCCAAAGACAAAAGGTGTCTTTAGAAGATGCTCTTGCTCAATTGAGCTTGAACACATCTCGATTCATGACTAAGATCAAGCCACATTGCAAAATCAGTCAGCATCCATTCGAAATTTGGAGGTTCAGATGGGACAACTTGCTAGTTCATTAAATTCTAGACCACAAGGGTCTTTGCCTAGTAACACGGAAATCAACCCTAAGGAACATGTGAAGGCAATTAAACTGAGAAGTGGCAAAGAGTTGCCTGAACCGGAATCACAGAGAAAGCCAGAACAAGAAACAGGGGAAACCAGAAAATCGGGAGAACAAATTGAAGAAGTCGTGAAACCCACATCAAAGTTGTTTCCAGATAATCCACCCCCTTATGTGCCACCGATGCCATATCCTCAGCGATTTCAGAAGCAAAAGCTAGAGAAGCAATTTTCTAAATTTCTTGATGTTTTTAAGAAATTGCATATTAATATTCCTTTTGCTGATGCTTTGGAACAGATGCCTAGCTATGTGAAGTTCATGAAGGAGATCCTCTCCAACAAAAGAAAGCTAGAAGAATATGAGACTGTTGCACTTACTGAAGAGTGCAGTGCCATCCTGCAGAAAAAGCTTCCTCCTAAGCTTAAGGATCCAGGGAGTTTTACTATTCCTTGCACTATAGGAAATTCTAATTTTAATAAGGCCTTGTGTGATCTTGGTGTCAGTATTAATCTTATGCCTCTCTCTGCTTTTGAAACTTGGCTTAGGAGAAGCCAAACCCACTACAGTCACATTGCAATTGGCAGATAGATCACTCAAATACCCAAGAGGTGTTATAGAGGATGTGCTTGTCAAGGTGGACAAATTTATCTTCCCGGCTGACTTCATTGTACTTGACATGGAAGAAGACGAAGAAATTCCTATTATTCTTGGTAGACCCTTCTTGGCTACGGGAAGAACCCTAATTGACGTGCAAAAAGGGCAACTAACCATGAGGGTTCAAGATGAGCAAGTCACTTTCAATGTCTTTAAAGCATTGAAATTTCCGAGTGAGATAGACAATTGTATGAAGGTGGATACAATTGATGATTGCACTAAAGAAAAGTTTCAGGCAAGCCATCCAAAAGATCCCATGGAAGCATGTCGATGGGGATAGAAAATTCGAAAATCCAAAGGTAGATATATGCTCCAAACAATTAGAGACCTTGGCACTGCATTCATCAAAAGGCCATTTGAAGACCTTCGAAAAGGTGGGGCGGAATCAATACCTTCAGTTGAGAAGCCACCACAGTTAGACCTCAAGCCACTGCCTAAGCATCTGAAGTATGCATTCCTAGGTGAGTCCTCTACTCTTCCTGTTTTTATTTCTGCATATCTGAATGAAGAGCAAGAGGATAAATTGCTAAGAGTGTTGAGGGAACATAAATCGGCATTAGGATGGACTATAGCTGACATAAAGGGGATTAGCCCTTCAATTTGCATGCATAAAATTTTGATGGAAGAGAACTATAGGCCATCTGTAGATCACCAACGTAGATTAAACCCTAACATGAAAGAAGTGGTGAGAGCTGAGATATTAAAACTTTTGGATGCAGGAATTATTTATCCTATTTCAGATAGTGTATGGGTCAGTCCTGTTCAAGTAGTACCTAAGAAAGGAGGGTTTACTGTAGTTGAGAATGAAAAAAATGAATTGATCCCTACTAGGACTGCTACTGGATGGAGAGTATGCATTGATTATAGGAAGTTGAATGCCGCCACTAGGAAAGTCCACCTTCCTTTGCCTTTTATTGATCAAATGCTTGATAGATTAGTCAAGTTACTTTTATTATTGTTTTTTAGATGGTTATTCAGGATATAACCAAATTTCAATAGCCCCAGAGGACCAAGAAAAGACCACCTTTACATGCCCCTATGGTACATTTGCATATAGAAGAATGCCATTTGGTTTGTGTAATGCACCTGCTACTTTTCAAAGATGTATGATGGCAATTTTTCTGACATGGTGGAACGTTTCATTGAAATATTTATGGATGATTTTTCGTGTTTGGTTCTTCTTTTGATTCATGCTTATCTAACCTTAAACTTGTGCTTAAACGATGTGAAGACACTAATCTAGTCTTGAATTGGGAAAAATGTCATTTTATGGTTCAAGAAGGAATTGTGTTGGGTCATAGAGTGTCTGCAAAAGGGATTGAGGTTGATAGAGCTAAAATTGAAATCATTGAAAAATTACCACCACCTACAACTATCATAGAGCTAACAAGTTTTCTAGGACATGCTCGATTTTATAGAACGATCATAAAAGATTTTTCTACAATTACAAAACCTTTGTGTAATCTTCTTGAAAAGATGTTCCTTTTAAGTTTATCTTGATTGTCTACGAGCTTTTTACCTGTTTAAAAGTGCATTAGTATCAGCTCCCATTATTGTTGCTCCATCTTGGGATTTACCTTTTGAGTTGATGTGTGATGCAAGTGACTATGCAGTTGGTGCAGTTTTGGGTCAGCGAAAAGGTAAGATCTTTCATGCTATATACTATGCTAGTAAAACTCTCAATGATGCACAATTGAATTATGCTACCACTGAAAAAGAGTTATTAGCAGTAGTATTTGCTTTTGATAAATTCAGATCATACTTAATTGGCTCCAAAGTTATTGTTTATACTGATCATTCTGCCATTAAGTATTTGCTTGTTAAAAAGATGCAAAGCCTAGGTTGATCAGATGGGTCTTGTTGTTACAAGAATTTGATTTGGAAATCAGAGATAAGAAGGGTAGTGAAAATGTAGTTGCTGATCACCTATCTCGTTTAGAACCTCAAGCCAAGATTGATGAACCACAAACGGTGATAAATGAGATCTTCCCCGATGAGCAATTGTTCAATATTGCTACAGGTAAGTTTCCTTGGTTTGCCGATTTTGCAAATTATTTGGTCACTAATGTGTTTCCCCTAGATTTATCTAGCCAACAGAGAAAGAAATTCTTATCTGATGTGAAGCATTATTACTGGGATGAGCCTTTTTTGTATAAATTATGTCCTGACCAAGTAATACGGAGGTGTGTTCGTAAGAGGAAATACAAAGCATTTTGCAGATTGCCACTCTTACGAATATGGTGGTCATTTTGGAGGCAATAGAACCGCAGCTAAAATTCTTCAATGTTTCTTTTATTTGTCAACAATATTCAAGGATGCACAATCTTATGTAGTGCATGTGATCGATGCAGAGAACAGGGAATATTTCAAGGAGACATGAGATGCCTCTCACCAATATTCTAGAGGTTGAACTATTTGATGTGTGGGGTATTGACTTCATGGGACCATTTCCTCCTTCATACAATAACCTCTATATTCTTGTGGCTGTGGATTATGTGTCCAAATGGGTTGAAGCAACTGCCTTGCCTACCAATGATGCAAAAGTGGTAGTAAATTTTTGAGGAAAAATATTTTCACTGCTTTGGGACTCCTAGAGCAATCATTAATGATGAGGAACTCACTTTTGTAATAAATTGTTAGCTGCTCTTTTGGCTAAGTATGGGGTAAAACATAAAATTGCCCTTGCCTATCATCCCCAAACGGTGGCCAAGTGGAGATATCCAATAGGGAGTTGAAACGGATTTTGGAGAAGGCAGTGAGATCTAATAGGAAAAATTGGTCTAGGAAGCTTCATAATGCTTTGTAGGCATATAGAACAGCCTTTAATACACCTATTGTTATCTCTCCGTATCGATTGGTGTATGGTAAAGCTGTCACTTACACGTGGAGTTGGAACACCGTGCTTATTGGGCCATCAAGCATCTTAACTTTGACTTGGCACCTCGGTGAAAAAGGTTACTCCAATTAAATGAGATGGATGAATTCCGTCAAGGGGCGTATGAGAATGCTAAGATGTATAAGGAGAAAACAAAGGCTTGGCATGACAAGCACATTTTGCATCGAGAATTTCATCCGGGCGGAAGGTAATCCTATACAACTCAAGGTTGAAATTATTCCCTAGGAAACTTCGATCGAGGTGGTCTGGACCCTTTACAGTTGTGCAAGTGTTCCCCTATGGTATTGTTGAAATTCAAGGCGAAGATAGAAGGTTCAAAGTAAATGGTCGAGACTCAAGGCTTATATCGAAGGTGGAGTAGACTTTCAAAAGTGCATTATCACCCTAGTGGATGCAAATTGAGGCGAACAGAGAAAGTCCTATGAAGACTATAAAGCAAGCGCTACTTGGGAGGCAACCCAAGTTCTTTTACCTTTATTGCTTTTATTTTTCTTCTTATTATTATTATTCTTATTTTTTTCTTATAAAAAAAAATTACTATTTGAAATTCTGTTTCACCTTTTGCTGCACTCTGAAGAAAAATCCGGTTCAAGGCCTTTCCGTTGGATTTTTGTGCTAAAATTTTACAGCAAGGTATAATATTCAACCAGGTTCATGTCCACAAAATTTCAGAATTTTTGGAGCTGTTTTGGTACCTGAACGAAATTCATCTTCAACAGTTGTTCAAAACAGGGCAGTTTCCTCACTTTTCGTTTTCTTTTGTTCTCTTTAGTTGCTATACTTGATCTTGCTTCTTGTTGCATTGAGGACAATGCTAAATTTTAAGTTGGGGGTGGGATACATGAAATTTTGTGCTGGATTTTTGTCAAAATTTTTGAAAAAATTTCAATTTTATTGGGTTAAAAAGAAAAGTCCTTCCAAGTTTTCAATTTTATTGATATCTTCTTTGAAATTTCTAATTCTTTTGATACTCATTTAGAATAATTTTGAGTTATATGCATTAGTTATTTGGGTTGGAATGTATGAATGAGGCAAGAATGATTAGTCTTTGTTTTGAATATTTTAAGGCATCTTGTTGATTTTGATGATTGAATTGAATGAGAATGTGCAATATTTGATATAATGAACCCATTGTGAGTATTTGAGCCTATGAGCATTTTATTTTCATTGCTCACATATTTCTTTGTTGAGTGTTGTCAAATATGTTATGTTCATTCTAGAACTTGCTTTGTTATGCATGTTGAGATCACATTATGAATTCATGCTTTGAGATGATAAGGGCATTTAGGATTAACCATTTTCAACTTTCTAAAAAGCCATCCCATTACATATACCCCTAGTCAAACAAATTTTGAGCCTTAACCTTTCTTTGTTATAAACACCACATCATTAGCCCCAAACCATTGTTTTTGTTTATCAAGTTAAACCCTATGTCAAGAGTATGTAGAAATGAATTGCATGATAAAATGTCGATGATTCCAAAGAAAAGAATCAAAAAAAAAAAAAAAAAAAAAAAGAAGAAGAAGAAAGAAGTGAAAAATATTCCCGACAAAGATTGGACAAAGTAGATGTTCTACAAAGTGGATGTTCTTCATTGTGTACAAGATGGTCCAACTTCGAGGGAATGCATGCTATTTGGAATAAGAAGTGGTTCTAATGTGCTATTTTTATGCTTTTGAGTTATGCAAGAAAGTTCCTTTATACCTTGATATGCTTAACCTAAATTTTCCTTTCTTTCTACCTACCCTTACCTAAGCCCCGTTACAACATTTATAAAGACTCTTTGATTGTTGCATGGATTCATATTTATTAGTGGTGGAGATGTGATATATAAGCAAGCCTATGGTAATGACATACTATGTTTGATTTGAGTGTTGAATGAAAATCCTAAACACTTTGAGTGATTAGAGTGCAACCTATGAGAGGTTATCAAATTTTGTGCATTTGATTTACGAATTGTTGGAATTAATGAGATGTGTATTTTGTTTAGATTAAAAGGGCTATGAATACTTGTTCTTTGGCTTATTATTCCAGTTTGAATTTTTAATGTACAATAACTTGGAATTATTTATGAGTGAGTTAAAAGAGTATGGAAAGAAAAGAAATATGTTTTTCTAGTGCAAGCTTGAGGACAAGCTTTGATATAAGTTGGGGGTAATTTGATAACTCTATTTTATATAGAGTTTTCTAATTAATTTTGGTTAGAAATTGGCTTATGTTTTAATTTGTTCTTACTTATTTTGGCCAAATTATCCTTTGATTTTATGATTTCCAAGTTTTCAAATATTTTTAGAATTTTTGAGCATAATATTGAATTTTCTTCTAATTTAAGGATAAAAGGACTAACCAATTTTCTTGGACTATTGTCAAAAGCCAAAGGAAACTATATAACCAATTTTGTTTGGTTTATTTGCCACAAATGGCCATGCTTCGGAAAGAACACTAGCTCAAGGAAGCAATAACTTCCATTTGGTTCATATCAGCTCCATTATTTCTCCCACTTCCTGCAAATCGTCGTCTTCCACAAAGAAAAAGGAAAAAGAGAATGAAGCAACCGGACAACAAAGAAGCAAAAGAAAAAGAAAGCCAAGAAACATGCACATGAGAGCATAACCAACCCAAATTTGCATCTTTTTATTTTTCTAAAGAAAGAGTGCATGAGGACAGCAAGAAAGTCTCTCCAAAATGCAGTCTCACATGGGCAAAAACAAAGCTCGAGAAAAATCGGGCAGCAACATAGAGAGAAACAAGCAAGCAGTAGAGCATGCACACGAAGAAAGAAAAAGAAAAGAGAATCAAGTCACATGAATTGCCAACTACAAAAGCAAAGCTTGGGCTGTTTTATTTCTTGGAGAAGAAACTAAGCACATGGCAGCAACAACACCTTCTACAGAGCAAAGAAAGAAGAGCAAATCCTTGCTTATAAATAAGAAAGCTTACAACGGAGGAAGACATTCCATTTTCAATGATCCCATTTTCAAATGAGCAAGATTTCTAGTTTTCTTTAGATTAGATTTAGTTTAGCCAAGCTATTTTTCTTTCTATTTTTCTGCAGTAGTTTAGAGCATCCGACTTTCTTCATTCTTCATTTTGTTTTCTTTTGAGTTTGGTAGGATTTCATCGCCTTCGGTTTTTTTTAGAAACTTCAAAGAAGATTGTTCACGGTTTACTTGATTACTTGTTGCCATTATTCTCGGTTTTCTTGAGAGAACTTCCAGCTGCATCTTCTCACGTTGAAGCTCACGGGTTCAAGAAGAACAGCCTTCCTCGGTTTTCACGCAAACTTCAAAGCCTACTTTCGGTTTCTTCTTTCTTTCTGCGAAATTTTTTGTTTTGTTTTCTTGATTTGTTTTACTTTGTTCTTGTTACTTCATTGATATGTGATGGAAACTCATTGCCAAGACTTGACTTGGGTGTAAAGCTAGCTTAAATTGTTGTTTCCTTTTGAAGTTTGGGTAGAAAAAAAAAAAGTAGAAGCAAAAACAAAGCATGCACATGAATTTTGTTTTTCCTCACATATTTTCTCTGTTTTTGTCTTTTTCTTGGTTTCTTTAGTTTATTTTAGTTATCAATTTTAGCTTTCTTTTATTGTTTTAGTTTTTAGTTTTATTTAACAATTTTAGTAATTTAAGTTTTGTATTTTGTTATGAAATTTTTGGCTAAGTATTATTTTTAAGTACCAATCATCTACGGCTTTTGTTTGGACTTTATCTTTTATTTTTATTTTCAATCATGTTTAAATTTTTGGTGATATTCTTTTATATTAATATGAACTAAATTCTTTTCTAGGGTTTTTGATGTAGCCTAACTATGAAGTCTTAATATTTTTCTATTAATATAATTTGATTTAATTTTCTATGGTTGAGTATTTATCTTTGTGCTTAATGCTTCTAATTACTTGATCACTAATTAGATGATTTGTTAATCATAACGAATTGGAAGAGGAGTTATGTGTCAAGTTCATTGAGATAAATGCCATAAATTGCATGTAGGATAGGAATATACCTACATGGTTTGTGTAGTCGCTATATGAGAATCCATAGAAATTAATGACTTCATAATTGTTGTAATTCACATAGGAATATAGTGAATTAGCAATTAGGAGGATTTTATTAGATCTCGGAGGGACTAGTAAATAAATTAGGGAATCTCGACTATCAACCAAGAAATTAAATTAGATTATAGAAATAGATGAATATTAAGATGGAATAGTTATGGTGAAATCGAAAACTCTAGAGCTTTAACCAATTTGATTCATTACTCTACTTTGCTTTGCTTTGTTTTAAATTTAGTTTTGTTTTTAATTCAAGTTTTAAATTCAGTTTTAATTTAGTGTATTCATAAAATATCTTTTTATCATTCAAATAGAGGTAGAATTAACTAAATTTCGGTAATTGATAAACAATTAGTCCTTGTGGGAACGATAATTTATATTCACTTTATATTACTTGTTAACGATCACGTGCACTTGCGTGTGAAATCAACCAACATACTCTCAATCCTGGATTTTGTCACCCTTATTCTCCAATCTAACTTTTTTTTCCCTCACTTTGCAATTTCAGAATGTCGTCTTCTAATCCAAAAGCAAAAATTAAAAAAAAAAAAGCCCTCGGTGCTCGACTAAATCATGCTTGGGAACATGGAATTGATATTGACGAAAATGAAGATAAAGATGAAGATGCAGATAATCCAACCATCATTGGTCCAAATGAAGTTGAAAATGAAGTTGAAAATGAAGATTGTAATGACGATGATGATGGGTTTAATAATGATGATATGTTATTTGATAATTATAGATCAAGATCTTTCGATATAGATGGAGATGATGACTTTGATGAGGATGATATGTAGTTTGTGTAAAAATATTTATATTGTTAAATTTGTGTTGTACTTTAATTTGTTATTAAATTTAATGTTTTAGCTAAATGACTATTTGGATGTGAAAGTACATTATTTGTTTTGGTAATTTAAGATGCATTATATATTTTATTTGGTGCTATTATTAATTTGTGTAGAATGTGGTTGAATGATTGAATGATAGATGTTTGTTGTTAAACAGGATTTGGACAAAATTCAGAACGCGTATACATCATATGTTTTATAATGTTAATTTTTTAGAATTTAGCGCAAGTACACAACTTATTTTTTTGAAAAAATTAGTGTAAGTGATAAAATATGAATAATTATAATTATTTTGATAATTTTTTGTATAATATTACGATTCTATGATCTGATCCCACCTATCTGATTCTGCTACCTCAAATCGATTCTACATAAAATCCCGATTCTACAAACTATGAGTGAGAAATAAGTAGTACAAGAAAATAGGCCTTTAGGCCTTTAGTCCATTGGGTTACGTATTGGGCCAAACTTAATTTTTTAAATTTATGATTCAATTTCTAATAATTATACTAAGACACCCTTATATATATGATTTTGCCTACATTATTTTACTTGAAATATAGAGACTTTTTAAATACGCTATAAATTAATTATAATTTGATTTCTTTGGCTACTAATAATAATTGGACTAAACATATTATTCCTTATGCAAAACTTAACTTACTTATATTATACCTCTTAATTTCTAATAATTGCACTAGGACACCCGAACATTTTTGTTTGTCCATATACTTGTACATTAATCACACACTCTTTTTAGTATTACAATACACTATTGATTAGTACTAATTGGCTTTGTTTGGTTAAGAATAACAAATGAACTAAGTATATTCTTCATTGGGTTGAGCTTCATTAACTTATTTATGTTATGACTCGTAATTTAAAATAATTATTGTATGACAACTTGAGATTTAAAATAATTGTTTTTAACATCGATTATGGACTGTATGTCATTATAAGAAAATCACGAATCAAGCATAGTTTTAAAATAATTATGGCCACTATTATAACATAAATATTGGTTAATACATATACATATATAACATAAGTAGTTTATAAGTAAAACTAGAATCCATAGCATTTACATGTATATAGTACTTAGTATATAACATAGTTAAAGTAGAAGTAGGATTACTTTATTGACATTTATTATATAGGATTATTTTAAATTTTTCATGTTTTGACAAACTAACATGACAAATTAGTCACTATTATGACAAATGAACATTACTATAAAAGTTTATCATGATAAATTAATAATTATTCACGATCTTCATGTGAAAATTCTGATCACTACTTACAAATTTATCATATTAACTAATAATATAAAATGTTATATTAATTGGCTAATTTTTGTATTAAACTATGAAGGCTGCAAATGAAATAAATTAATTTAAAAAACAATGTCACTTTATCATTTAATAACTAATTAGCATGTCAAAACTTAAAAAATTTTTAAAATTCAAATCAAAATTTTATAGCATTATAAAGTGAAAAAAATAAGTACTGATTAAAAAAATATATTTTTTAATAATTAATAATTAAATAAAACGTTTGAATGCTTGAAAAACAAAAAGGGGGAAATTAATTTGGTTAAGAGGGGCGCATCCAAGGCAGGAAAACTTGGGGAAAAAAAAACAAAGGTTTACATCCAAGGCAGGGGGCTAATTTTTGAAATTTGGCTTGGGCGCAATCGATTTACATCCAAAATGCACCCAATCTTTTTTTTTTCCAAAAGATAATCCATATATTAACTTTGTTGTGAAACCAAGTTAACTGTTACATGTGATAGTTCGACTTATATGAACCTTCCTTGACACCATCTTTGGCCAAGGCTCATCTATTTCCTTCCTATCTCTACTGTCCCCCTTCCATATCTATCTAAACTAGGAGTTGGTACAATAACCCTTCAAAAAATAATTAAAAGGTTACTCTATCTACTTTTTGTCTTCAATAGAATCCTTCCTCTTTTCCATAGTAACCACTGACTTAGAAGATTCTCAGTCCTAGTTACTCACTTCTATCCATTTTTTGCACCTCCGTATACTCTAACCATTCTTCCATAGCTAATTGAACCACCGTTATCTCTTTCATCCATTCCCTTTCAAAAATCCAAATATTTCTTGACTTCCACAGCTGCCACAAAATATATACAGTGAGTTGACTTCTTTCCTGCCCTAAAAATTTTTTGTTGGTGCTGCAAATTTGTTGCCGCCAAGTTTCGAAACTTAACACTTCTTTTGCTGGATCATGCCACTGTACCGGAGCAAGTCGCCAAACTGTTTTTGCTCTAGCACAATTAAAGAAAATGTGTTCCAAACTCTCTTCTTCTTCACCACACATTTGGCATATTGTATCTAATGTCATCCTTCTCCGTTTGAGTACTTTCTTTGTCGGTAATATATCATGGCAGCTCTTCCAAATGAAGTATTTCAGTTTGGGTTTTATATCCAATTTCCAGTTGAACTTCCACAAAGCATTCCTTGACCTTGCTATGTTGCTTGATTCGGCCCTATCCCTCGAACAATGTTGCTCCTTTTGTATGAGTTGGTAGGCTGACCTTACTGTAAATTGTCTAGATGGATTAAAGTGCCAAACTAACTGATCCTTGCTGCCCTCTGGTCCCTTCGGTATTCTCAGAATAGCTGCTGCCTCTTGCTGCCCGAACATTTGAGATATGAGCTCCTGATTCCAGCCTTGCCCTTCTTGTAGCATTAGGTCCTTAACCCATATTACTTCATCTTTGTGTGGATTATTTTGCTGCAGTTTGAAACCTTCATAATCTGGTATCCATGGAGAATCCCAAACTTGAATTGAACTCCCGTCTCCTACCTTGTATCTTATTCCTTTCTCTATCAAGTGTCTCACTCCTAGCCATCCTTTCCATAACCATGAGCTGTTTCCCTTCACTTTTACTTGCATTATGTCTCTTTGAGGAAAATATTTAGCTTTCAATACTTTACTCATGAGCAAGTTCGGTTGAGTCATCACCCTCCATAACTGTTTTGCCAATAGCGAGTCGTTGAAGCTTTGAATATCTTGAAATCCCAGTCCTCCTTTGCTTTTCGGTTCTGTGAGGCTTTTCCAAGCTTTCCAGTGTACTTTCCTCGTGTTCTCCTCAATATTCCCCCACCAAAATTTAGCTGTAATGCTGCAAATAACTTTGCATACTGCCATAGGGAGCTTGAAGCAGCCCATTACATAAACAAGAAGTGCATTTAGTACAGATTTAATTAAAATTTCCTTACCTGCTATGCTGAGGAACTTTGTCTTCCATCCTTGGATTCTTTGTGTTACTTTTTCCACCACGAAGTTGAAGACTTCTCTTTTGGACCTCCCTATAAGCATTGGTAGCCCTAAATATTTGGCTTTGTATAGCTCCTTCACTCCTGCTAACTCGTTGCAAATCTGATTCTTTAGCATCCCTGGAACATTTCTACTAAAGAAAATAGACGACTTCTCCATGTTGATCCTTTGCCCTGAATGTTGACTATATTTCTCCAGCAAAGCTTTCAAATTGTGTACCTGTTCCATGTTAGCCTCACAGAATAATAAAGAATCATCTGCAAAAAATAAATGTGTAATCCTTGGACCGTTTCTGCTCACTCTCATTCTATTATATTCCCCTCTTAGAGATGCTTGTTTAATTAGATTGGAAAGTGCCTCAGATACAATTAAAAACAAATATGATGATAAAGGATCTCCTTGCCTAAGTCCTCTAGAGGTCTCAAAGTTGCCGCATTTTTCTCCATTTATATCGACAGACATAGTCACAGTACTTACACATTACATTATCCATTCTATAAAAGTTCTTGCAAAGCCCATTCTTCTCATAACTTTTTTTAAAAAATCCCATTCCACACAATCGTATGTTTTAGCCATATCAATTTTGAATGCCATGTATCCTTTCTTCCCTTTTCTCATTGAGTGTAGAGTATGAACACATTCGTGTGCTACAACTACATTATCATAAATTTGTCTTCCTGGGATAAAAGCTGATTGATTAGGACTAATGCAGCTATGCAAGCAATTCTTAAGTCTTTCGACCAATATTTTAGATATAATTTTATACACTACATTGCAAAGACTAATTGGCCGATATTGTGAAATAGAAGTAGGATTTTTTACCTTCGGAATTAATGTAAGCAAAGTGTGATTTAACTGTCTTAACATTCTTCCTCTTACAAAACAATCTTTTACGGCAGCACATACATCATCTCCAATCACATTCTAGAATTTTTGAAAAAAGAAAGAAGTCATACCATCTGGGCCTGGAGCTTTATTCGGATTCATTTGGAACAATGCTTCTTTGATTTCTTCATTCTCCATCGGTTTGATCAAGTCCTTGTTCATAGTGTGTGTAACCACACTAGGAATGCCCTCCAAAACTTCCTGACTTCTGTGAGTGTTGCTGGCTGTATACATTTTATTAAAATAATCTATAATCTCTTCTTGTATTTCTTCTTTTTGTTCCTTCACTACCCCTTGCACGGACACCAATTTGTATATGCCATTGGTTTGCCTTCTTTGTAATGTACTTGCATGAAAAAATTTGGTATTCTTGTCGCCATTTTTGAGCCATTGTATCCTTGATTTTTGCTGCCAAAAAATTTCTTCTTGTCTATATGCAGCATTAAGGTCCCTCTTGAGTTTGTCCCAAAGCATCCAATCCCTTGTTCCTCCTCTTTTCCTCAGCATTTCCATTCGGTCTTTGAGTTGCTTAATCTGTTTAGCTGCATTGGATCCATGATGTTTGCTCCACTGTATCAAATCCTCTCGGCATTGGCTGATTCTAGCGCATAATTGATATTGCTCTGATCCCTCCTGCCATTGTTGCCAACTGCTTTCTATTCTCTCCATTATTCCTTCCTCTTTAATCCATTTTTTATCAAATATAAATCTTTTTTTGACCTTCTGAGTGTGTGGTTCGGTGTCCATTACTAACAAAACATGATCAGATGCGGTTTTTTCTTTGTGATGTACTTGTGTATTTTGAAACTTCAATCTCCAAAGAGGTGAGGAAAAAAATCTGTCAAGTCTCTCTTTCACAAATCCCTCTCCCTCTCTATTGTTTGCCCAAGTAAAATCGTGTCCAACACATCCCAAGTCGGCCATTTCCATTTTCCTAATGAACTCCCGAAAGTACATACAGCTTGCCAATGATCTTCTTCTTCCCCCTTTTTTCTCCTCCGGGATAACAATATCGTTGATGTCTCCTCCCATAAACCACCAATCTCCCCATTTTCTTTTTTCTATTTCCAGGAACTCCCATTGTTGTTGTCTGATTTTCAGTTCTGTGCTTGCATATATAAACACTGCCCACCACCTTAACGAGTCTCCATCTGTTTGACATTCCATTTGGATTGAAAAGGAATTTTTTATACACCTCAATACATTGACTGTTGTAGCCCAGCACACAAGCATTCCTCCACTGCGTCCCACTGGATCAAAAGCTTCCCATCTATGTTGATACTTCAACCTTCTACAAACAGTATTTACAATTTTTTTTTTGTTTTGTTTCAGCAAGAAAAAATAAATCTGGGTAGTGGAAGGACACAGCCTCCCTTAGCTGGGAAATTGTAGAGGGTCCTCCCAAACCTCTACAATTCCACACACAGACTCTCATAGTTCTTTTAGAGACCACTTGTGGCTGGTCTCTCCCGCCTTTGTCCCTTTCCCGGTATATTGTTTCTCTTGTTTCTGTTTTTTATTTCCACTCAGCTTTACATCCTCATCTTCGGGCTCCTTTCCTTGTCCTCCTCTGCTTCTTTTCTCTCCTATCCTTAGTGGCCCAAGGCTGTTGAGTTCCACCATTTTTTTTGTGATAACTGAGAGTCTTTCAGTACGCTTCCATGTTGCCTTCCGGGGTTCTTCTTTTTTTCCTGTTGTTTCTGATTTCTTCCCTTTGCCATTGCTGCCTTGCTTTATATTCCACTGCCCCTCTTCTACTCTTCCTATTGGTACATTCACCAAAGAAACTTCCTCTGTCGTTTTCGACTCATCTATTTTGTTTTCTTGAAGTACATCCTCCTCCATGAATTCTTGCTGCGCATTTGGCTTTGATGATTCTGCCTTATCGTTTCTTGCTTCTCCACTTTCCTCCTCCTTAATATGCTCGTCCCCTTTGTTTTCTTTTTCGCCTGCCTCTTCCTCCATTGTATTTTTTCCTCTGTTCTCTCTGGTATCTCCTATGGTAGTCTGAACACACTCTTTCTTTTTTATGAGTTGCTGCTGTTCGTTTGCTGCTTCTCCGTCATTAATGAGCTGATTTGTGTTCTTCCTCTGGTCCCTCTTTCCTGGTTGCCATTTCTCAGTTTTCTCTTTTTTAAACCCTTCCGCTTTTATCCACTCTCCATATTGGTCCTCTTGAAGCGTCCCTTTACTTTGATCTTCAGACCTCAAGCTGCAATTTTTTCTGGATGGCCGACTTTACCACAATATGTACAGAATCCAGCCAATTGTTCGTATTGAAAATACGCCCAATGTGTTTTACCTTCTAGCCTTACATTTGTACCTCGCAGCAATGGTTTCTCCAGATCCATCGTTACCATCTCCAGATACATTTAAAATGCACCCAATCCATTAGCCTTAAACCAGCTCCTGTGTCTAAATTTTTCTTTTCCCCTTGTCTAAATTCAGCCGCCACCCGATTCCTTTTATCTCCTCCCCAGCTCCATCCTCTACTACCCATTCTTTTTAACTCCTTTGACGCCTCCCCTTTCCACCACCACCCAATCTTGTTGTTGGTATCAAGATGAGAAAGCTTGGGACCATTGTTTTTGCTGCTGTGAGTTTACCTGTTGCAGAAATTCAAGAACTCCTCCATACAGTAAGTAAATGGGTTTTACTCTTCTCCCACACGGACCATTAAATTTCGGCAATTTTTTCCCAATGCAATTAATTAGTCTTCAAAGCTATCAAATGTCTCCCATCTTCCATTTGCTCTTTCCAAAATTGTCCTTCCATGGCGGTTCTAAAATCCCGTATATTGTAGCTATGGCTAGGTTAAAATTGTCGTGTATTTCTCCTGTTTCGCATCTTTAGTTCATTGGGTAGTTAGAATAACTTTTAGCTTGTTCCATTTCAAGGTTGAGAAAAAGATTTAACCAATCCCATGGAAATTTTCACATGTGACATGAGAAGGGTCTTTGATGTACTTCCATATTTATGTACAAAATACTAGACGATTTTATTTTGCATTTTCTTGACCTGTCTTTTGCTGAGTTTGTGATATGAGAAACACTAGAATAACTTCGTATTGTTTCTTTTCCTTGAACAGTTGGCTGAGAAGGATTCCAAGATCAAAGTTTTCTTGGAGGAGAAAAACATAAAGGGTAGCCTCACGAAGGTTATTTCCAATTTTTGGCTTTATTGTTATTTTTGAAGTGAATTGAAGTTGTGAATTTGTGGGATCTTTTTATGCAGTTTTTTGATGTTAATGGGATATGCTTAAATTTGGTTATTTATGCACTTAATGGTTTTTTTTCATATGTACACTTTCATAGAGGTTTTTGGTCATTATATGGAAATTTTTTTCAATTGTCTACACAATGTTGTGCTTTCACATTCCACAATTGAAGTTATTGTATTGTGTATGTTGCCATAGGGTTTTTCATTTAACCAAAGTGCTTTTTCATGGTTCTTATAGGTTCTTGATCTGCATGCCTACGAGACACGGCAGAAAGCATATGCTCTAAATGGTCATAGACATTTTTAGATCATGACACTTAATGGCAGTGAGGTTTGGAAATGTGTATTTGATTTCATATTCTTGAGTCCTGTTTGTATTTATTTATAATGGAAGTTAGAGCTAAGTAGGCCTATCAACTTTCTTGATCTTGAATAGTTGGCCACTTCTATTGTAGTTTTTCTTTTGTTTTCTTTGAGTAATGTTTGTGCTGAATGAAATACCTGTTGTGTTGCATGGTTTCAAAATTTGTGGTATTCTTTTTTTTTTTTTTGGCAAAATATGTCATTCTCACGAGGTTGTTTATTTTCAAGTGCTAACCTTGACTAGTAGTTGTTGTAGATGCTTCACAACACATACAATTAGAATTTTAACCTAAACAACTAACTAATTGTTGCTGCTAATAAATTGTTAGCAGTTTTTGGTGATGCTAGAATTTTAACCTTTATGTTTTGACTAGTGCGGTAGGCTAAGCAAGAACAACTTCACTGGAATGCTGCCTGATTTTTCCCCCCTCAAAGTTGTCATTTTGTTTTTTTTCTCGTTGTTCTTCTCCAGCCCCTGCACTCACTAGCCAGGTAACTTGGGGTCGTACTTTTTCTTTTTTTTGGTTCTTCTCCAGCCCAACTTACTTCAGTTTCAAGTGAGATGCTTTAGTAAAGGTTGACATAAGTTTTATTTAAGTCCAGATGTTGATTCTCAAATTGCTCACGAGTTCCTGAAGTTGAAGAATGGTGGTGGAACCTTCCACAAGTCACCTCACATTCATTGAATAGCAGTGATAAATTTTGGTGCGATAGTTCATTCACAAGCTCTTGTGGGTGAACATGCTTTTATTGCTTCTGGAGCTATAGTTGGACCAGCTGTCCAAATTGGTCAATCCACCAAACTTGGGTACTATTACTTCTTCTCTTGTTTATTGTGTTTACACTTATCTTCCTCGATCAACTCCAAAACGCTCTTTGAATATAACAAAGATCTTGGAAAATGAAAGTATATTATGCTCATCATCATAACTTGGAAGAATCATTAAGGTTGAATACTGTTAATCCAATAGCACAACAAAAATCCAAAAGTTTTGGTGTTGGGCTGTTTTTATCTTTGCAGTTACATAACTAATAGTTGAAAACACGTGTAGATAGAACCACTTTTATTTTCCTCCACAATGCAGACACCTTCTAATATGAATTAGAGGACTGTTTCTTACTTTTGCCCGCAAGCATATACAGTAACATAAAATTTTGAACTTTTAGACTTATAGGATTTCCAGAATTTTGAACTCCTATTTATTCATCTTGCTTTTGTATAGTTATAATGCTTGTCTTACGAGCTGCAACATTGGTGGTTATTGTGTCATCCATAATGGGGTATGCGTTGGCTAAGATGGTAAAGAATCTCATGATTCATATGTTAGATATTCTTATACAACATATTGGGTGGTTTACTTTTTTCTCATTAGGATTTGGGTTTTTGGTTGATGAGCAGGGTAACATGGTAAAGAAGCCATAGGTAATAACATTTTGTTATTTTATGATCAAATTACCAATAATTTCAAAGAGCATAGTTGTCTCAATTCCTTCCTCTTTGTCATCTAATCATCATGAACGAGTATCCTTTGTTGCAGATTTCTCAGAGTTAATTGTTTTCATCGCTATCTCATGCTTTCAGGAGTTTATTAGGCATGATTCTCTTTTGCATTTTCTGTACAATATTTATGTCAAGTAAAAACTTCATTTTCCCATTCTTTCTCTAGCTTTGAAAGTGAAGATTGGTAACCACGTGGAAATTGGAGCAAACACATGTATTGACCGAGGCAGGTTCTCAACTCCTCTGCCTCGCTAGTCGTACGCCGCCCTTCCGCCCGTCAGTCTTGTCGCAGGTCCTCTCTGCCCTCTTCAAGTTTGCTATAAATTTTATTCTCGGCTTTGTTGAGAATGACATTTCATACTTACATTTGACATGGTTTGATATTTTTTCTCACTTTTGGTTTCTAGAACATTCTTAGTGCTTTTCAAAAAAAGAATGGGAATTATAGGCCGTAGTTTGTCATATATTTGATTGTCTTGCATTGAATGCTCCAAACAATGGCTAACATTGAGCATTTTTATTTTTCTTTCACAGAGACTTATCCACCACCACATACCCAAGCATCCACAGATTGAAGGCAGCATAAATTGCCCTTTGGTTGGTCTTGTAGAGGTCTATTTTATTCCTTTTGCCTCTTTACTTTAGAACGCCAAGCAAATGATGTACTTTTTATTTTGTGAGGTGTAAAGTGTTTGGATATTATTGTATTGTCATGTTTCAACTAGGATGTTCGACTATTATTCTTTGTGGGAAATTAAGATGTCATTTGAATTAATGAAATTTAATTTTTGTTTCTTTCATTTCAATATATTTGGGCGTTCAATGATTAGTGTGGTTGTTTTCTTTATATTTTTGACTTGGATGATATATGTATTACAAGGATGAACAGTACTATGATCAATACAGTGATGCTGACAAGATATCATAACAAACCATGTTATAATTACGCATGTTTCATGTGACGAAAATTTTTCGTCACCAACTATTCACTTATTTAGTAACGAAAAATTTTTCGTCACCAACCATTCATTTATTCAATGACGACAATTTCTTGTCACCAAAAGTCGTCACTATTTCATTTGAAATTAGAATATTTAGTGATCACTTTTTTTGGTCACCATTTGTGTCACGTGACCTAAACAGTACTTAGTGACCACTTTGTCGTCACTAAAGTTGTCACCAAATTTATTGACTTTATAGCATTTAGTGACAACAAATTATCGTCACCATATCGTCACTAATTGGCGTTGATTGATCGGCCTTTAGTGACCAATTGGAACATTTAGTGACGACAAAACAGCCCCTTTAGAGACCAAAATTGTCATCACTAATTGGTGACCATTTGGCTGTCGGTCACTAAATTGACCTTTTAGTGATGATATTTTTCCAAGTGGTCACTAAATACCTTTAGTGTCGGAGCATTAGTGAGAAGGGGTGACCACCCCCTTTTGTCGTCACTAAAGACTTTTAGTGACGACAAATGCCCTTTCAATGACCAAAATCGACTGGTCACTAAAGGCCATTTTTCTTGTAGTGGACTTAAGTTGTCGTCATTTTTCATAATACTAACTTATTTTCTTAATTTTGAGGATTTAAAATATTCTCTCAAAACAAGGGTTTCCTATAAACTTTGGAGACTAAATGTGTTTATCAAAATTAGATTCTAATGGTCAAACCAAAGTCAAATGTTAGTTTGTGATAATTTCCGTTAGTTGCACCAAAACTAGTGACTCCGAGAACTATAGTATTGACCTCCAAATATTAAGGACCAAATGTGTTAACTTTAGGGACTAAAAATGTAATTTTTCCACCTAAAAGCTATCATTTTGGGCTTTCTTGACATTTCTTACATGCTAAATTTTTTTAATATTTCATTACTTATTTAATGAGTGTAATATTATGTTCATTGATACTACTTTACATTAGAAAAATAAAAATAACTAGAATACCTAATAAGTAGAAATGACCCAAGACCCACTGGTTTAAGTTGGGCTCCTGCTGCTTATTAGACCACTTTAGTTGGGCTCTCCATGTGTTATTTTTCCCAACAAGCGGTATTAGAACCAAACTACTGGACTAATCGGTGAAGCAAGTAATTCCTCTTCTGATTGAACTAGGGTTTAGTGTGGATACTGGACAAATAAGTGTGTAATATCAGCCACTAGAACGAGTACGTACTAAATAAGTCTATGGTAAAAAGATGGGATTTGTTAAAATAGGGATTGGACTTGTGAGGGAATAGGTTTTGATGTAGTAGTGTATTCATGAATGAGAGGATTGTTGTGTTCATAGATACTATCTCACATCGGGAAAACAAGAAAAACTTGAGCATCTAATAAGTGAGAAGCACCCATAAGTCACTGACTCAAGTTTTTTTTATTGAAATTGTGCTCCTATTGCTTATTGGGTTACTCTAGTTGGATTCCCACATTGTATTCCCCCCAACACTAAATCCATAAAGATACATACATTGACCAAGAAATCCTTCCTCATAAATCCACTATATAAACTATGACTAATCTTTAGTTCTAATAGTTTATCTAAATAATTCCAAAAAAAAAATTGGTTGTGCTGAATTGTGAGATAGAATCTTCCCTTTGGCCTTGGTTATTGCCATTTGCTTCTTTCTTATGCAACATCGAATCAGAAGAAATAAAAGTCACTCGAAAATTTTTATTCAAACTTAAAACATGGCTTAATTCACACACTGGAAGAAACAACAACAAAAGGAAAAAAAATGTATCAAGCACGCCAAACACATCAAGCCCCAAAGATATAACTACTTAACATTTATTCATTTCAATGCAAAGAAAAGAACTGTAAGAAATGAAATAGATAAGAAATGTGATTGGATTTCCATTAAGTTCGAGCATAGTAAATGAAACACTATAATAATAGCAAGCATAAAATGAACAACAAAGAAAATTAAAATGGTTCAAACTAATTGTTTACACACCCCAATTAACTTTGGCCAATTAGTTGTTGAGCCTCATTACATCCTTTGGCCAACATCGAATCAGAAGAAGTTTCTTTGAAGCACTAATCCACATTCATCTAATGTTTCTTACACACCCCGAGAAAACCATTTATTTATTTAAACTAATTCACTCTTTCATATAATATTTAAAACACAATGCACTCCAAAGAGTCATCAAAGCATAAGATGACAATGATATTATTAAGCCACATAAGGCTCATAACATCTTATAGCTTCTCATATTCAATCACAAGTTTGCCACAAAAATTCAACAAGTCATAGCAAAGTTCAAAGATAAAAAGTTTAGGGATGTAATGAGGCTCAACAACTAATTGGCCAAAGTTAAGTCCAAGAACAAGCCACTTCTTTTCAAATTCCAAAGGCAACGCATGCTGAAATGATAAATATTATTAATTCATTAACTCTATTAGTAAATTTCACTCCAACATTAAAACTTCCATTTTTCTCACAATTTTTCCATTTGTTATTTAAGAAATTCAAATGAACCACAATCATACATTGATTCAAAATCACTTATAAACTTCAAAAGAAACATTATTCATTCACAAATAACCACATTTCCCCATGACACATATATTAGCACCATTTTCTCAATTAACATTAATTACACATAATTAATTATAAATAAAGAAAATCTCAAAATTAAAGAGATGAAATTAATAGGGGATAAATCACATGATGCCTTAGAGATGATAAGGCATGAGGTTGAGACATTTAAACACCAATGTACAGCTAGAAAATGTAAGGAATTTGAAGAACCTCAATGTGAAATTTAAAGTAATAAATGAGCCATAATCTTACACTAATTTAGGCTAAAACACGTTCGACAATGTCCTCCCTACCTAAACTAAGCAAGATTGATGACTAGGAATGACTAACATTGAGTGAAGTTCCAATTAGTTCTTGGGATAGTTTTGAAGAGAGAGAATTTGAAAATGGATTTGTCTAATTTTTAGCCCCAACGTTATACCTTTTGAAATATTCTTCAAAATTCTACTATAAAACTTGTGTTTTGATGGTTGAATGGTGAAGATTTGAGGGGTTGGGGATTGAAGGAAAGTTTGATGGAAGAAGATAGAGAATAAATGAGCTTCAAAATCTTGAAAAACAAAATAAAAGAGGATGGGTGTAGGGTCACACTGGCCAAAAGTTTGTGTGAATTACAAGGGTCGCATTGGTAGTGTAATAGGATTATACTATCAACATGAACTTGCTCAAAGATAGTGTGGAGTCATGTCTACGTGCCTTTTGGCACCAAGTTGCTTATCGTGGTCATTCTTTTTATTGTTTCAGAGCTCATTTTTTCTATTTAACCTTTTCCAACACACTCTTCATCTTGAGAATAATCTAAAATCATCTTAAAATTCATCAAAACATCATCAATTTTCTCCTGAAAATCTTGAATGATGATCAAAGCACTTAAATGGCAGAATGAACACATTGGGCTGAAAATCAAATTTTCATGAAATGAAATGAATTTCAAATTTAGAAAAATGATTAATATAAGAGTTTTGCATGATTTATCAAGTCTCTAAACTTAATTGATGATAATAAAAAAAAATCTCTATGACACCATTTAAGCCAAACCATATTTTATGTACTTATGCTCATTACTAAAACTAAAGAAATGAATATGAAATTTAAATATACTAAACAGGATACTAAAAGGAATATGTATTCATTTAGGTTTCCTTCTAAGAAGCTTTTGGATTTAATATCATTGGCTCGAGTCACTTGACATAATGTCATTTAATGATGCCGAGGAGGATCAAGAAAAGTCATAGATGTCTTGTCTCTATCAACTCCACTTTCCAAACTATGTTTAAACTTTGGAAAATTTACACTTTTAGTCCCTAAAATTTAGATACTCGGCAATTTTAATTTTCAAAGTTAGGAAAATATATCAATGTTTGTCCAATTAACAGAAATTAATAGAAACTAACATTTGAATGTTAGGGTTCATTTTTATATTGATATTTTTGGTCCCATAAAGTTTGAATTATCTATGCTTCTAGTCCCTAATGGTTGAGAGTCGACACTTCCAGTGCCAAAGTTACAAAAATAACTCAGCATTTAGACAATTAAGAGAAAATAATGTTACTCTATTAGGATTTGCTATGTGATTGTTAGTTGTATTATTGAATTAGATGAAAAAAATCCATTTTAAATAAAATATACTTTTCTACTCTATATAATATAATTTATTTAATTTGAATGCTCATATTTAAAGTTTTTTTTTTTTAATGTGGGCCTAATTTTTTTATCATAGTATATAATAACACCATAAACAATTAATTAAGGAAAAATAATATTATAAAATTACAAAAAACATTTTAACACTATAATAACACTTAATTAATTGAAATACAAATACTTAAAGGTATTTTTTTTGTAGACCTGAGTTTTCTTTTTCATAATATTATTACAACACTATAAATACTTAATTTAAAAAAATACTATAATAACACAATAATAATACTTAATTAGGGAAAAGTAATATAATACATTAACATCAACAACAATATTAACAAGGCCTTTATCTCACTATGTGGATTTAGCTATATAGATAAAATACCATAATAGTCCGTAAAAAGTTGTTTACTATAATAATAAAAATAAAGAGGAAATACCCAAAATCGTCCTCCACATTTCACCGAATAATTTTTTTCATCTTCCACTTTTAAAACGAGAATAAATAGTCCTTCAAATTTCAAGGACCAAAATTTGAAGGAAAATTTTAGGACTAAACGTTCCCGTTTATGAAATTTGAAAGACTAAAAGTTCCCGTTTATTTCACAAATAGTACC
This sequence comes from Gynochthodes officinalis, assembly GCA_020080225.1. Lineage (NCBI taxonomy): Eukaryota > Viridiplantae > Streptophyta > Magnoliopsida > Gentianales > Rubiaceae > Gynochthodes > Gynochthodes officinalis. The sequence continues at coordinate 33,014,290 of CM034617.1, forward strand.
AAAAGTTTCGATTTATGAAATTTGAAGGACTATTTGTTCCCGTTTTAAAAGTGGAGGATGAAAAAGATTATTTGCTGAAATGTGGAGGATGATTTTGGGTGTTTCCTCAAAAATAAAACATATTATATAGGTCATAAGATTCAATATATCATTTGAAAAATATTATACTTTCAAAATGGGCATTTTATATCTCAATTAATTAATTAGATTGTACATATTTATAGAAATATTTTATGTAGACATGGTTTTCTTTTGTCCATAACACTATATAAACATTATAAATAGCTAATTAGAGAAATTACTATAATAAAATTTAATTAGGGAAAAAATAGTATAATAACACTATAAAAAATGCTTCATGTATCAAAAAAAAAAAAAGGTCCACTTTTAAAAATTTTCTTTGCCTAAAGAAAAAAAGAGTAATTTTTTTAATGAAATTCCTACAGTTATATCCTTATTAATAATAACTATGTATGGCTCACGATTAAAAATAGCAATAAAAATGTACAATTATAAATTTCGTAGTGTACTAAGTGTGTTATACCTTAAACTAAAAAAAAATTGTATCGACATAAAAGTGGACTCTTTCTTCTTCTTTTTTCAATAGAGGGAGTATTTTTCATTCGAAAAAATATTTTATTTCTCTAATTAAATAATAAAACTAATGACCACATAAGCAGTTCATGATAGTGTGACATCACTTTTCATAAGTTTCCAAACACTGTTTTGTAACTTTGAGACAAGTGTTGACTTTCAAACATTAGGGACTAAAAACATCTATAATTCAAACTTTTAGGGCCCTAAAAATGTCAATATAAAATTGAACCCTAATGTTCAAATGTTACTTTCTATTAATTTTCGTTAATTGGACCAAAATTGATGTATTTTTCCTAACTTTGAGGACTAAAAAGGTCGACCTTCAAACATTAAAGACTAAAAGTGTTGAACATTTAAACTTTAAAGACTAAAAGTGCAATTTTTTCTTAAACTTTTTACCATCCTTCTTATTCTCCTTGTGATTACAAAGTTTCATCAACTGAATCATCCTACAAGGTAGCAATATTTGCTTCTTTTCCTTCTTCTACTTATGCTTGGGAGAATTAATTTTAGGAAGATTTTTTGTATGTCTTCCTGCATTACCATTAGACAACTTCCTTAGAGGATCATTTTTTTACAGATAAAAAAATTATCATTTAGAATATTCAAGAATTCCTTAACTTGAGGAATACATGAAAGAGCACATAACACATAAGAATGAAGAGATTTATGACATGATTTATCAACTTTCACATATATTGACTCTTTAGGTGTGTTCATGTCCATAGACTTCTTAGCACAAGAATCATTTACTTTTATTTTGAAGAAAGTTTATCTTGACAACATCTTTCTTTTTCAAAATTACTTTATCAACATCACATGTAACATAAAAAAATGGATTGCTCAATATAACTACATCAATAGCAATCTTATTCAAGATATTAAATTCACATGTATCTAAACCACCAAGCAATCATTGAAGATTATTGTGTAGCATTGGGGCAGCAAGTTAATTTGAATAAATCCTTGGTTCTTTTTAGCAGACACTTAGTAGATAGTAATAAAAATGCCATTATTCAAGTTTTAAATGGGATCAAGGAGCAAAGGAGTGCTAGATGCCTAGGACTGCCCTTGCGTATCGGCAAATCTAAGAAAGAAGTTTTTGCATATGTCAATGATGCGGCCAGAAGAAGAATAAGTAATTGGAAAACTCAATTTTTAAGTCAAGCAGGTAAAGAAATTCTCATAAAATCAATCCTTAATTCCTTACCTATTTATGTCATGTCATGTTTTAAATTACCAATTGGCATATGCAAAGTCTTGAGCAGTGAAACGGCGAATTTTTGGTGGGGCTCTAATGGTAATAATGGTCATAAAATTCATTGGTGAGCCTGGTCCAAATTAACACTTCCAAAAGGTTTGGGAGGGCTAGGTTTTTAGGATATACAAGTGTTCAATGGCTCCTTGTTAGCCAAACAATTGTGGAGGTTAATACAGTCCCCTAATTTGCTTATAAGCCAAGTAATGCAAGCGAGATATTATCCCCACAGAAAACTTATCCAAGCCAAAGTTCAACACAATGCATATTGGCTGTGGAGATGTTGGATGGGAGCAAACTATATCTTAGAAATGGGGATGAGATATCAAGTGGGAGAAGGAAAAGCAATAAGAATTTTGGAGTCTCCATGGCTAGCACATAGTGCAAATTTCAGGCCATTTCCAAAAGAGCATAATGAAAAGTCAATTACTTGGTGCCACTAGCTAATGATGGCGGAGGGTGCGCAATGGAATCAAATCCTAATTGGACAGCTTTTTCAACCTAAGGATGCAGTGGCAATTCTTAGAATCCCAATAAGTAAAGAGGCTGGCCAAGATAAGCTAATTTGGCAGCACGATAGCAAAGGGAATTTCATAGTTCATTCTGTATATCATTTTGCTATGGAGCAACACTGAACTCAGTCAAGTATAAACACAGCTACTAGTAATTCTAGTTTGACCACAGCTACCCGTATGTGGCTTAGAATCTGGAATCTTCCGGTCATAGGAAAACAAAAACATTTCCTATGGCACTGCTGTCAAGGAATTCTGCCCACCAAAAAGGAGTAGTATAAAAGAAGAATTCTACAGGATTCTATATGTGGTTTTTGCGGGATGCATGAGGAAACCATTGAGCATGTCCTTTTTACTTGTGATGAGGTAGTTTTGGTGTGGAGACTCTCTCCCATTCATTGGGATGGTTTGCGAGATGAATGGTCCTGTTTTAGGCATTGGTGGGAAACATTAAGCACATTGGGTAAGGATTCCATCAACAATGACAGGCTAAACCTTTCCATATACATTCTTTGGATGTTGTGGAAAACACGCAATCTTTGGCTATTTGAGGGGATCAGTAAATCAGCTCATGCAGTGGTGGATCAGGGAATTTTGGAATGGTAGGAATATAAAGAGATTTTGGAAGGGGCTACACCTAATTCTTGAAACAGATTCTGTTTATATCTCTCTTTTTATTTGTTCTGATGTCATTTTGTATTGTTATTCACTTTTCTTATTGTTATGCAAGTTTGTGTTATTGTTGGAGACTTTGCATCTAGTATAGCTATCTTTATAGCTACTTTTGATTGCTATTTTATCTAAGTCAGATTTCATTTGTTTTGTTTATCCTTTTCTCAGGAGAATGCGCTGCTAGGAAGGGTTTTGTTTTTGGAGTACCCTATCTTAGGAAGATTGATGCTAAGATCCTCGTCTCAATCATAGCAGGAGGTTCTAAGGTTAGTTATTATGATTTGAAAATGAAGATATGTAAGGCTGGACAAAAAAAAAAGGAAAAAAGAGAAAAAATATAAAAGCACAATACCCCCAAGTGTACTATAGTTTATGTTTCTAGCCTCTCGATGGATTCTTGCTTCCTGTTTGTTTCCTAGTTATTGTTTCAGATGTATTGATCCAACAAGCCGGGAAAAAAAAAGAGGAATATATATATATATATAGGAAAAAATGAAGATATGGTTGCAATATTCCCCTACGGTTTCCTTGAACTTTCTCCATACATACCAAGTTTGGGTTCTATGGAGTAGGGTCTCTATGTTGATATGTATTCATAGTGTTCTTCATAATTACTGTTTTTTGCTTCTTGGTTCAGTGGAAGTGGTATAGTGTACTATAGTATCTGTCTCTTACTTCCCTTTGGCTTCCCTGACCTCTCCATATATGTCAAGTTAGGATTCTATGTCTATATGTTAATATGTATTCTTAGTATATGTTTTTTTTAGCTTCCCTATGGTACCCTGCTTCCTGTTTGATTCCTGTATATTGGCTAAGTTGTATTGATTCTACAAACTATAAAAAAAAAACAAAAAAGAAGAAAAGGAAAAAGAAAAAAAAGAGAGGAAAAATGTTGAAAAAATAAACACAAATGAAAAAAAGAAAAAAAAAAGTAGATGCAGGCTTGGTTGTAATCTTTTATTAGTTTCAATCCTACATATGGTTGTAATTTACTAAGAAGAAGTATACTTTGATATTGTGTAAATTGAGGTAATTAGCTGTTTCTCTTTTGATGGGTAACTCTTTTTTAGGTGCTGCACTCTCCAAACTCATTTTCATTTTGTAATCTCGAATCAAGCAACACCTTTACTGAACTTCAGTTTTCTTATTTCTGTTGCATTTTTTATCTTGGTTTCACCCTGGCCTATTCTTGCTGTTGGAATTAAAACATATCTACTTTATGGCCTGGCCTTTTTGTATTATCTGGATTGGAAGTACTGGTTGCTCACCCCTAGTTTGGTTGATGATTTTTATAGATTTCTACTGCAATGAGATCTCTGGACTGAAATATGACCCAATGATCTTTCTTTTCACTCTTGCTAATCTCCCTTAACTCTAAATTCTGGTTTCTCTTTTCTGGTTGAGGTTCCAATTGGATTATGGTTATGATTCCTCTGTTGATTTTGGAAATTTCTTGCATGAAATTGTTTGAAAGCTGGCCTCGTTGATAATTGTTGCTTTCTGATTGGATTCATTTTTGCTGGACTGTTTTCTCTCTCTGATTTCGATTCATTCTTGCTAGGATGCTCTTGCTAGGAATGATTTTTGGGAAGTCTAGATCTGGAATATAGTATACTCTTAGCGTGCAAATAGGATGCTTCCTAGAGATTAATCCTGATTCCTACTTGGTCCATTTTCTACTTGAAGACTAGAAATAGGATCCTGATTCCTACTTGAAGAATGGAAGAATGAAGCTTTTGGTGTTTTTACTTGGTCCATTTTCTTTTATGCTTTTTTAGAATGTTTTCTTTTCGCGTCTATTGTGTTAAATTGTACTTTCTATAAATCAAGTGTGCCTAGATTGTAATTGATGTTCAAGATATAGTGCCCAAGCTTAGTCATTTAGTTGAAATTGGCTATTTGCACTATAACTCACAACATCAATTTTTTTGGCAATCTTTTTGACATTAGTACTTTCTTTCCCTTGTATAGAATGATTTATGTTAGCTAGTCCTAGATTAGTTTCACCTTGTAATCAATGGGATAGTGGTTACCTTCAACCATTATTCCATTTTCCTCTTTGGCTATTACATTAGACCAAGGAGATCATTTAACCTTCTTTGGCTATCACCTGTATAGTCCCATTTTTCATCCAATGAAATTACTGTCGTTTCAGTGAAAAAAAACATTATGTACATTCTCATCAACAAAAGGATTTACTAATTCAACATGATCATCAAAGAATAAATAATTGACATCAAAATCATCTTGGAAAGAAGTAGCAATATTATTCACACATAAGTCCACACTACCAATGTTAAAACATGAAGTCATAACTTTAGAAAATTGCATAGGCTTGTGAAATATTACCATATCCCCATTGACTTTGAAAGTGACAACTTTGTTCGTCACTCCAATAGTTGTATCTTTGGTAACACAAAATGGGACATCCAAAAATGATTGACATCTAATTTTTTTTTTTCATGCCTAATATGATGAAATCCATTTGAAGTATGAACTTATATATCTTGACTAACACATCTTCAATTATCCCCCATTGAATGCACAATTGATCTATCTGCTAATTGAAGTATGATTTAATCTAACTTCTCTTTGTTACTTATCCCAACAGTTTTAGTAGCAGGCAAAGGCATGAGATTTTTTCCCTACTTTCAAATAACACAACGCCTTGTTCAAATTCTTGGACCTACTCATGTAAGGAATGGTACAATTACTAGGATCCTTAAACTATGAAAAAAGTTCATTTCTTATTAAGAAACTACAATTCTCACTCAAATTAATAACATTAGGAGCACTAAATTTATCATTCAATTCTTTACAAATTTAATTTGGGATTTAATAATTTTTATGGTTTTTATTGTTTACAGTTAATTTATGTTAATTTTCATATTTTTGTTGTATGGCCATTTGATGAAAAGTGACTAAATAAAAGGTTAAAATGTGGATCCAAAACAGTGGGATAGAAAGAAATAAAATGAATTCAACAAATCAAACATGTTAAAAAAGTAAAAAGAGTCAATAAAAATAATCTTTTCTTTCTTTGATTACATGACTTTAGACTTCTACATATAAGGCTCTTAACAATTTCAAGAAAGGGGAATTCTTTAATTCATATTCAAAGAATGGGGCTCCCTTTGACCATTAAGAATAGGTAACCCGTTACTTGTCTTTGCATTTTATTTTATCATATCACATTCTACAAGATTTTAAAATCATCGTCAATACCTTGGTGTAGGTCCAAGAAAATCCTTTTGTTCCGTAGCCTCGGGCCTATTTATAACTAGCCAATTAAAAATTCTCATATGTACTAGTACTAGTTTCATCAAATACTTCATATAGCTACGGTTTCAAAGGGTTAACCCCCTTTGGAGAAAAAATTTAGGCAAAATTGAAGATCTTTTGAAATCTGCTTGGACTTTGTAGATGCAATCCACTTGAAAAGGAATAAGAGATTAGGGGGATGGAAACTTTATACTATGAATCATTCAATTTGGGACCTAATTTCCTTCAATTGCTTGATCACCAATTGATTGTGATTGGAAATTTCATTTTATTTAACAAAAAGGAGATAAGATTTAGCCCTAAATAGAATAGCTCATAATTTATGGAGATATTTAATGGACAAAGGCCATTAGATACAATAGGAAATGCTAGTAACTACTTACCTCAACCTATAGTTACAAAAAGGATAAAAGGATTCAAATTAAGCAAAATGAAGGAAGTTAATGAAAGTAGAAAAGCACTCTTTAAATGAACCCTAAAATAAGTTTTACATCATTTATTGAGATAAATATGCATTATTCTTTTATTTTCATGTGTTTTTTAGGTAAAAACATTTTAAAAACACAAATAAGTTAGAAAATATGCCAAACTTGAGAAAACTCTATCAAATTGCAACTTCCAAGGAGATAGTGTTTGAACGAGTGAATATGCAGTAAAAGGCTAGAATTCAATGAGGTGTATCTCATCTTCTACATAACCAAATAAGGAGATCTTGGATGCTTTGGAAATTTATTTAGATGCACTTTAATGTCGATGTTCTGAGTTTTCTCTCGAATTAGCTAGCATCTAGGTCAAAGTTGAGGTTGAATTGACAATATGACTCAACTAGTTAATAGCTGACATATTTTGGAAAAATGGCCATATTTGAAGCTACAATAGTTCAAATACAATGATTGTTGAACCATTGAAAATCTAAGAGGAAGAGTTACAATTTCAATACAAAGTTAAAACCTAATTCTATTGATAAAAGCCTCAAAATATCAGTTAAAATTAGCATTACTACACAGAATCGATAACATAGAGGGCAAAAGGAGAGTTGGTTTGGTCTCCTGCAGCCCACACGACCCTACTAGACTATTGTGGCCTATTTGAGTCAATTATTATCCTTTGACATCTTTTTAGCCTTTTTCTTAGTTTTTAACCACTTTTAATGAGACCAATAGGTCTAATTCTAATAAAAACTCATCATTAGGTCATTAGAGTGATACTAGACTTTAGAAAATCTTGGAACCCTAGCCTCCAGAAGAGCTATAGGGTTTTGTATAGAAATTCATCTTTAGACTAAGGTTCTTGTGAGAGAAAATACTTCATTTTGGAAAAAAATTGGATTTTGGGTTGAAAAATAAGTGATATCCTAGGTTTTTTCTTGTAAAATGGAGTTTTTTTCAATCTAAACTTTAACATTTTGTTTTATTTGTTCAATTTGGTATGTGTTTTTATTACTATGTGTGGAAAAATTGTTATAATCTCTGAGAATTGATTAACACGTTGTTAATATTTTTGCTTATTATGTTGATTTATATTATGGGTAATGCAAATTAGTGTCCAAATCGCAAGTTTTCATTTAAAAATCAAGCAATTTATTTAGTCCTCCTGAGTTGTGCTTATTGGCGCTGGTGTTTGATAATTTGATTTTCACTAAATTTGGACTTTTGTTATTGGAACTATAGAACTCCTTGCATAAGAATAGGAGGAATTAGTAGGCTCTATATGTTGTATTATGCCCTAAGGACCAATCATATGATGATGGTGTAGGCATATATTGTATCATAATGTTTATAGATAATGGCACTGATTATTATGTTTATTTCATATCAACGTTTTATGAAATAAATATAATAATGTCCCAAAAATTTAATTATTCTAAAATTATCCCTAGTCGAGTATTATCGTTAAATGGGACAATAATAATGCATTAAAACTAGTATGTGTAGTGACTGATGAAGTAATTCATGATATAAGATATCAAGTCAATACATAGGTACATGTTATAAAACTATGTACTGGATCGACCTGCCATGAGAATACTACATGGATTATTAGATGAAGTGTCATAATCTTTCTCATAGTGATGATGGTGTAAATAATCCTTACTTGAGATATTCAGAGATCCTAACATGAGAAGTTACATGTTTTGATACTACTAAACGTTACCCGTAACAAGGTGAACTATAAAAATAGTAATTAGATATGTAATAAATCATGTAGTAGAATGTTGAGCGGTCAAGATAAGATTTTCCCCTCCTATATAATGGGAGTGGTGTCTTTGGGCCCCTTAATTGAATAAAACCATAGAATGCATGGTCGTGCTCAAATGAGTTGATATGTAATATCGAGCTCATTTGCTTAAATGTGTCTACTTGGGAAATAACCAAACGAAAAAATTGAACTATACGAGCATGACACGCTCCATGGCTCGTGTTCAATCAAAATATCTAGGGCAACGGGATTTAATTACACGGTAATATCTATCACAAGAAAAGTAATGTCGAATTACTAATATTCTCATGACTTAGGTAATATTGATGTGTTGCTAGACACCGCTCATTACTTTTGGCATAAAATAGATTTTATTTCAATGGCAATGTTATGAGAACCTATTGGGTCACACACTTAGATCGTATCCAAAAGAAGTGTAAAATTTATGTGATGAATTTTGGTTAATTTAAGAATCCTATTGAGCATAGGAATTTATCAAGTCTTCATTAATTGGAGATAGCGGGTTAGTTGAAAAGCCAAGAGTCTTTATTAATTGGAGATAGTGGGTTAGCCAAAAAGCCAAGAGTTTTCATTAATTGAAGATAATGAGTTACCCGAAAAGTCAAGAGTCTTTGCTTTCTTCTTTAAAACAAAATTCTGCTTTCAAACTAGGGATCTTTTTTATTCAAGAATTTATCTTCCTTAGCCTTCTCTTGCCCAAAAACAGCTGCCACTTCTTTCTTGAGAAACAAGAACAAAACAACCTTTAAGCTAAGAGATTGAAATAAAACCAATCATTGAGTTGTGAACTTGAGAGAAAACCCAAGTAACAAAATTTTAGCTAGCACCAAAGTATTTTGTTACCTCTTTCTTTAGTTAATTGTGTGACAATTAACTTGAGGCTTGGAGACAATCATGTGGATACCATATAGGCAAGGCTAGACTAGTTTTGCTCATCATTCGACAATCTACGGTCTTCTATTGCTACTGAAAAAGGTATAATTTATCACTACCAATTTGATTTTACTTCTTATGGATCCTTGAAGGAAATCAAAAATATTAAATTTCCACTACATTCTTTGATTTGGTTTCCAATAGTGGTATCAAAGCCACTTACGAAGGCTCAAATTGGTTTTATGTAGAAACATGCTTGTTTGATTAAATTGTTTATGAACTTGTATGCTGACAATTTGGATTATGTGAAATTGTTCACTTAATCTGAATTTTAATTAAACATATATGATATGATTATGTTTATTAAATCAATAGAGGGTATGCTTTAAAGTGTTATTGTTGGATATGAATAATATAAGATATATATATTGTTAAGTAATCATGTATGCCATAAACAAATTTATAGGCAGCGGAATTAAAACATGATTTTCACCAGGATTAATTTCAATATACGTATAAAACAAAAAACCTGTTTTGATGACTGAAGATTGTGTCGTCGAAGGAAGATCTGTCAACCACAGCCGCACAGACGTTCGGCCTCTAAGGTATCCACACGAACTAGTTCTTAGGATCCTCCTGGGATTGATTGACACCAAGCCAATATACTAGTTCCTTCAATGAGCATACAATCCTGCAAAATTTAGAGATCAAGAGAACTCTAACAAAACAAAAGAAGAACTTTTTTTCTTGTCTTGCAGTAAACTTTGGTACGACAAAAAATTCTGTACGTACGTTCACTTTTCACTTGGCGTCAATCTCCTATTTTATAAGTTATTCTCTGTATGTTAAACAATCTAACAAACTTATAAGATATTCTATTGTGATAGAATTCTTTAAATAAAATTAAACCTGATTTTAATTTTATTAAGATAAAACAATTTTATCTTATCACAACTTATCTTATAGGAGATCTTTTAGGTTAACTATTTTACAAATTAACCCTAATAATTATCACATAATTATTTAATCATTTTAACCTAAGAACAAATACTTTATGTGTGTGACCTTTTAGGTTCTTAATCACTTGGCAATAAATAACAAATTATAATCTTAGATTTAATTCGCTTTAGTACAAAACCAAAAAACTCCCACTTGGACTAAAGTCAATTTAGTCAAGAGTATTCAAAGATCAAATAAATCAAACAACTTTAATTTATCATTAATTCAATAATTAATGAGCTTGTATTTATAGATCAAGATTGGCCTCTAGCAAGGCATCATAACCACCCAAGAGTTAAGAAAAGTCAAGTGGTTGACTTCACATTTCCATGAACCAGAATTCGTGTAATTAATATCCTTTCACCATACTATATCCCTAATTAGTACAAGAGTAAGGTATAAGTGCCAACTCTTAATGTACTAATTATTATAATTTCTTATTCCCAAAATTCAACTCCTTTAAAATAAATTTAGAACTCTTCCAAATTTATTTATTCATTTGCAAACATTTTGAGTTGATATTTCAACAAGTGGCCATTTGTGGGATATACTCTTCTTACTATTAGAAGTGATGAATCCTTTATTGATCGTAAATCATCTATCAATGTTTCATGTTATACCCAACTTCTATAGCACACACAACTAGTTACAGTTATGGACTCATAGGGCTAAAGTATAACAATTCACACTATAGGTACTCTTATGATCTCAAGTCTGAGGATCACTTACACTACTGTCACGCAGAGATTATACCATTGGCACTCAAATAGTTAACCTCATGGAATCTCTAAGCAGATCAATCGAATAAATTATTCTCCAACAATTCATTCATATATCATCGTATATGCTAATCTATCTGTATTAACAACGTCCTTAATTTTGTTAATACTATGATTAAGGATATTTAAGAATAATAAGTATTATTCTAAGGACTTTATCATCAATATATAAATATATATAATCCAAGATGATAAAACACCATATATCTTTATTGCATAAAATATCAAAATACAACCAAATATGATGGTTTTAAATTACATAACAAATCTCTTACTAAAACCAATCATTCATGTATTTTAAACCGAATGAAGACACATGACAATCATGTTTCTTTTGAGATAAAGGTTTAGTTAATGGATCTACTATGTTTCCTCTATAGGAATCTTTTCTATCTTTACTTCATTTCTACCAATGATTTCTCTAATCAAATGATAGCGCCTAAATACATGTTTGAACCGTTGATGAGACCTAGGTTCCTTGGCTTGAGTAATAGCCCCATTATTTTCACAATACAAAGGTATTGGGTCGGCTATTAAAGGAACCACTTCAAGTTCAGAAATGAACCTTTTGATCCAAACAGTCTCTTTAGCAGCTTCTGAAGCAACAATATATTCGGCTTCTGTCGTAGAATCTGCAGTAGTTTCTTGTTTGGAACTTTTCCAACTTACAGCACCACCATTGAGGGTAAAAATGTACCCAGACTGAGACTATCATCTTTATCAGATTGAAAGCTAGCATCGGTGAACCCACGTACTTTAAGCTCTGTCTCTCCATATATCAAGAATAAATCCCTAATTCTTCTTAAGTACTTAAGGATATTCTTGACAGCTTTCCAGTGACCATCACCGGGATTAGCCTAATATTTGCTCGTAACACTTAGAGCATGAGAGACATCTGGTCTTGTACATAACATGGCATACACAATTGATCCTACAGCAGAAGCATAAGGAACATTTTGCATACTATGTTTTTCAACATCAGTTTTTGGACACATGTCTTTAGAAAGGTAAATCCCATGAGACATGGGAACATAACCTCTCTTAGATTGATCCATGCTAAACTTTTTTAGCATTTTATCTAGACTGTAAAAGACCAAGCAACTTATTGGATCTATCATGATAGATTTTTATTCCCAAAATATAAGTTGCCTCACCCAAATCTTTCATTGAGAAGTTTTTGGACAACCATACCTTAACTGACTATAGAGAAGGTATATTGTTTCCCACCAATAATATGTCATCCACATATAATATCAGGAAAACTACAGCACTCCTTTTGTATACACAAGGTTCATCTTCGTTTTTGATAAAACCAAATTTTTTGATTGTATCATCAAAACGAATATTCCAACTCCTTGAAGCTTGCTTAAGTCCATAAATAGACTTTTGTAGCTTACATACTTTATTAGGGTCTTTGGATACAAAGCCCTCAGGTTGTATCATATACACCTCTTCTTGCAAATGACCGTTAAGAAAGGCTGTCTTAACATCCATTTGTCAGATTTCATAATCATAGTATGCAGCTATAGCAAGTAAAATTCTAATGGATTTCAGCATAGCAACTGGTGAAAAGGTTTCATCATTGTCAATACCATGTTTTTGTGTGTAACCTTTTGCAACCAGTCAAGCTTTATAAGTAGTCACATTACCATCCATGTCGGTTTTCCTTTTGAAAACCCACTTGCACCCTATGGGTTTTATCCCTTCAGGTGGATCGACTAAGGTCCATACCTTATTGTCATACATGGAATCCATTTCAGATTTCATGGCTTGAAGTCACTTCTCAGAGTCCTTATTAGATAAGGCTTCCTTGTAAGTAGTAGGTTCATCATTATCAATGATAAACACATCATCATACCTACTGGGTGCATGTCGTGTCCTAACTGACCTACGTACAGCTTGTGTATCTTGAGCTTCGATTTCTACCACATCATTATGAGGTTCAAGCTCTTGTTCCATGTTCCTATCTTTGCTAATTTGTGTTTCTAGAACTTCTTCAAGTTCTATGTTGCTCCCTTTTGCCTTTTCTAGAATAAACTCTTTTTCTTGAAATATGGCATGTTTTGGAAAAAACACCTTTTGTTCAATGGAGTTATAAAATTGATACCCAAAAGTTTCTTTTGGATATCCCACAAAATAGCATTTTTCAGATTTTGGATCAAGCTTGTCTGATTCTACCTTTTTAACAAATGCGGGACATCCCCAAATTCTTAAATGTTTAAGATTTGGCTTTTTTCCCATACCATATCTCATGTAAGGTAGTATCAACAGCTTTAGATGGAACATGATTTAATAGGTAGGAGGCAGTATTTAGAGTATATCCCCAAAACGATTTAGGGAGAGTTGCATGACTCATCATGGATCGAACCATATTTAGCAATGTTCGATTTCTCCTTTCAGATACACCATTCAGTTGCAGTGTATATGAAGGAGTCCATTGTGAAAGAATCCCATTCTCTTTTAAATAATTTTGAAATTCTTGGTTTAGATATTCTCCACCTCGATCTGATCGAAGTATTTTAATACTCTTCCCAAGTTGTTTTTCTACTTCACATTTATATTCGTTGAACTTTTCAAAGACTTTAAATTTATACTCAATAAGTATACATGACCATATCTAGAATGATCATCAGTAAATGTTAGTAAGTATGAAAAACCTCCTCTAGCTTAAATTGACATAGGTCCACACACATCGGTATGTATGAGACCTAATAATTTAGTAGATTTTTCACCTTTTCTAGTAAAAAGTGTTTTTGTCATTTTTCCGAGTAAACAAGATTCGCATGTTTCATATAATTCATAATCAAATGAGCCCAAATAACCATTATTATGCAATTTGGTTATGCGATTCTCATTTATGTGACCTAGTCTACAATGCTAGAGATAAGAATTTCTAAAATTATCAATTTTGGGTTTCTTTGTATTTATGTCGAAAATTGGATTTTCAAGATCTAATATATAAAAACAATTATTTTGATAACCAGCACCATAAAAAGTACCTTCACAAAAAATAGAACAACACTTATTCTTTTGATTTATTTCAAAACCATCATTGTCTAAATAGGGAATTGAAATAATATTCTTCGTGAGTACTGGAACAAAATAACAATCTTTCAAATCAAGAATCAATCCACTAGGCAAAGAGAGACTATATGTTCCTAAGGCTAAAGTAACAACTTTTGCTCCATTGCCCACGCGTAGGTTTACCTCTCCCTTTGCCAGCTTTCTACTTATCTTTAGACCCTGCATATTATTACAAATATGAGAGCCAAATCTGGCATCTAATACCCAAGAATTTGATTTTGAAGTAGAAAGGTTTATTTCAATCATAAACAAACCTGAAGTAGAAGCTTCTATAAGCTTCTTCTGCTTCACCGTTTCAAAATAAGCCTTGCAATTTCTCTTTCAGTGTCTATCTTGTCCACAGTGGAAGCAAGTGCCCTTTCCTTTCTTGTCCTTTTTGGCTTTCTGTGTTGCCTTGGGTCCAGCTTTCTTCTTGGTCTTCTTAAGACCAGCTTTACGCTTTCTTTAATTGGACCCCTGAACTAACAACACAGTAGCCTTCTCTTTCTTCATGGTATCCTCAACTTCCTTAAGCAAGTTCAACAACTCAGGCAAAGTAGAGGTCTCAACTTTTTTCATGTTGAAGTTCATCACAAACTGAGAAAAGCTGAGAGGAAGGGATTGTAGTATCAAGTCAACACTTAACGCATGATACATTATAAATCCTAGTTTCTCCATCTTTGCAATGAGACCAATCATCTTCAGTACATGAGTTGAAACTGAAAATCCTTCTCCCAATCTGCTATGGAAAAGTTCCTTCATGGTATCATATCGCTCACTTCTAGCCCTTCTATCATACAATGCTTTCAAGTGTTGAAGCATTGCAAAGGCACTCATGTCCTCATGCTGCTTTTGCAGCTCGGGACTCATTGAAGTGAGCATGATACAACATGCACTTTCAGAATCATCTAAATGCTTCAGATATGCATTTCTTATTGCTTGAGCAACATCAGCAGCAGGCTCATCAGGAACAGGACCATCAGGGACATAGAGCAATTTCTCATTCCTAAGAACAATTCTTAGGTTTTGAACCCATTCCAAATAGTTTGGGCCAGTAAGTTTATTGTCAAATAAAATAGTACGCAAGTTCATATTGTTATTCATTTTCTACAACAAGAAAATAAAGATAGAATAAGAATTTAAATTTATGCAATTTACAAAACCAAAATACACAAATATATGGACTTAATAATATCTTGGTTTTACTCCCACTATTTTATCCAAATCAATATCCCCCAAATTGATTCGAGAATTTTCTCAAAATTCTTAGTAGACTAGAATCCCATCTCAATTATTTTTAATCTTGAGTTAGCTCAACAAATCAAAATTAATTTTAATGAGTAGGTATTAATTACCAATTGCAACTTATTTGCAACTCCTAGATAGTTAGGTTATCAACTTTTGATACACATATCATTTGCAACTCCTAGATAATTAGGTTATCAACTTTTGATACAAATATCAAATATGTCTCCTAACTCTTGCCTCAAAGACTTTTGACCTTGAGTTAGCTCAACAAATCAAAATCTTTGTTAAATCATACCCATTATTCAGAGATCTTATCTCATAGTTTGACACACATTTTTTGTAAGACAACCTTGAGTTAGATCAACAAGTTACCCTAACAAAAACTGTTTTAAACTATAATAATGGAAGGCATTTAAATTGATTTAATATTTAATTGAGGGATTAAATTATGGTCTCATCATTTACATATATCATATGTAATAAATATTTGATTATATTAAACATACAATATGCAATTAAATAATCTAATCATTTAATCAAATATTAAATCACATATGACATAACACTTGAATAATCACATTAAACAATTATAAACAAATTTCAGTCATAAATCTTGTATGCATTACATTTCTAATCATATTAGAAATATTATTGAATTAATTGAGAAGTTTTATGGGTTAACATAAAAATTTTTCAAATCTTGGGCCATAATAAATAAATAATAGAAATTAAAAGGGCCTTAACATAAATAAACTCTTTATAATGAAAAATACCCCAAATTTATTTATTTATTTATTTAGTATTGGTTCAATTGGGTTTGATCCATTTGGTGCTAATGGACTCAATGTCCACTCTACAGGCCAGGAAGCTTAAGCCTTAGTCCAAACCATTTGGCCCAACTCCTAACTTGGAGCCCGCCATACCATCTGACCCAACTTTGGTTACAAGCCCACATTAAATAAAAGGAAACCAATTCTTAAATATGGACCTGATCCAACCCCAATTGCCCAACTAAATTAAAAGGAGCCCAAGCAGCCTATTAGAGAAATAGCCCAATGGTCCAATGGCCCATTAGAGAATTTTTTTTTTTTTTAAAATAAACAGAGCTGATGATGTCACCGTGACGTCATCTTTTATCCCTCTGCTGCTCACGCTAACGTCATCTGACATCAGCCCTATGGGTGACGTCAGCATGATGTCAGCATCCTTTCACTGCTGTTGCTGCCTTAAAAAAAAAATTCCCTTTTTTTTTCTTCTTCTATTTATTGTCGTCGACTTCTTAAAAAAAATTAATTTTTTTTTTGGTTTGCTTTCTGCCGGCGACGGTTTCAAAGAAAAAAAAACTAATATATATATATATATATATATATATATATATATATATATATATTTAGAACATGAATCACAAACAGCGGCCAAGAATTCGACAAACAACTTTTGACAAGCGGCAATAAATCAGAAAATTTTCAAATAAAATTTTCAACTTGTTCCGTAAATGAAAAACAATTTTTCACTCAACAAAATAATTTTTCTCAATCATTCAACATAACACATACATATATGTAAACATAAACAATTTAAATTCACATAGATTTATATTTATACACAAATTAAATCCTATGCTCTGATACCACTGTTAAGTAATCATGTATGCCATAAACAAATTTATAGGCAACGGAATTAAAACATGATTTTCACCAGGATCAATTTCAATATGCGTATAAAACAAAAATCCTATTTTGATGACTGAAGATTGTGTCGTTGAAGGAAGATCTGTCAACCACAGCCGCACAGACGTTCAGCCTCTAGGGTATCCACACGAACTAGTTCTTCGGATCCTCCTGAGATTGATTGACACCAAGCCAATATGCTAATTCCTTCAATGACCGTACAATACTACAAAATTTAGAGCTCAAGAGAACTCTAACAAAACAAAAGAAGAACTTTTTCTCTCGTCTTGCAGTAAATTTTGGTACGTCAAAAAATTCTGTACGTACATTCACTTTTCACTTGGCGTCAGTCTCCTATTTTATAAGTTATTTTCTGTCTGTTAGACAATCTAACAAACTTATAAGATATTCTATCGTGATAGAATTCTTTAAATAAAATTAAAACTAATTTTAATTTTATTAAGATAAAACAATTTTATCTTATCACAACTTATCTTATAGGAGATCTTTTAGGTTAATTATTTTACAAATTAACCCCAATAATTATCACATAATTATTTAATCATTTTAACCTAAGAACAAATTCTTTATGTGTGTGACCCTTTAGGTTCTTAATCACTTGGCAATAAATAACAAATTATAATCTTAGATTTAATTGGCTTTAGTACAAAACCAACATATATGATGTATATATGTGAGTATGCATGGAAGAACAAAGATTCAGCTTTTCTAAAATTTTGTGATGGCTATGGGTTCTTAAATTTTTTTTGATGTCCTTTTGATTTTAATTTTTTTAATTAAAATTGAAAATAATATGTGTTGAATCATATTGAGGTCAAACATTTATATAATACATAAAATTATTTTCGGATTTTTCCTAGAAAATTTTATCAAGTTCGGTTTTGTGCTTTATGCTATTTTCGGTTGGACAGAAAATCCTAATTTCGGTTGTTGCAAATTTTGGAGGCCAATTCAATTTCAATTTTATTTTGAGGCTGAAATTAATATGTGAGATATATATGTATATATATATATACATATGTGATATATATAATAATATTAAGACCAAATTATATATGTGATATACAATGGTTCAAATTTAAAAGTTTACTGAAACTTTGAAAGGTTTAAATTTCTGAAATTTTGAATTGTTCAATCTTCTGAATTCTTATAGACCAAATTTGATATTATTTGAATCAGTTTGTGACTGGCCAAAACCTAATATATATGATGTATTAAATTAAGGCCTAAATATTTGATATATTATTCACAAATGTTTCTAATGATTATGTTTGGCCGAAAAAGAAATACATATGATGTGTCTCATTCTTGGCTGAATTGAACATAGCTTTGGAATTTTATTATGGCTAAAATGTGATATATATATCATATTAAGGCCAGAAATATATGAGATATTCTTTGTTTATAAATTTCTAATGAACTGGAATAGCCGAAATTTGCATTTTAAACCCAAACCTTCTGTGCATAATATATTATTCAAAACCCGAATATTTTATTTAATGTTAATTGTTATTAATTAATTAGATTAATATATTTAAATGACAATTATGTGATATTTGCGCATGGTGCATAGTTACAGTCCTTCGCCCAATGTGATTGGAAATATTTTTGTAATGGTTGTAACTAAATATAACCTACGTGTCATGCCTTTCTAAATTTCTGATTGTACATTCTTTTCTCATCTAACTCCCCTCAAATGTAAATCAAGGTTTCTCTAAAGAAGTAATAGTTAGATTAAAGATAGGATTAAACTAGGAACCAAAGGAGGCAATTGGAGAAGATGCTATTAACCTTAGGCTGACCTTATGATTTTCTAATTGGCTTGAGAGAACCAACTTAGTTTGGGCTATAACTATGTCACGTTTATGTGTGAGATGCATGTTGTGTATGGTTATTGGTTAAATATATGATGAGATCATGTATTTAATGATTAGTTAGAGAAATTATGCGATTAATTGGATTAATAATTAAATAACCAATTCAAACAAAATGGTGAGATTTTAACAAATTCCTTGAACAAATATTAAGTCTAAGATGCCTTCCAATGCCTAGCACTCATCAAGGCTTTGATTGATCATGTGTAGGTTTGCCAAAGTAAAGTACTATGATCCATCTTAGTGAGATGCGACAAGATAATTGTAATATCCGACTGATAATCATTGGATTAGACTTAACTAGATGGACTCAATAGGATTGAGATCTAGAGATATAGAGTTGGGCCTTGGTTTATTAGATAAGATAGTACAATAGTTGTTCACCAAACTATCCAAGAGTTGTATATGATACAATTGACAAATGTTGTATACCTAAATAGTCGAGTTTTGGGCGATTAGCCAAAGCTAACTCAAAATTAGGTCAAATATGGATCTTGGCCAACTAGAAAGTTAATTAAATTAAACTTAACTTTCCAAATTAATATTGAAGATTATTAATTTGAACAAAATAGTGGGAGTAACATTTAGTAAAATTCCATATTAAATGTTTGCATTCATGATACTTATTTTGCATATTTCTATTGTAGATAACCATGGCAAATAACACTAACAATAACGCATTATCACTGCGATCTGTCCTTGAGAAAGACAAGTTAAATGAAATAAATTTCCTGAATTGGTATAGGAACTTGAGGATAGTCCTCAAGCATAAGAAAAAGATATATGTCCTAGAAGAACCCTTACCTCAGAAACCAGAGGATAGAGCTCCAAGAGCTAAAAAAGATGCTCATAGAAAGCATCAAAATGATGCTCTAGATGACGCTTGCCTCATGCTTGCTATCATGAACCCTGAGCTTTAGAAACAACATGAGAACATGGAGGCATATGATATGATCCAACACCTTAAGCACCTATATGAGGAGCAAGCTCGTCAAGAGAGATTTGATATCTCTAAGGCATTATTCCAGTGCAGAATGGCAGAGGGAGCTCCATTAGGCCGAGAGTTAGCCACTAACTTTATCTTGCAATCGTTGCCAGATAGCTATGGTCAATTCATTCTTAATTACAACATGAATGAGATTGACAAAACTTTGCCATAGTTACTAGACATGTTGAGAACTGCCGAAGCTAACATAAAGAAGTCTAACCCAATAGTGTCTTCATGATTAATAAGGGCAATAGGAAGGGTAAGACCAAAGCAAAAGGAAAAGGCAAGAAAGCCAAGTTCAAGTCCTTTGCAACTGCATTGAAACCTAAAAGAAATGTTGCCAAGGAAGGAAAATATTTCCATTGCGGTGAGATCAGACATTGGAAGAGTAATTGTAAGGTGTACCTAGAAGATCTTAAGAAGAAGAGGAATGAAAATTCCAATTCAGGTATTCATGTTATAGAAGTTAATTTATCTATTTATTCTTCATGGGTATTATATACCGGATGTGGTTCTCACATTTGTGTGAATGTGCTGGAACTAAGAAGAAGTAGAACTTTGGCTAAAGGCAAAGTTGACCTACGAGTGGGAAATTGAGCAAGGGTTGTTGCATTAGCTGTAGGGACTTATGTTTTAAATTTGCCCTCAGGGCTTATTTTAGAACTGAATAATTTTTATTATGTGTCTTCCATTACGAAGAATCTTATTTTGATTTCTTGTTTAGATGAGACTGGATTTTCATTTATTAAAAAAAAACAAATGTTTTTCCTTTTATTTAAATGATATCTTCTATAGAAGTGCACAAATGGTTAATGGCCTTTATGTTATAAATCTTGACATGCTTGTCTATAACGTAAATACTAAAATGATTAAATTAAATAATTTTAATCCGACTTATCTCTGGCATTATCGTCTGGGCCGTATAAATGAAACCCACATTTCCAAACTCTATAAAGATGGACTTTTGGACTCATTCGATTTTGAATCGTATGAGACATGTGAATCATGTTTATTAGGCAAGATGGCCAAAGCCCCCTTCACAAAACATAGTGAAAGGGCAAGTAATGTATTGGAACTAATACATACTATGTATGTGGACCACTCAATACACAAGTTAGAAGTAGTTTTCAATACTTCATTTCATTCACTGACGACTGTAGTAGATACGGCTATGTGTATCTCCTGAGACACAAGTCAGAATCATTTGAAAAGTTTAAAGAATTCAAGAATGAAATACAAAACCAACTTGGCAAGAGTATTAAAATACTTCGATCTAATCGAGGAGGTGAATACTTAAGCTAAGAATTTGATGACTATCTAAAGGATTGTGGGATAGTCTCACAACTCACTCCTCCAGAACACCACAATGGAATGGTGTGTCTGAGAGGAGAAATAGAACTTTGTTAGACATGGTTCGGTCCATGATGAGTCATGCAGATCTTCCAAATTCCTTCTGAGGACATGCTTTACTTACAACTATTTTCACACTAAACCGAGTTCCATCTAAATCGGTTTAAAAGACACCATATGAGATATGGACTGGGAAGCGTCCTAGTATGTCTTTATGA
The DNA here is from genome assembly GCA_020080225.1 of Gynochthodes officinalis. Classification (NCBI taxonomy): domain Eukaryota; kingdom Viridiplantae; phylum Streptophyta; class Magnoliopsida; order Gentianales; family Rubiaceae; genus Gynochthodes; species Gynochthodes officinalis. Next base: position 33,035,914 of record CM034617.1, read on the forward strand.
AGATTTGGGGATATGAGGCTTACGTCAAATGACAAGTTTCTAAAAAACTTGGACCCAAATCTGATAAATGTATTTTTGTGGGATATCCTAAAGAAACAAAAGGATACTATTTCTATAATCCAAATGAGAACAAAGTGTTTGTTGCTCGAACTGGTGTTTTTCTAGAAAAGGAATTTATTTCAAGAAAATCCAGTGGGAGAAACATAGAACTTGAAGAAGTTCAAGAACCAAAAAATATTACGGAACTTGATGAGATGGAAATTGAGCAAACACCACAAAAGGTTGTGGAACAAGTAGGTGCTCAAGAGACACAAGCCCCGCGTAGGTCTATTAGGATTCATCGTGAGCCATAGAGATATGGATTTCTTGTGGCTCAAAGTCGTGACATCTTGCTAATAGATCAAGATGAACCTACAACCTATCAAGAAGTTATATCGGGGCCAGACTCTGAGAAATAACTTGAAGTCATGAGATATGAGATGGAATCCATGTATGGTTGATCCACCTGAATGAGTAAAACCCATAAGGTACAAATGGGTCTTCAAAAAGAAGACTGACATGGATGGCGAAGTACATACCTTTAAAGGACGATTAGTTACTAAAGGTTTCAAGTAAGTTCATGGTATAGACTATGATGAAACTTTTTCGCCAGTACCTATGCTTAAATCCATCAAGATCTTGCTTGCAATAGCTGCATTCCATAATTATGAAGTTTGGCAAATGGATATCAAAACTGCTTTCCTTAATAGAAATCTTCTCGAGGATGTGTACATGACATAGCCTACGGGTTTTTTCGATTCGAAAAATGATGGAAATGTTTGTAAGCTATAATGATCCATTTATGGGTTGAAATAATGATATGAATCCAACAAGCATTGAAGAGACTTCGAACCCGAAGCATGATGACAATAGCAAGGTCTCCAGAACAAGCTCGGATCCACTCCAAGGTCTTGGTGGACCAATGACAAGGGCTAGAACAAAGAAAATGAAGGAAGCCTTGAATGGACTCATCCAAACGGCCCAAAAGGATGGGGAGAAGACCAAGATTGACAAGACCATGATTATTAATGTACTAAGTATAATTGGGTCTTGTTAATTAGACTTTGGAGCCAAATTCCAAGTTGTAACCATAATGGGTTTGGCTTGACTATTATTTTTCTTAGAACCCCTTAGGAACATTGGGCTTAGTCTTAGTTATATGGTAATTTGAGTCATGTAGCCCAAATAGTTATGTAGCCCAATTGGCCCTAAAGAAACCCTAGCTTGAGCAACCCTAATTTGTGAAACCTAGCTTGTATCTTTATAGTGGCCGTCGGCCATTCTTGAGGGCAGATTTGATGAAATGAAAATTTGGTTCTTGACATTACAAGCTTGAGAGAATTGCTCTCTAGTTTCTGTAATTACTTGCAAATTACACAAATTCGGAATTTGTGTGTTTGTTGTTCTTGATTTCCTAGATTTGTTCCCTAGGAAATTCGGATTCCATCCATCAATTGATTCCAAGGTTTCTAGGTACAGGTTATCTAGGGGTTGAGGACCTATTCCACCTTCAAGGAACATACCATCTCCAAGGAAAGATTTCAGTTGGGTTGATCCAAGGGGAAGAACTTGTGTAGTGAGTTTTTGGAACAAGTTATCCAAGGGTTCACGCCAAATAAGCTTCTCGAAGTTGGAATCTTTGGTTCGATGATGCAATCAAAGAGTTTGGTTTCATCAAGATCAAAGATGAACCTTGTGTCTACAAGAAGGGTAGTGAGAGCACTATTATCTTCCTAGTATTGTATGTAGAGGACATACTACTTATTGGGAATGAAATTCCTCTTTACAGTCAGTAAAAATCTGGCTGGGAAGTTGTTTTTCGATGAAAAACTTAAGTGAAACAACCTATCTATTAGGTGTCAAGATCTATACAGATAGATCAAAGAAATTGATTGGCCTAAGTCAAAGTACATACATAGATAAAGTGCTAAAACAGTTTAGCATGCAAGAATCTAAAAAAGGATTCTTACATATGGGGCATGGAATTACTCTCTCAAAGGAATATTGTCCTTCGACACAAGAAGATAGACAATGCATGAAAAGAATTCCATATGCATTAGGTATTGGATCTATCAAGTACGCCATGCTATGTACTCGTCCCGATGTCTCATATGCTTTGAGCTTAACAAGTAGATATCAAATAAATCCCGATGAACATCACTAGATTGCTGTCAAAAATATCCTTAAGTACTTGAAAATGACTAAGGATACATTCTTGATATGTAGAGGTGAGGAAGAGCTCAATATAACTGGTTACACTGACGCAAGCTTCCAAACTGACAAGGATGACTATTGATCGCAGTCGAGTTATGTGTTTTGCCTAAATAGTGGTGCTGTGAGTTGGAAGAGTTCAAAGCAGGCAACAGTAGCCAACTCTACAACAGAGGCCGAGTATATTGCTCTCTTCCAACACAGCAAAGGAGGCAGTTTGGATCAAAAGTTCATTACAAAACTTGGGGTTTACCTAACATTGCCGATCCAATTGAACTCTATTGTGATAATAATGGAGCCATTACGCAGGCTAAGGAACCCAGATCTCACCAACGAAGCAAACATATATTTCGACACTTCCATCTTATCCGAGAGATAATTGAGAGAGGGGATGTAAAGATATGCAAAGTACCAACTGATGATAACATAGCTGACTCACTGACAAAGCCTCTGGCGCAGCAGAAGTATGATCGTCATACTAGATCATTAGGCATTAGAGAGATGTCTGATAATGGGAGTTTGTTGGATTATGCCCTAAGGACCAATCATATGATAATGGTATAGGCATATATTGTATCATAATATTTATAATTAATGGCATTGATTATTATGTTTATCTTATATCTCGTTTTATGAAATAAATATCATAATGTCCCAAAAATTTAATTATTCTAAAATTATCCCTAGTCGAGTATTATCATTAAATGGGACAATGATAATGCATTAAAACTAATATGTGTAGTGACTGATAAAGTAGTTCATGATATAAGATATCAAGTCAACACATAGGTACATGTTATAAAACTATGTACTGGATCAACTCGCCATGAGAAATGCTACATGCATTATTATATGAAGTGTCATAATATTTCTCATAGTGATAATGGTGTAAATAATCCTTAGATTTGAGATGTTCAGAGATGTCAACATGAGGAGTTACATGTTTTGATACTACTAAACATTACCCGTAACAGAGTAAACTATAAAAATAGTAATTGGATATGTAATAAATCATGTAGTGGGATGTTTAGTGGTCAAGATAGGATTTTCCCCTTCTATATAATGGGAGTGATATCTTTGGGCTCCTTGATTGAGTAAGACCATAAAATGTATGGTCATGCTCAAATGAGTCGATATGTGATATCGGGCTCATTTACTTAGATGTGTCTACTCGGGAAATCAATAAACGAAAAGATTGAACTATACGAGTATGACACGCTCCATGGCTCATGTTCAATCAAGATATCTAGGGCAAAGGAATTTAATTGCACGGTAATATCTATCAAAAGTAATGTTGAATTACTAATATTCTCATGACTTTGGTAGTATTGATGTGTTGCTAGACACTGCTCATTACTTTTGGTATAAAATAGATTTTATGTCAATGCCAATGTTATGAGAACCTATTGGGTCACACACTTAGATCGTATCCAAAAGAAGTGTATAGTTTATGTAATGAATTTTGGTTAATTTAAGAATCCTATTGGGAATAGGAATCTATCAGGTTTTCATTAATTGGAGATAGTGGATTAGCGGAAAAGCCAAGTGTCTTTATTAATTGAAGATAGTGGGTTAGCCGAAAAGCCAAGAGTCTTCATTAATTGGAGATAGTGAGTTAGCCGAAAAGCCAAGAGTCTTCATTAATTGAAAATAATGGGTTACCCGAAAAGTCAAGAGTCTTTACTTTCTTCTTTAAAACAAAATGCTGCTATCAAACTAAAGATCTTTTTTATTCAAGAATTTATCTTCCTTAGTCTTCTCTTGTCCAAAAACAGCCGCCACTTCTTGCTTGAGAAACATGAACAAAACAACCTTTAAGCTAAGAGTTTGAAATAAAACCAATCCTTGAGTTGTGAACTTGAGAGAAAACCCGAGTAACAAAATCTTAGCTAGCACCAAAGGATTTTGTTACTTCTTTCTTTGGTTAATTGTGTAACAATTAACTTGAGGCCTGGAGACGATCGTGTGGATACCATAGAGGCAAGGCTTGACTGGTTTTGCTCGTCATTCGACAATCTATGATCTTCTATCGCTACTAAAAAAGTTATAATTTATCACTACCAATTTGATTTCACTTCGTATGGATCATTGGAGGAAATCAAAAATATTAAATTTCCGCTGCATTCTTTGATTTGGTTTCCAACACTATATTGTCAATCTGCTTCATTAAATGGTGTGGTATACTAGGAATTGTAGCCATATCATTCTATTTGAGTAACAAGGAATAAAAGCTATAGTGAAAAACACAATTGTCTCTTTAAATGCATGATCACATAGCTAAATGACACAATTAGAGAGAAATAGAGACAACTTTAATCACTTCTTAAGAATTAATCCATCATTTTTTGTTTCAAATTTTAGATTTATATGAAAATTCAAGTTTTCCCTTGTTTTCCTCTTATTTGATTGTACTCAATTTTCTTTATTTTGATATAGTATAATTGTAGTTTTTAACTATTTAAATTGACATCTAGTTTCTATTAAAGAATAAGCCCTCAAAGTAACTATATTTTTGTGAGATTGACCCTATTTCTAGAATACAATGACAAGCACATACTTTCACTTAGTTATGAGGATTTAGGTTTTATTACTTAATTAATTGTAATATTTGTGTTGCATTTTATATCTTAACTACACCACATCAAAAGTTGTAATCCAACTATTTACGAGGTGTTTGATGAATTCCTTTATAGATAAATTTGTCTTATTTTTGCATATTTCACACTTTCTACTTCTTGTTTCCTAGATAATGCTTGACTTTTGTGGAAATAAAATTAGTACAATTCTTTTTGAGATTGACTCATACTTACCATGGTATTACTTATTTAGCAACCTGTGCACTTACAGTTTTAAGCTAGTGTAACCCTCTCCTTTTGAATATTTTCCTTGTTTGAAATAAGGTCCTTTGTGTACTTAGATTACTTTGTGATTTGTTTTCTAATTCAAGCAACAGGATGTTGACATAAATCTTCTTGAACATTTATTTCCTACCATAAATCTTATGTGTTCCTTAAAAGGTTTAAGAGGAAAAGGAGGAGGAGAAGTATAGTCTGGCAAATTACAAGGTGAGGGTGAACCTCTTTATAATTTCTTCAACACATGAGATTCATATTTTATCTCCTTTGACGACTCTTTTGCATTATCAGCTTACTAATCATCTTTTTCACCTTATTAGATTTTTCTTCTTCAAGTTTGGCCTCTTGTTTTCTGTCTACAAGCTTGCCACTTTTTAATGTAATGGCATTATATTGCTTGTTGCATTTTGAATTAGGCATAGTATCACTAGGAAAGATATTCTGTAGGTGAATATGCAATGTCCAGGCCAATTATCTTAGTGGAACCTCAATATTCCTCAATATGGCATCATGCAGATTTATCTTTTAAAATTTCCTTCAAGGACGTTGTTTTGCTTGCCACTCATTTGCTTTCCTAGTATTTCTTAACTACTTTTATTTTACTTTCTAAACCACATAATATTTTGAAAAATAATTTTAAATTAAAATAAAGTATATAATCATTTTTGCAATTAAATATTTTTTTACTTGTGAAAATTATACTAAATGGTAATTTTTAAATGTAAAATCAATATTACAAAAAAAAATCACTTTCACATAAATAATTAAGTTCTTTATAATAATCTTTTGTGTTCCAATAATCGAGTATTCATGTTATGTATTAGGCTTGCATTTCAGATCTAAAATATTTTTAATAAAGTATCTTTTAATATTACAATGATCAAAATAAAGATAAATCTTACTATCAATAGCATTCAAAATAAAAAATACACTAGTTTTTAAGATTTATATATATTTTTTAATTTTAACTTTTAATATAATTTTTAGCATTTTTAATCGTATGTGGAATAAATCTAGTATTTAAAAAAAAAAAGCTTTAAGAAATGTTGTTAAAAGCAGTGTAGATTGCGAACCAATAAAGTCAAGAGGTCATGATCAACTGATTAAACTGATCAGACCGATAGTAAAATATCAGATAATGCCATTACAATGTAATAGATATAAATTAATTATAAAAATATTAATACTAATATACAAATGTACTAGAGATAAATTATTTAGGTTTTTTAGTATAGTTAAATTTAAATTTAGTATAAATTGCATAAATTCTTAGTCTATAATTGAATAATTTTATGAAAAAATCGTACACAAAATATTTTAAGTAAAGAATATGTTAAAATTTATTAAAATTCTCATGTATTAATATTTAAGATAGAGTAATAATATTCATAATAACTTTTTATAATAACTTTTCATAATAACTGATGTAGCAAGTATGAAAAGACAAAATCATCCCTATTATTTTGTATATTTTAAAGTGTGTAATAACTGAATTTTAACTTTTCATACTTGCCACATCAATCGTTATGAAAAGTCACTATGAAAAATCACTATGTATATCATTACTTTTTAATGATATTTAATTTTAAAGAATAAGAAACTTTATAAGTAAAAAGTGAATTTTATAAAAATTTGGGGTCAAACTATAATTTTCAAAAATTAATTTTTTTGGGGTAAAATTAAAGGTTTTGTCCCGGTCAAACCCGAATCAACCTGGGCTTTAACTGGTCAAACCGGGATTTGGCTAGGTCTTGAAAATCTAGTTTTTTTAATGAAAACTGAATCTGGACTATAGACAATTCCTGTTTAGATCGATTGAGCCAGCCAACCCTGTCCGATTTTTACAACATGGGGTTAAAGTTAACCACAATATTATATATGATTAAAATTGTTTAGTATATCTGCTTTTAAATATTAATAAAGAAGTTCATATAATTAATTAGTTAATTAATACTCACATATTGAAATTGAAACACATGAACACATATACATAATATCACAGTTTTGAATTTTTTATTATTATTTATTGTTTATACCACATAGTGGAAAAAAATTAATTGTTATTGTTGATTTATTATTTATTATGCAAATTTATTTTTATAAATATACTGTTAGTTTAATGTATAGAAATAGTTTAAGTTGGTATAGAATATTAAAATAATGTTATGTAAATGTAGAGTATTTTATTTATTTATTTATTATTTTTTTGTGATAGCATTCATAATTTACTTTGATAATTATAAAATTTAAATTAACAAATTGAGATAATATTGAAACATATTTAGAGTTAGTACTAACATTTTGGAGTCCAAATATTTAAATTGATAAATGGGAAAGAAGTAAAGCTATTTTGAATGTTATCCTCTATATTGTTTTTAATTTTAGTTCTAAAAAAAAATTGAATTATAAATATTAATTTTTTCAGAAAAAATTTTGTGTAATTTTTTAATTATTTAATTGGTATTTTAACTGATTTTACAATTTTTTTGGTGAACTATATTTTTTTAGTTAATGTAATAATTACATCTCTAATTAAAGTATCGTTTTTTCCATTTATAAAAATAGAACTAAGGGCAAACAAATACATATAAAAGAAATATGTAAGTTTATGTGAGTCATAAAATTTATATGGTAATGCAAATTGAAAAAAAAAATTCATTAAGTTTAGATTTTATAGTTGATTGTATTTGAAATAAAATTTGAATAACTAATAATAAATTTTTCACTTAAAAAATAAAAAAATAAATAACAAGTTCTTAAAGTGAATTAATATACTAAAAATAATATAAAACAGTTTAAAAATTTCATAAATCAGACTAAGGACCATTCGTATTAGTTAGTATTTATAATTGATTACAATATACCGTATTAAAATATTTATACTATCATGTATTCAAAGTTCTAAAATTAGTATACCTGTCTATTTTTATTGGAAAAAGAGTACCATTGGCTAAGTTAACAAATTTTCCTAAGACTTTTAGAAAAGATAAGATATTAAATTTTACTTTTGTTTAACAATGCCTTTTTCTTTTCATACGAACTACGAATATAATAAATTTTACTAATCGTCCTAAAAAAAAAGTTTACTTTAGTTTAGATATAATTTTTTTATTAGTTATTAAGTCCAACACACTTAATGAATCAATTAAATGAATAATTTTACATTTTTATCATTACTTTTTAATTGTGAGTATATACAATCATTATTAATAAGAATATTTTAGAAATTTAGTTTAAATGTGGACTTTTTTTTTAAGAAAAAAAATTGAAAATAAACTTTTTTGGAATGGAAAGAGTATAATTTTAAATTATATTTAATCATTAAGGACTGGGCTGTGAATTGCATAGCCCAAGACCACCTGGTCTCTTTATATTTATTCACATTTTAAACAAATTTTCACATTAAATGAATTCAAATTGGGTACTTATTAAATTAATTTAATTCTTATAATATTTAAAAAGTAATATAAAGAACTTGCAAATGGTTATTGCATGACTGAAACGCAAAATATTGCAAGATTCCATTTGTGAATGCTGTGGCATGCATGAGGAAACCATAGAACATGCTCTCTTTACGTGTGAGAGAGCAGACATGGTTTGGAAAATTTCCCCGGTTCACTGGGATAAAATGAGGCAAGAAAAGTTAAGTTTCAGGCTTTGGTGGGAATCAGTTAGTGCTATGAGTAAGAATTTAATTAACATGGATAGGATTACTCTCTCCGTATATATGCTCTGGATGTTATGGAAAACAAGGAATCTGTGGATGTTTGAGGGGAAAAGTCACACAGCATTGGAAATGGTTAACAAAGCTTGGATGGAGTGGACGGAATTTCAAGAGACACTAGCAGCAGGCTAACTCAATTTACTAAGCCATTTCTTGCATTCTATCTTAGTACATATCAGTTTTAAAGGCTATTTAATTCTGTCAAACCTGTCGGCTTAGCATTCAATTAGCTTTAGATTAGAAATGGTTGCTCTAGTTCAGAATGGGTCCAGAGTCTTTTTCTAAATTTTGTTGCTTTTGTTTAGCCATAAACTAACCTTGGTGTTAATTATAAATAAATCTTCCTTTTCAAAGATTTAAAGAATACGTATCTCTTTTTTCAGGAATAAAGGAAGATATATTGGCCATCCACTTCAGTGCATTAGTAGATAATTAGCAAAAGTCAGCAGTTTCAATTCAACTCCAATGCAAGGGTAAAGGAGAGGAAGGGTTGACAGGGAAATAGAATGACCACAGAGGATTGCAAGAGCACGGAAAATTCATGAAGAGACTGCCGGCCTTCTATTTTCTGCCAGTGCATTTGTGTTGTCCGAAAGTCCTTGAGATCATTTCAGCCTTACCATTTCCCAAGAGTTTGAGTGTTTTTGAAGGCAGGAGCTAAGAGAGGGGCTATGAGGTAATATACAATGGGACCTTGAAGATGAGCTCTCGGTTCAAATTGATGAATATGTCTCGGTCCGAGCTTGTAATTTAAGTATGAGGTGGGAGGATTGACTTATTTAAACGGGTCAAATGGATAGAGTTGGTCATGAGGATTATTAAAAATCCCACTCTTTGTTATTCCCTCACCGTACGCTAGGGTTGGAGATAAGGCAACATAGGGAGATCACTCAACTCTTTTTCCCTCGCATGAAGATTCTTGCAATACCCGCAAGTTGAGTCTCATCAAAGTCAAGGAAAGGTATCAACAAAGTTAAGGAAAGGTATTATAAAACGCCCATCTTCAATCCATATTCGGGTAAGTTTTCTTTGAACCTATCTTTGCACTGAATTGTTGGGTAATGAGTGGATAGATTGGATCTGTGTATCACTCTGATTTTCTCGTTGGTTTGTGATTGAATTGCTGAAATATGGGTTCCGATTACTTTTTCAATTTTGTGTTGCTAAGTCTTGGCCAGAAAGCACACAACCTGTTTGATAAAATGTCTCATATAACACTAATGTGAGTTTCTTGTTGTATGATACGGGTAAGAAAAGGTTATGAATTATGCTCGTATAATTTGTTCAAGTTTGGCTAATTAGTAGCTAAAAGGGTTGCTAGCTTAATTTTGGATTAAAAGGCAATAGTTGGTTGATGTTTTCATTGAAGAAGCTAGAGGCGGATCACATTCACCTTGGCAAGATTGGGGTATCAGCAAACAAAACATCAACAAGGAGGCAACACAGAGTAGCAGCAACCAAAATTGTTGGTTGAACGGTAAGGAAAATTGTAGAAAAAGGAAAAAAAAAAAAAAAGCAAAAAAAGAAAAATAATGAAAAATGGAAAAAACAAAAAAGGAAAAAAAAAACAAAAAATTGGGATGGAACAAATGAAAAGAAAAAAAGAGAGAAAAAACAAGAAAAAAGAGAAAAAAAGAGGGGAAAAAAAGAAAAAACAAACTAAAAAAGAGAGTTTGGAAGCCTTCCGCTTTTGCGAATTGCTCTCAATTTAGTAACTCATCTTTTAACATCAAAGGATTAAACCCCGGAGAGCTGGAGCATGGAGCCAAAGAATGAGGCCATTTTCCTACTCATTTCATAAGCTTACAACTGCAGCCCACTGTTTCAATGCCCTTATTTACCCTGAAATTTCCCTGAAATTCTATTCTTCCAATATCTTTTCTAATATTGTCTTATAACTTGCTTACAAAGGATTGGCAACTTGGATGAAACACTGAATAGTGTAGCAAGAAAACTGAAATTCTATGTCATATCTTTCAATGTCTCCTTCATTATGGATGTATAGTCTCCAAATGTTTAAATTATTTTCTGCTCATCTAGGCAAAAATCAAAAGAGAAAGAGAGAGAGGAAAAATAAAAAATAAAAAAAAAAATTAGAGAAAAAGAGGAAAAAAAAAAAAAAAAAAAGATGAGGAAAAAACAAGTATGAGAAAAAGGATATGTAAAAAAAAAAAAAAAGGGAAAAAAAAACAGGAAAAAATAAAAAAAAGGGAAAAAAATAATAAGGAAAAAATAGGGAGAAAAAAGGGGAAAAAAAGAAAAGAAAGAGGAAGCAGCTATTACCATCCTTCTGCTAGATGGTGTAGAGGTAGTCTCATCTAAATTAGGTTTCTTACCCCTCTGTGAAGGAAGGTTTCTTTTGAGTTCTTTCTCTGGTTCGTTCTTGAACAACTCACTGCTGGATATCAAGTCTTCATAGTTTCTCAATCTGCGAACTCTTCGAATGTTGCTGTTTACTTTACTGCTGGTGTTTAGGTTTTTCTCACGGCTTTTATGCTGGGTTTTTGATGATTGGACTGCTTGGTGTTGCTATTTTCTGTCTCAAGGAAATGTTTATGAGAAGATGATGGGTGGCATAATGCTTTTGCGAGTTCCCTAATTTAATGGCCTATTTCTTTAATCGGCCTTTAGGTTTTCTTTTATGTAATAATAAATCAAATTGTGTATATGGATTGCAATTGATATTCAAGATATATTGTCCAAGCTTAGTCATTCAGTTGAAGTTAGCCAGACAATATATCTCAGAAATTCAATATTTTGGTTGGCAATCCTTTAAATAGGGTAATGTTTTCATTTCATAGCTAGTGTAAAGATATTGCTTAGCAAGCACATTGCAAATGCAATATTTTGCAATTTCCATTGTAACTAATGGAATAATGGCAACTTCAATCCATTATTCTATTTTCCTCCTTGGCTATTAATTTAGACCAAGGAGATCATTTTAGCCTTTTAGGCTAATGTCTGTAAAACCCTTATTCTTTATTTAATGAATTTGCTATCGTTTCGGAAAAAAAATAAAATAAAGAATCAACAAGTCCATTTTTCAATTCTGCAAAAAGCATTTGTTTTTTCCTTACCCACCACACAGAAAATTTATACCTGTTCACGAAGCCGGAAAGGTGGATTCCCGTCGAATTAAATGTACCTGTGAAGATATAATGATGAGGTGATAATTTTCTTTTATCGTGAAGAGGCTTCATTGTCCAGTTCTAAGCATACAAAAATGATTCAGTACGCTTAATCACGAACCCTCCGCCAGAAGGTTTCGTGTTGTTCAACACATCTAATAGGAAAAGAGAGAAAAACAAGATGGTCCCTTCATCATAAAGAATTGGTACTCACCTCATTTCTACATAATAAACGATTTGTACAAAGAGAAACCTATTGACTTAAAAGAGATTTTATTTTACAGATGTGCGAAAAGCAATAGGAGACAACGGGGGCAAAGGAGTGAGGCTGCTCATACAAACTGAAGCTATGGTTATAGTTTTTTGAGATAGCATTAAATATCATCATCATTAATAGTCTCCTCTATAATATCAATGCAAGCTCCTACAGATCTTCCCTCAGACATTGCCTCTGCAAGTTTTGCTCGTGTATCTTCATGGCGGCGCAAAATGAGGACAGTATTTAGCACAGCCCATCTGACTTGAGAATCAGCTTTCTTTTGTGTAAAACCTAGGCTTTTCAATAACATGTCCAACTGTAAGAAAGAATGATGCCATCAGCCATTTAATTCATCTTCATACTATATGTGATGGATATATGGATATTAGAAATACTTATTCCAAATGATGGGTTGATTGTACCCCACTTCTGTATTATGAATATCAATACATCAGCAGAACACATAACACAAACATTCTAGCTCAGGTCTATTGGCATCAAAATTCAATCCAATGTTGTTCGAATGTTATTCTGTTCCATTTGTAAGACAAGAAATGGGACAAAACTAGAATCAGTACATCCTGGGTAATCATGTCTATCTTATGCTGAATGATTGAATGATAGACATTGTAAGGGGTCCTTCCTCAGCTTTTGGTTTCCATTTTAGTAGATACTTATTTACATTGTAAATGAACACATGAATGATCAAAAATAATGATGGAAAGAAACATTTTTTCCATGTGGCTTATGGTTAAGAATAGTTTTGGCAAACTAGAATTGAGCAAAGACACATCTGTAAGAGAACTCTTATTAGAGATGATTAGATGAAAACTTCAAAAAGTAGGTCTTTTTTCTTCTTCTATCTGGATATGAAGAGCAGATTGAGGATCTTTTCATGGTTACCTCATTCACAAAAGGAGTTACCATAAAAAAAAATTTATAACATTTCCACAAAGCAGTTCATCACATGTTTGAGTGCTACAAATCATTTATTGATATGCTCTATGGCTCAAAGTGCAGCCTGCAGAAGCAAATTTACATTTTCTTCCTTTTCTGAGATTTTTAAGGTGGGAAGTTACTTCCTCATCAACAGATAGCCACCACTACTAGTGTTGAATTGTAATGATTTGCAGAGGAACCAAAGAGACACAATGATAGAACAAACCTTGCCAATATCTGCAAGGCCTCCCTCAGCATAACCAAAGAGAAGATATTCTGTTGCCACACCCGCAAGAGCAATACATGAAAATCTGTTCAGCATCTGAACCAGTATGAGACATGTAACACTTTCCATTAGTCAGAAGAAACATTTGAAAGTCAGGAATTTAATATGAAATAATGTAGCCTACCATGGCTGACAATTTCCCTCTATTTACCTGTATAAGAAGTAATGAGGCTAGTGTCAAACCATAATGGTAAATGGAAAAACCTAATAGACATCATGTCAAAGGTAAGAAGTATACAGTTGCTTAAATAGCCAATAGACAACGAAGGTTGAATAATTCTAAACACGTCAAGCTAATTTTATTCTATTAGAGAACAACCTCCATTGATTTAATCCATTCTTCATAGATTCAAGTATCAAAATTTGCTTCTCCTAATTAGATAACTGAAACTGCATAAGCAAGCATGCCTTCTATCAAGAATAGCAAAAGTATAAGCCAATCTAAGAAACTGTTAGGAGATAACCCACTTCCTCATTAAATTCGAAATCGACAAAAGCAGTTCCTGCTTGAACATTAAGTGATCCTTCCTTCTTGAAAGCGTCCAAGCTGGTTATTGTGTACCCTTTGGGAAGAATCCCTACCAAGTAGGCAGTCAAAAAATGGCCAGCTTCATGCTATGTCAAATTTGAGCAACTTGTTACAAAATTGAAGAATGAGAAGCTGAATTAATGATAGATACATTCGTGGATAAATGATACTTATTAGTAAACAACATGCAAAAGTAGGACAATGATATACAGGTAGTCGAAGAAACCAGTAAACAAGTATATAGACAAAAACACTAATTCCCTCTTCGTGGATAATAGTAATGCAAGGAATAAAAAATGAAGAAACATTGCATTGTTTATACCATGCTGCAAGTTTCTTGTGTGCGCTTGTGTTTCCCTATGTGTCTGAGAGAGAGAGAGAGAGAGAGAGAGAGAGAGAGAGATCTCACTTGAATAACCCTGTTATGATATTTTTGGCTGAAGGTGTGACCAATGGTATCAAGAAGCAATCCACTAACTCCTCCACTGAATGAGATCTGAGTATCATTGTTTCAATAGTGGATTATAGCACATACAGTTCAGGCTGCCTTAACAGAAATATTGAACAGATGAACTAATACAGCCTTAAATAGTTAAAGTTTGCTACTTATTGTTGAACAGCGAAATAAGGGGATGTTTTGGTTTCATGAAAGGATTAGTCCTGCTGCCATTGAAAGCTTTTTATCTACATACATTAATGCAAAAGCATCATCTATCACTATTTTCATAAAACTTCAATAGATAATTAAAATGTATTGCACCATTGGCTCATATTAACCACCATCAGTGATTAGACAAACCATAGCCAGAGTATGGACATTAATTTACTCAAACAAGAATATCCAAGGGTGTTGGTATTAAGTGTATCATCTCATATCAATTATTGTTTTTCACTAGATCATAATACTGCTTCATGTCATGAATTAAAAAGGCATATTTATTCAATAATGCAGTGCTTCAGGTGATCAGAAGCAGGTATGGGCAGTTGAATCTTAGATTTACCAATACTTAATTATTGAAACTGATCAAGTAATTAGAATAACAAAGAAAAATAGTATTGAACCTAGAATCGGATCACGAATGGAAAAATGAATACGATGTCAAATTTACAAAGTACAAGTAACCATCAAACTTAAGGAAAAGTTTCTTCTCAAAATGATCAACAGCCTCACTTGGTACAATGATATTGAAAGATGCAACTAGAAGAAGACACAAATATAATCTTGTAAAGAAAAATGTGGAAATTTGCACATCTTAGATATCATCTATATAATTTGGAAAATCTTTGATGGACAAGGGGAAGGAGTTATTAAAACTTACAGCATCCAGTGTCCACAAAAACAAATATCCCAACGAAAAGAATAGCAACTGCTGTGGGCTTAACTGAAACACATTCCATGCTGCTACTCCTCCCAGAAGCGCAGCCACTTGCAGATTTCTTTCAATCGAACCCAGCGTTGTATCCGCTGGTGATAGGAGTGATGTGGTTTCTATCCCATTTAGTTTTAGCTCATCCAAGGAATAGAGCCTCTGAGGGATCTGCAAACACAAATCTACTTGAGAACTTCAGAATACAAAAGATTGAATGTCAGTTCAAATGACTATTCCAAAATACACAGTTTGCATAGTTCCATCATATTCATCTGAATTTCATCAGCTGTTGGACAGGCCTATCTAAGACTTAAAGTAAGATTAAATGAAAATAGAAATGGAAATAAAACCAGGAAACAATTCGATTGCTAATAAATGAATCAGATTACAAAACATGACAGTTTAGTCCACACGAAGAACATTGGTCCCACATAAATATAATGGATTCTTAAAGAGTAACCACATCCAAAGCCTTGAATTAACATTTAGCACAAGAAAAACAAAAATAAGAGCTCCTCTTTCTCTGAAGCAAATCTTCATAAGGCACTCTCTATAGAATCATACACAATTTAAACCTTTACACTAAACAATCCTAGTACCATTTTTCAACTCAGCACACGAAATCCCGCTTGTTTCCAATCGTACTTTATAGACCTATAAGGTACTGAAAAAAGACAATATAAAGAAAGAAGAAGAACTATATGTATATAAAAATAAAAATAAAATAATACTAAAATGGAAAAGAAAAGAATTGAACATTTGAGGCTGGGCAAATGAACCTGCCGAGCAGTGCCAAAACACTTCACACCACCAGGCTTGCCCTGCAAATCCTTGACAAGGGACAGTGCAGCCCGCTCATTCCCATTGCTTAACTCCTTATCCACTTGTTCGAGTACCCGCAATCTTGATCCGCCACCGACAGCCTTGGATAAACTCTTGACTCTCCTGGTACTTCGCAAATCCCCGGTGGAATCAAAGTACTTATCAGAACGGGAATTTGATAGCAAGCCACAGTTCCAATACCCATAATTATTAACTGCCCCGCCCATACGGCTAGTGATTTACTACGATGATTAGAATGAATTTGGCGTGTGAGGGACCGGGAAAGGGCCATTGCATTTTAAATGGAAAAATAATCAAAACTATAATCAGCCTAATTTTCTTTCAAACTCATCAAGAACTTATTTTTGTCAGCCATACATATAGGGGTTATCCGAGTCATGTCATTCTTTTTTCATGGCACGTACCCAGCGTTTTTTGCTCGTTTGTTCCGCTTTTTCTGCTATTTTATATTTTTTTTACCTTGATAAATTAGCATATATTTTAGTTCTTCCATTAAAAGAAAAAATTTACTTTAATTTAGGTATAAGTTTTGTTAGTTATTAGATATAATACATTAATGCATAACTAAATGCATCATTTTACATTTTTATCTATTCATTTTAATTGTAGTTATACAGAATTATTATTATTAAAAATATTTTAAAATTTTAATTAAAAATTAAACTGTTTTATAGACAAGGAAAAGTTTTAAAAGTGGACTTTTTTTTATATGAATGGAATATAATTTATATTACTCCTTCCTTCCCAAGAAAAGAGTTACATTTTAAAAATTTTTCTTTATCCAAAAAAAGAAAAAAAAAACAATCCACCTTTAAAACTTTTCTTCCCAAAAAACAAGTTCATTATTGGATAAATTTTATGTATTATCTATGCTATTGCTGAATATGTATAGTATAAAAATAAAAAATTGAAAATTTAATAGTGCATTAAAGATGCTATATTTAATAATTAAAAAATTATAGTTTATTGAAAGTGTACTCTTTTTTTGGGATGAAAAGAGTAGTTGAAAATAGTTAAAAATATTTGAAATCCTATTTTATAATAATATTTGTATAGAACAAAATCATTAAAATTTAATTGAATTGCCAGTTTTATAAAAACTTTAAATTGCAATTTTTCCCTTATTTACTCTTTTGCTTGGGTTTTTCCTTTTTCTCCTCCAATGCAGAGGCTTTCTTCTTTTTTCTTTTTTCTTTTTTCTTTTTTCTTTTTTTATCTTTATCTTTTTATCTTTTATCTTTTTTTTTTTTGCTGTTTTTGCAATTTTGATGCTTTTTTATTTAACATTGTTTTCCATTTCTTTTCTTATATCCCAATCTTTTAACTTTTAGTCACTTTCATCTCATTCACTACTCCCCAACCAATGTGAGCCAAACACCAAATAAATAAATAAATAATAATCAAAGAGCTGCAAAGACGGGGCAAAACAAGAGGACTCAGAGTTGTAGTGTTGGTTTTCAAAGCATCACTAACTGATGATATCAAATCCTTTCACAAAAAACCTCTCAAGTTTTTTTATAAGGAAAACTACATTTATATTATTATGGCTAAACTTTAATTACATAGTACATTTTGACATTAAGGTATTTAACATTATTGTAAGGAACTAGCAATATTGAAAATATCAAAAATTAGATCCCTCAGTAGAAATGGGGAGTCTACTGGGCCGTTTGGATATTTAAGAATTGTAAACCTCTACTTCTTGCCTCATAGAGTGCATCTAAAAGTGCGCTTATAGTGGATCTAGTGAAAAAAAAAAATTTGGCTTTGAAAGCCAGAATTTGACTTTCAAGCTATTCGGCAATCCAAGCGATAGAGGCTGAGATTACCTTTTTGGGTGAAAACGCCATCTGTTATAATTTGAATGTCAAAATGTTAGAGAGTTGGGTAGGTTTGCAAAGTCCATTTGTGTAGTTCCTTCTCCAGCGTCTTTTTTTTTTTTTTTACTAAAACGATAGTAATTCCATTGAATTGAATAGTGTGGCTGTACAAAATGTTATCCAATGAAGGCTATATGATCTCTTTGGTCTAGATTAATAGCCAAGGAGGAAAATGGAATAGTGGTTGGGTTACCACTATCTCATTTGTTACAACAATAAACTAGTCTTAGACTAGTTGACATGTGTAATTCCTTCTCCAGTGTCGCTAACCTCAACTTAACCATTCGGATCCTCCATTTGTGTAACACTAGGTGTTTCCTTGTTTAAAAAGGAAACATCACCTGTAAAATTGCCAATTCTACTAGTATTGAGTTTGTACATTTTATATTAATTATGTAAAAATTTAATTAATAATTAAAAATGTAGTCAACATAACAACTAATGGAAGTTAAATTATAATGATTTGTATATTAATATAAGGGGCGGATCTATTCAAGGTTTAGGAGGGGGCCAAGTGACCCCCCCCCCCCAGGTGTCAAAATTTTCATTTATAGTAGTTTTAAAAATTGAATTTAGAAGGTTTTTCTTTATATTCTAAAAACTTGCCCCTACACCTGTTTAGAAAAAAATTCTATTTATTAAATCTATTGATATATACAATTTTTAAGAAAATTTATTTGAATTTTAGTTAATCACAATTCTAAAAATTAAAAAAATATTTCAAGAGATTAAGTTTTGAAAAATGATTTTGTAATGTATGATTTTACTTTTTCTTTTGGTTACAATATATGACATTACTTTTATACTTCTTTATATTTATCAAACTTATTATTTAATTTTCTTATAACTGTGACCTTGCCCTATAATATTTCTGCGTCCGTCACTAATTAATATATATATATATATATATATATATATATATATATATATATATATATATATATATATATTGAATGGTGAAGATGATTGTCATAAATTGTTTAGAAATGAGCATGATACATACATTACATACAAATTTAAATTGCTAAAGATACATTGTTTACAAATCATATTCGTTGAAAATAAGAACTACTAAAATGTTAGTGAATCTTAATATGGTTGTTATGCCCAAAAATACTGCTTAAAAAAAAAAGCCTTGATTAGAAACTACACTTAAATAGGAAACTATGATAACATTGTCATTTTATAAGCTTGAGTTTGCTGCTATTATCTTAATTATTTTCCTAATTTTGTGAAACAATCCAACTTCAACATCACATTTCATAATTATTTCTATAGAATTACGTTCGAGTATTTTAATAAAAATAAAATTTATATATTATTGCAATAATAATAAGCTCATATTATTTTATTAAAGTAGCTAAATTTTGAATTTCTAAGTTAAACATTTTTCCCATATTATTGTACATTTAATTTTCAAAATTAAGAACTTTATTTTTTGGTGATTGAAAAAGGAAGGGTGGACAAAAAAGGAACTCTACTGTGTGTGTGGGTGATCACAGTGTGAAAACGGTGCGAAATTTTTACTGTGCATGAATAGTAATTACTGTTCATGCAACAGTGAAAATTTCAATTTTTCCTGAACAGTCCAACATTCATGAATAGTGTTCATGCACTGTACAGGTTTTTTTTTTTTTTTAGTGGCCGGCGATAGCCGGATTTTGTGTCCCTAGTAGGGTTGGTGGCTTAATTGCTCGTTAGATTGCTACTGAGGGGTTTGAAGTCCCTAGTAAGGAAGGTTTCCCTACTGCAGGAATTGCAGTCCTAGTTGGGTGGAGGGTTAAACAGGTTGATGTGCAGCGGACGACAGCGCAAAGATAGGGATCGACGTTTCGTTCCTTCTATTCTGCATAGTCAGTTTTGGGAATCGGCGTTCGGACCAACTAGTGCCGTGCAGGATAAATTTGACTGTTCCATTATACCAAGATGTTCATCAGAGGAGTTGTGCAAGTAGAGGCCAACAAGTTAGGAGTTTTGGTGCTCTGAACTAGGTTAGCTAGGGCATACCGATCCCACTATGTTTGGGGTTTGCCAGTCCCCGTTTAGAGGGTTTTGGCCTTAACCAATCTCTACTGGTTAGGTTCTTTGTGTTAGGGCACGTCCATTTAAGGCTTGTCCTTTTATCGACCTCAATATAATGTGTTAATTGGGGATTCCCACATTAATATAATCAGTTTGGTTTGGTAAAAAAAAAGAAATATTAATGTCTTATTTTTTTGCTCTTGATACACTATAATTATTTATATAATTATTTATGGTCTAATTATTTAACCATATTTTTAAAACAATTAGTTAAGGTATTGAAACTAGTCGTTATAGTTATAAGACTGGTAATTTACAATTCTAACTATGTGTCACGAGGTTGCCAAATCGCCAATTGAGGAAAGCTCTGTCCGAACATTGCTTCTGCCAACTTTCACCTACAATGTGTTGTAGCACCTCCATAGCAAGTTCCCATATAAATATTAAGAAGGTATAAAGACAAAGAAAGATAGTAAAAAGTATAGCAAGTAAAAAGGGCAAATCTCATTTTGTATTAAGCAAATTTAAAATGTTAGCTAGCACGGGACAAGTCACAGAGAACAACCTAGGTTTACATAAATATAGCTAAACTTTGATACTAATGGTCTGGCGTAAAATTCAAAAGTGACTATTTTAGAGCTATTTTCGTATTTGTAATAGAAGACCAAGGTTTTTCTACAGAGATCATTGTCTTTCCAAAACCTAACTCTAATACAAAGATTATAATTTGTACAAATAAACTACGATCTTTATGTATTTATAGTATCAAAAATGAAAACTGACTCATATATATTATATCATAGAACTGTTAGAGTTGTTTCTTTGATACGAACATTAAGAATGAACTTTAAGACCCACCAATATTAGAGATCAAAGTCTCAAAAATTGCCTTTCTTTAACTGAACTAAAAAATTTGGACAAGAACCAAAACTTTTATTCATGAATTTGGAACAATAACTTTGACTAAAAAAAGAACACCACAACTAAAAGTATCAAACTTAGTTGATAAGTTAAAAGAGTTTCATAACAAAAACTTTATTAGACAAACAAGTATAGAAAAAACTCACAAGTGAAAGGAATAAAACCTCACAATTTTATTACTTTAAAATTGATGTGTAATGACCCAAAATTCAAGCCCTATTTGTAGGGTTAAAGCAACCTTAATCCCTTATGGACTTGCAAACCTCTTCATAACTTTTAATATAAGGAATGAATACTATTTGTTGGATGAGTTTTTTTCAAATCCTAGAATCCTCCAACTAATGAATTTAGACTTTAAACATAAACTAATAAACTATTTGATCAACAATGCAATTTGGAAACTCTTTAAAAGGCCCCTTAAGAAGGTTGGTCAAGACCAACTCGAATCTTAAAAAAAAAAAACTAGCAACTTAAGACATAAGCTAAGGTTTAAGCACCCTTGGGGTGGCCACATTAAAATACTTGCCAACAACCCTAATTTGTAAGACAATTAGACCATTGGTAGCTACACTTAATACATTTATCAAATAAGACTTGTAATCACCAATGTTGGACATTTCTTTGATCTTCTTTAATGAGTCCATTAAACACTTCTTTAAGTTTCTTGGCTCTAGTTTTGTCATTGGCAATGAATACATTTGAATGGAGTTTGATTCGCTCCTTTTAAGCATGAAAGTTCATGGATCATGTCTTTAGCTAGATCATTCACACCTCTATTGAACTATTTCTCTCCTTTACTTGAATACACTAGTGTTTGTGTACCTTCATCTCTATCTCTCTCCTCGAAATGATTTGTTCTTGAATTGATAGTATCCTAAAGAGTCTTCTAAAAATTTCATACCTCATCAAAGACAATGCTTTGTGGACCTCCATGCAAATAGGGGCGGACGCATAAATATTATAAAGAGGAGTCACACTTATAAGAAAATTAAGTAATAAATTTGAAAATTATAAAAAAGTATAAAAGTAATGTCATTCATTGTAATCCAAATCTCATTGTTTTATCCTTACTTTGTGAGGGTCCTGAGTGAGTACTTTCATTTTTCTTTTCATTAGACAATTCTTTTCTGAAATCATCTTAAGAAGGTTCTGATCGAGGACATTTAAAGAAAAATGTCCTCAATCATTTGTAAATTCGCACTAGACTTCTTTAAAAAAATTCTAAATTTTTTTGCATCCTATTAAAAATTCACAATATATTTTTTTACTAAAAATAATTAGAACAAAGAGACGAGAAAATTTCATGATTTATACTCAATCATTCGCTAAAAATCAACAAAATTACTCCTTAACTATTATCATAAACACACACCCATAAAAAAGAACAAATAGAGAAGATTCTAAAAAATTGGAAAAGACAAAAAGAGATAAGAGACATACCTTTAAGTTAAAAATTTGAAAAAGAATAGGAGTTGATTCCAGTGCTGTTGATCGCTGATCGTTGATCTAAATGATCAAAAGGAGGAAAATAGGGGTGTGTTTATGATTTAATTAAAGAAAGTGGGAAGTGTGAAAAGGAGAAAGGTGAGTGATTTAATTTAAGAAAGTGGGAAAGGTGAAAAGGAGAAAAAGGAGATGGAGTAATGCTCTGATGGACGCAGGGCCTGCAGAGGATAAAAAAGACTAAAGGAGGAAAAGAAAGGAAAAAGGAGAGAAAAAAGAATTAAAAAAAAAAGAAGAAAAGAAGGAATGTTGTTTTTCTGGCTGTGACCCTCCTTCTTGCTGCTGATTTTGCTAGACGTTTGCTAAGGATGGCCCTGCTTCAACTTCAGTGAGCATACCTTTGTAGGTTTTTGCATTATGCCTAGCCTTACCACATTTCTTACACCGGATGACCACTACTCTTCTAAGCCTATGAACTTCATACTATATTCAAACCTTATCAACATCGTTTCTCCTATGCTTATTAGGTCTGTCAAGCTAAACACATGCCGGGGGAGTCAAGAACAATATTCCCTATTTTTGGCCATAATGCCTGGCCATTAATAAGAAAAAGCACATGCTCATACAACTGGTGGAATAGTGCCTTGCTATAGCATTGATCCACATAACTTTGAACATTTTCCTTATTCCTGTGAATGCATGGAATACCACTAAGTTATCATCTCCTGCATATACATGTCATATTGCCTAGATAGACAACCTATTGTTACCCATGGAGTTTTTGACCTCATACCCTCTAGCACCATTAAAAATCACTCTCCAACTACTTGAATGTTTCACTCTATCACTAATTTGGATCACTGGTCTAGCGATAGAGGTGCATTTTCTCATCTTTTCAACCCTTTCCTAAATCCTTGTCATCACAGAGATCCTAATGTCCTCTAACATTGCAATTATAGGCTTTTGTCTACCCTATAAAATCTTGGCATTGAATGACTCACACATATTTAACCGTGTGTCACATTTAGTACTTTCGGGGAAAAAGGTCTTACACCAGTGCTTCGGGTGGATTGCATCTTACTCTACTCATACGCACCTTTATCAAACTCTTTCAATGACATCAATTCGGCCTCATACAGTTCAACAGTTATTGCATCAGCCAAGGCCCACAAAGGAGTTTTAAACAACTTTCCACATAAATGCGTAAAGATCCATCCTTTTTATGCACTAATAGCATGTATATAGCACATGGGCTCATATTGACTCTCATATGTTCTTTTGCTAAGAACTCCTCAACTTGCTTTAAAAGTTCTTTTATCACTTCAGCATTATCAATGGTAGATGCCTATTCATTTTCCTTCAATAAAGCATTGGTAGCAATAGTAAAAGAAACATTAAAGACAGTAGGACTAGTAAAATTTTTTGTTTCCTCTCATGCTTTTTCTTTTTCTCTTTTATTTTCATGCTTAGTTTACCTTTTACCTTACTCTCAATTTTGACATGCTCTCGGTAGTTCTGGTAAATCGCTACAAAGAGTGCACAAAATTATCAATGGAAATACTTTTGCCTATGACTAAGCATCTACACCTTTATTATTTGCAATGGTTGAATGAATATATGGAGGTTTGAATAATTAGACAAGTGTTGGTTTCACTTTTTCATAAGTACAAGGATGAAGTTCTTCGTGATGTTGCATGAATGCAAGCTGGTCACCTACTACTTAGCTATCCCTAGGTGTATGATAGGAGAGTTGTTTATGATGGATTCATCAATAAATATTCTTTTGCAATAAATAGCAAAAATGTAACTTTCATACCTTTATCACCTCAACATATATATATTGAACAATTATGAATGAAAAATGAGAGTGAAAAAAGACAAAGAGAGGTAGAGAGCTTGAGAAAAGCCAATTAAATTTAAAGAAAAAAGAGAAAGTAATTTCAGCTAGTAAAGGTAACATTTGAGACTGAGAGTGAGGTAAAACCTGATGAGAGAGGAAAAGAATTGACTATGACTCGAGTTAAGAGATCTATGAGAGAAAAGCCAATAGTGAGAGAAAAGAAGAAGATAAATTCCTTTGCTAGCATGTATGAGATAGATAAGGCAATATCTTCTCACAAGCTTCTTATTGTACTTGTGTACTAGATAGTTTGTTTTTCTACTAACGACTTTCCTCTCCTAATTTACTTGGTAAAGTTGTGTCTATTTTGCAGATATTTGAAGATGTCTTTCTGGAAAAGATACCAAATAGTTTTCCACCAATTCGAGAGATGAATATCAAATTGGTTTCATTCCTAGCATTGTAATTCCAACTAAGCCTACTTACCAAGCTAATCCTAAGGAAACAAAGGAGTTGCAAAAGCATGTAGATGAGTTACTAACCAAAGGACATGTTCGTGAGTCTTTAAAATGGTGTGCCATTCAAGTTATTTTGATACTTCAGAAGGATGGATCTTGGCAAATGTACATTGGTTATCGAGCTGTCAATAAGATAAATATAAAATATTGCCATCCAATAACTTGATTAGATGATATGCTTGATGAACTACATGGTACTTGTATATTCACAAAAATCTATCTAAAATCTATTTATTATCAAATTAAGATGACATAAGGAGATAAATGGAAAATAGCTTTTTGGACAAAATTTGTAAGAAAATAGCACTTTTTAGGGAATAGCTTTCTCCATTCAAATGAAGCCCTCAAATAAAAGATGAATATAATCAAAAGAAAACAATAAAAGAAATTAAGAAAATTAATAGGAAAGTCAAATTTATAGAAAAAATGGTAAATTTAGTTGTTATCGTGTCACTATAATCATATAGTAGACACATTATACTTATAAGGTGAGAAACAAGTCATACATGGCTAAACCAATTTTTTTTTAGTTAAGTTGTTAAAGTTGTACATTATAATTTATAGTTTAAAAATTGCAATTACGAGTCATACCCTTATATGGTGTTTAGTTTAAGAATATGAAAAAATAATTTTGAGATGCATATATAAAAGCTTGTGTATCCAAAAAACCCAACTACCCCCATGGTTTTGTAGAATATCTTTTTTATTGCATTACAAAATTACACTCAATATATCTTAATATTTTTTTCCATCTCCTCTATTACTCGTCTTTTTCTCTCATCCTTTATCAATTTATCTCCTTTAATTATTTTTTTTATTTTTCCTTGCATTTATTTTTGTCTTTTATCTATCTCATCCTCTATCTTCTCTCTTATCTCTTTTCATTATTTTCTCCTATCTCTCTCTACTATTTTCTACTCTCTTATCTTTTTACTATTTCTCTCTATCTTTTTCTCTCAGTCCTCCTCTCTTATGTCTTACTCTTTTTGCACTCTTTTCTCTTCCCTCTCTCTCTCTCTCTCTCCCTATCTCTCCCTCTCTCTTCTCCTTCTTTGTCTCCCATACTTCTATTCTTCTTTCTCTCATCTTCTTTACTATTTCTCTCTCTTCTTTCTCACCTCTTTACTTGTTCTCTCTCTCTCCCTTTCATCTATACTTTGATCTTTATTGTTATTCCTTTTCTCTATTCTCATTTCTCTCTCATCCCTCTCATTCCTCCTCCTCTCTCCTCTCTCTCTTCTCTCTCTTCTTTCTCTATCTTCCATTCTATCCTTTCTTTTCCCTATTATTGTTTCTCTCTCTTCCTATCTCATCTATCTATACTATTTCTTTCTCTCCCCTTTTCTATCTCTTCTGTGTTACTTCTTTTCCTCTCTCTCCATTGATTCTCTACTTTTCCGTTCTCTATTTTTTCTTTTGCCTCTTTCTCTTTCTCTATCTCTATTATGTGTCCCTCTTTTTTCTTCTTTATTAATTGTTGCAAATTTTTAAAATAAAAATATATTTAAAATACATAATTAACTACAAGGTAGCATAGAACTTTTTGTCATTTCTAATTCAAAACATTCTACAAACCAATCATTAATATCAATAATGATATGGAATAAGATTTGTGTAGATATAAGATAATTATTATTTTTTATCAGATATCTGTTAGTTATAATTGCATGAGGACTCTACCATTGGACTTTGATTAGAAGGCAAACTCTAACGAATGGGGGAGAAGATGTTAAAAAAGAATACTAGAGGCAATTAATATAGGTATTCATAATTTTTTTTATTAAACAGTCATTATACAGCTAGCTGTGGATATATTTTTATTAAATTCAAAAGCAAGTTACAAAATGAATGGGAAATAAAAGCCTTACCTCTCTAAAAGATATGGAAGATTAAATAAAATGCGTGAAATGAAAATTGCAGACATAAATAAAATCCATATACATTGTAGACCTAATATGGCATGGGAAGGTGGTATACACTTCAATTCTTCATTTTTTGTACTTTTGCAGGTAAAGCATCAACAACTATATTTGTTTTCTCAAACAATGATAAAAAATAATACACCCTGGACTGACAATTTTAATTCATGTCAGCAGTGAAACTAATTTCCATGGAATTGTAGCATGACCAATGGGCATATCAACAAGAGCCCTTGAATTAGGGGTGGCAATAGGTCAGCTTTCGGGTTCGCGTGTTATGTTTTGAAAAAATAACAAAATTGCAAAAAAAAAATAGAGGGTAATAAAAGTTGGAACAATGTGATTGTTTTCATGTCGAATTTTCGCGTTAGGTTCGGATCACATTTTGTCTCACAATTTCGTGTCGTGTCAGAAATTACCATCCCTACCTTGAATCACATTGGACCATTAGAGAAGAAATATAAACAAGGGTAAATTACATCTACTACCCCTGTAGTTTGTAACAACTACCAATCAAACCCCGAGATATGAGAAATTACCAATACCCTCTTAAATTTGATAAATTCATAACATGTAGCCCTCTTAATCAATTAAATTCATAACATTTAGCCCCCTTAAGGGAGTGTTGGTAGTTTTACCAAATGTCGAGGTTCGATTGGTAATTTACACGAACCACAGGGATAATAGATATAATTTACCCTATAAACAATATGACATATGGTAAGGCCCAATAAAAATGCTTTGACCTCTACTTCCAAACAAGATCCCACACCAAAGAAATAATGATATGCAAAAATCAATTTTCCATACAAATCACATAAAACTCCACCTGTGCATGATTCAAGATTAGAAACTACACTCCCATTTGTATTCAAAGTAAAACCCATGTCATAGCTTTGCCAAAGCATCGGAGTGATGCAAACCTTGCTCTAAAAGAGAAGAAAAATCCACCAAACTGAACCGATTGCCTCTAGCAAAAATTTAAGCTTCATCAAAGAGATAGCTTGGAAGACAATTTCACTAAACCAGCCCCTAGATGAAATCCATTTTGATTGTGCCTCCACTTATTTCATGCTTTCCACAAATACCAAGCTACGAAAAACAAACTTAAGTTTCACCAAAGAAATATCTTGGAAAACAATTTCACTAACCAAGCCCTTAAATAAAATCCATTTCAATTGTACCTCCACTTATTTTGTACTTTCTATAATACTAGGCCACCCATAAAGCATGAAAAACCACAAAATCACAAAAAAAAAATGTTAAAATACTTGGTCATCCACCAACTTACACACCTAACTTTAAAAGAACACAAACCAGAACTAACAACCAAGGAATGTTCAAAAAATTCACAAAACTCATTAGCGATCCTACACTTGGAAAAAATATGATCCAAGGCTTCTGCATTCTCAAAACACAATACACATCTAGAAGAACCATGAACCTTAAAACGAAATAGATTCTCCTCAAAAGCCACTTTGCCCCTTAGTAAATTAGATATAAAAAATGAAATTTTCTTTGGCAATAGATCATCCAAATACATTCACTCACCAAACTCTTTTCTCGAGATGCCAAAAGAAACTCCTAGGTAGACTTAACATAAAACATTCCCAAAGATTCCAATGACCACACCATCCTATGTTACAACCTCAAATCTAGACAAAACTAAAGAGTTAGCTTTGGGAAGAAAAGATAAAGGCAAAATTGTAGGCAATGCAGGTACATCCAACTAATAGTTCACATTAAACTCACTTAGAGGAAAATCTAGATAGTTGGGCATTTAAGACTACAAAACACTATTTCCAGTCCAATTGTCCCACAAAAGAGCTAGCTGGCCTTGATTAATGTCCCACATTATATTCATTTTAGTCAAATCTCTAGTCCCCAATATTCTTTTCTAGACACGCGAACCACCAGTGGTTAGAGCAACTCTATTCGGATGACTACAACCTATATACTTCTCCCATATAAATTTAGCCCACAACAAATCTTTCTAGCAAACTCCCACCACAATTTACATCCAAATGCATCAACCACTTATTGAATGGAAATATGCCTAACCTACCCTCATTCATGGGAAAACACAAATCATCTCACCTCCTACGTTGAAAACACATTCCAAACTCCAACCTTCCCTCACTCTTCTGAAAGGAATTTAGCCATTAGTTTCTCCAACTCCCAAATCACATCCTTTGAAAGATCTACCACTACTAACAAATGTATAGGAATGGAAGACAATGCATGCTTTATCAATACAAGCCTATCACTAGCCGGAAAATGCTTTTTCGACCACAAGAAATTCTATTCCTTACTCTCTCTCAATTAACCCACCAAATATGACCATAACTTTTCACCCAATACAAAGAGAACAACTCAAATATACAATTGGCAATGAATTCTCAGCAAAACCCATGACACTTCTTATCATTTCCTTATTCCGCAACAAAACATGATGGCCAAGAATAAAGCATGAATTAGTCACATTGATTGATTCTCCAAAAACAATCTCATAGTTTTCAATCACTTTCATAATCATAAGGAATGATCACACTTCAACAAATTAGCCTACAAAATTCATCTATCAACCACACTGTATTTGGCATGCATAAAACACAAAGAAATTCCGGTTTAAGGTAACTATGAGAGAACTTTAATGCCAAAAACTAATCAGATTACCTAAAAATCACTCCTTGAAACTCATGATCAAAAACAAACAAATTTTTCCCACATCATTTGGCACAACATTTTAAAAACCAAGCTTAAAATCTATACCTTGCAACTTTGAAGAATCTAATTTAGGCTAAAAAATTGCAAGAAGCTTCAATTTATGCAAACTTTTAAGAATCGCCAATCATGAAATGACCACCACTTTGGCCAAACCATGAGCATTCCAAAATATTGTAGTATTCATCATCATCATCATCATTAGAAATATGACGAAGACAAAGCCTAGCTTGAACTTTAGATATCGACAAAATTGGCAAAGTAGCAATTTGTTGCTATTGTTCCATAGAGAAAGATTACCTTGATCTATTAACCTCACTTGCTTTTCCAAATCCTCCTCATGAAACCGTTCCGCCTTTACCTACGGTAACTTCCTTATCTTCTCAATGGCTGGTCGTTTGTTTTCAATTTTCTTTTTGTGCCCATCCTTTTCTTGTGTATTGAAACTGTCATTTTCTTTAATATTCTCAAGTTCCTTGTCTTCTCAATGTTAATGTAAAGAAATGGAAAAAAAGTTGTTTACAATGAAACATCGATGGAGTGATATCTCAAGTTTACAAATCTCTAATTTAAATGATTTTTAAAAAAGGAAAGCTAAAAGATGTGGTTACATTTTTCATGTTAAGTATTTTGTCTAGTTTATCTATCCTCATTTTTACATTTCCACTATAAGAAAGCTAGTGGATATTCAATACTGAGTTACAAGTCATCTTGCAAAACCATATCTTGAGTTACACAACTCTAAATTGGATTATTCTTAAATTTGTAGGAAGTGTGAAAATATAATTTCAAGACAAGGCTAGAAGTTAAACAGATGTTTAGAATTTTGAATATCAACACCCACTTATCAAACTTTAACCATTTAACTCCCTTCATTGACTCAAATTTTGACATTTGACTATACAAATAGAAATTTTAAAACTACTTGAAGGGTTTCTTGAAGACTATCTCTAAAAGGTTTTTCACACAAATGGCCAATACTAGGGATACAAGGGTTGAGCTACCATTTTAAGCTAAAATTGGAGATTATTGAAATATTTTGAAAACCATTTGAATGTCTTTGTGTGCAATTTATTAAAAAGGAAGAAAAAACTTGGGAGAGAGAATCTTAAACTAAGACTCTCCCTTCCTCTCTCTCTCTCTCTCTCTCTCTCTCTCTCTCTCTCTCTCTCTCTCTCTTATTCCAATTCTAAGTTTGTAATTTTCGGGCTTTAGTGTTTTTGTTGCTTTGGTTGTGTTTTAGGATTACAATTGAAATTCTTATGTAATTTGAATCTTTTGTTCTCTTCTATGTGTTATGGGCCATTGATACATGAATTATATTTGTGCCTGAAATTCCTTTTAATTGCTTAATCACTAGTTGATTGTGTTTTGACAATTCTATGAACTATGGATAGGGAGATAAAGTTTAGCCCTAAATAAAGTAACCCACAATTTTGTAATACCAACCTAGAGTTCAGTGTGAGATTGAGAGATGTGTGCCCATAGGGATATAAGTACATTCTAGGCTTTGAATACCAAATTTATCTTGCAAAATGGCATTAGACAAATTTTGAGACCAATTTGATAAATGTGGAATTTGTTTTAAATTTTCTCTCGAATTTAGTTTAGTATTTATGTTTGTTGAGTCTTCTTTTGCTATTTTAGTTTGATTTATGTTCAATTTTATATGTTCGGTTTCGGGCACATAATTAGAGAAACAAAGCCAAATGAAAGTCCCAAACCAAGTATAATACAAGGAGAAGAAAAGTCAATTTCAATGATGAATAAGATTTTATAAGTATGTTGCAACATGCTTATAGGATTTTCATATAACCAAATTTCTTGACTTATTTGTATGAGCTTTAGTGAGGAACAAAAGTTTCATGCCTTAATAGACTAAGGGCAATAATGTGTAATCAAAGGCATCTAAAAGAAAAGGAGGATAAGATTTGAATAAAGAGAGAGAACAAAGAAAGAGAATAGTAAATCTAAGGGGATGAGACTTGAATATAGGGGTTTTGAGGAAGAAGATAAGAGCAATTAAAGTTCCAACCAAAGGCATTCAGAAATTCCATCAAGTCTCCATGCATATTAAGGATGTCGAAACACAATATCATTCTACCCTTATTTTTTAGCCAATTTTTAAGTGATCATTCAATTGTTTTGGTATTTATGCTGCAAAAATTCCCAAATTGGAGTGAAAACATACTAGGTTGAATGAGAAAAGGATTAAAGACCAAATGTAGGATGAAAAGAGTCATTAGAATGGAATAAAGGATCATGATGTGAGCTACAGCGAAGCCAAGTAAAATGCGATTTTGTTATAGAATAAGACCATACTATGACATGTATACCTTAAATGGAGTTAAGGTGATTAATGATACAAGCCTTGTTCTTAGGCCATACTGCAATATTGCGACTAGATATAAATAAATGCCCCTAGAGTTCAAAAAGTATGTACTACACATTGAAAACTACTAAAACACACAAGAGCAACATGAGGGACAATGACTGAAAGAGATCCACTTTCAATTTAGAATCAAGCTTGGCAATGAAATCATCTCTTTGAGTTTTCTCGCTCTTGCTTTGTTGTCATCATATTCTCAATTATTTCTCCTTAGTTGTTTCTAATATTATATATAACTAGATATTTGCTAGGGACTGAATCACTTATTAGATGGATTTTGTTCATTGTTAACTTACTTCGTTGTCTAATTAATGGAAGCGTATTTATTGAATTTAAGTTTCACAACAGTTTTCTAGCCAACAATTGTTTTTGCATGAGAATTTGGTTAGAGCTAGAGATAGATTGGTAGAATTTAGCTATGGAAAAAAGTAATCCATGACTTATAGGAAATGGTTAAGAATTCCTCATGGAATAGGCACCTATAGATGTACAAGTGTATTTTTGGTGAGGAGGATACCTTCTAGACCTTGGGAGAGGCTAAAGGATATACAAGAAGTTTTGACCAACATTCATTTCACCTGTAAACATCAAGTAAGAAACAAACAACCAAAGTGGAGCAAGTAAATTGAATTCCCTAACTTGCGTCCTCGTAAATTATCACCACTATTTGATTTATTAGATTTTTTTTAGTTTAATCATTATAAATGTTGTTGTTACTCCTGAACTAGATAAGATAATCAAGTACCATAACACGAATAAATAAGTAGTTCTTGTCGAACGATGCCCTATCTCAACTTTTTTTACCATATGATCCTCTATATTTAGGGTTGTAAGAGAATACGTTACTTTTTGTACATGAAGTTTTTTATACCACAGTGAATGATTTTTAGTACTCTAATATTTGATGCAAGCATACATATTGCTTCCAATAGTGAGAAATAAAAGTGTAGTCCCCCGAGGACATACATGTACAGTCCTATGAGGACCTTCATATACTATTACCTCAATTATAACTAGTGGTTATTTAGTTCAAACTATTTGATCATCAATTAAGGTTTAAAATAACTAAAAAGTGTATTGACTATAAGACCTATCAAATTGGAACCAAAAGATGAATATCAAAAATTGAAGTTAAAATTTGGCATCTACGATCTCAATTTTCAAATAATGATTTGATTAGTTAATATATTCTTTCTATGCCTATGGTTTGAAGTGAAGAGTTAACTGAACTTCCTAAAATATCTAAAGGCCATCAATCAAAGTCTATTAGAAATCTCCCAATGATAAATACATCTATGTGTTTATAGGCATATAGGGTTAAAGGGTTCATAACATCAGGTATCTTATTGACTACTCATGCTTTGAGAGTATATTTTTATCCACAAAAGGCTTTAGGATTTATTAATAGATCTTGATCCACTTTACTTAGGTCTCGTTGTACATTCATTTGTCAAGTTTCATAGGTTTTCCAAATTTAATCAATTAATGGCCACATGATTGAATGGAAATAAAACATGAGATAAAATAGACAATTCAAATATCAACAATCATAGCATAAATAAAAGTAATATCAAATAATCTATATGCATTTATCCAATTGAAACCCTAAATTGCAAAATTAGTTGAACATAACTTCAAATTTAATCAAACAAAGAGATACAAAAGCCATGGCAAACATGAATGAATTAAAGACTAGGGAAGAAGAATTTTGAAAAGGCTTCTTAAACCCTTAGCCTTCTTTCCAAACTCCAAGAAAATAGTTCTCCTTCTTAATGCTTCTTCAGATTTTGTGCTTAGCTCAAGAGAAGAATTTTTCCTTTTTTCTTTCCATTCAAATCCCCTTTTTAAGATGTTTTCCATGAGTATTCATATGTCTCTAAGTATGTTTAAGCCTCTAAATTGGGTTTCTAATTAATACAAAGTCAAAATCTATCAAACAATTAGGACTTAAGCAGTCTCCTAATTATGTTACAACTTATATTGTAATATACTTCTAAAATCTTATTTTTACAAATTTTGACTTTTCTTCTCTCTTACCTCCCATACTTGACTTTGGGCTTTTGTTTAAGCACTTTTCCTCATTTTGAGCACTTTAGCATCTCTTTTCTTCTATGGGTTCATTCCTTTTTTTTATCCAGAGATCAAAAGGACTTGTATTAACTTGAGAAGAGAACAAACATATCTTAAAAAAAAAACCTCATAGTTAAAGCCAATGTTGATAAAGAATAATGACCATGGTTGTTTAGAGATTACATTGCTCCACAAGTTGAGGAGGCTCAAAATAGTGTTGTTAGATGTGAAAGCTTAGTAGTTTGAGCTTAAACAATTTTTTATTCAATGGTGATGAGTAGCATGCCAATTTAGGATGCAAATGAGCATATTCGCATATTTCTAGAGATGTGTGATAGTTTTAAGATGTCTAGCATTTTCACTAATGTAGCATAATTGCAATTATTCCCTTTCCCTTTTAGGGGAGACTCGGCCTTTACTATCCACATTGCAATCAAATTCTAAAACAACATGGCATAGTTGTCTTAGGCATTTTTGTCTTAGTATTTTTCACTAAAAAAAGTTGCAAAAATTAGGAATGACATCATGATATTCTAGCAACATAACTTGAAACTCTTTATGAAGTTTGGCAGTGTTATAAGGAGTTAATGAGAAAGTGTCCTTAATATGGAATTCCAAATTGGATTCAAGTTTCCATATCTTATAATCAGTTTATAGGAC
Source organism: Gynochthodes officinalis (assembly GCA_020080225.1). Taxonomy (NCBI): domain Eukaryota; kingdom Viridiplantae; phylum Streptophyta; class Magnoliopsida; order Gentianales; family Rubiaceae; genus Gynochthodes; species Gynochthodes officinalis. Next base: position 33,070,483 of record CM034617.1, read on the forward strand.
TTGTAAAAAGGATTGATGTTACAACATGCAAAGCATTGATGTGTAAATTTGTGATAGAGGCTCATAATTTGATGAAAAATATGGTATCTAATAATTACTAGTGGCCATTCAAAAGGTTAATGCTAAGAAGGGCAAGTATTTATGAAGTTGACTTGAGCACACATATTATAGCCCAAATTGTTACATTGGCCAACCAATTGGCAAAGTTTGAAGCAATGAATGATGCCCTGTGAAGTTGTGATGCAGATTTTGATTGTTTGCAAGTTATCTTTCACATATTTGCTCTACATGCTTTTTCATGTTATGCCAAAAGTAGTATTCAATTAAGACTTCTTAAGTTTTAAACCCCCCCCCTCCCCCCTCTCTTAAACCTCTATTATATGCCTCAGGATTAGAAGGTCACTCCAAGAATCAGAAGGAATGCATAATCTATGCTCTCAGAACATGTAACTTTCATGTCTATAAAAATTATTGGATGCAAATTCTTCACAACTAACATAAACACTAGAAAAATCAAGATTAGTAAAATACAAATCTTTAATGTACTCAAAACATAACATTTTAGTATTCAAATTAGTGAGAAGAGTATCCTTTGAGCTAAAACATCAACTATTTTATTCTCGTTACCTTGCTTATATTTGATAACATAAGAAAAGTCTTAATAAAACTCACAAACTTGACATGCCTTTTGTCCAACTTACTTTGTCCCTTCAAGTTGAGGGATTCATGATTAGCATGGATGATAAACTCTTTTGGCAAAAGGTAGTGTTGTCAAAGTTCAAATGCACACACCACAACATAAAACTCTTTGTCATAAGTAGAATGATTTGTTGCAGAACTATTGAGTTTTTTATTAAAATATGCAATTTGATAGCCCTCTTGCATGAACATGACTCCAATACCAATACCTTATGCATCACATTCTAATTTAAAAGATTTTATTAAATGTTAGGCAATGCAAGTAAAAGTACAGAAGTCAAATCATGTTTAAGATAGTTAAATGCCTTCTCTTGCTCAGCTTCTCGATGAAAACCTACATCTTTCTTAATAATTTCAGTTAGTAGAGCAGGTTTAGTAGAAAAAATTTTAACAAAACTTTGGTAGGAACTTGCTAAATTATGAAAACTTATTACCTAAAAAATGTTAGAAGAGATTGGCTAATTAGTGATGGCCTTGACTTTTGCTTGATCAACTTTAATACCTAGTAAACTCACAACAAATCCAAGAAAAACAACTACTTAAAACATGTTCAAAAAGTGCACTACTTAAGGTTAACATATAGCCTCTCACCTCACAAAATACTTAAAACTTGCTTAAGATGTTCAACATGCTCATTTAAATCTTTCCTTAAAATTAAGATATCATCAAAATATACTGCTACAAACTTGCCAATGAAAGTTCTTAAAGTATGATTCAGTAGTCGCACATAAATGTGCTTAGGGCATTAGTTAAACCAAATGGTATAACTAACCATTCATACAAACTAAATTTTCTTTATTATTCTCTTCTTGCCCTTGTGCCAAAATGAAGGTAAACCTTGAGTCAAGGAAGCCCAAGTCCCTTTTGGTCGAGAAGGCTTAGCCACCACAAGGGCTTCATCATTTTGCTAAAGATGATTTCAACATTTGAATTTGCTTGCTTTCCACCTTCATCATCAACAAAAATAACCTCCTTCCCCAATTTCAAGGCTTTATTGCAATTTTTCTCCATATGAATTCAACCTTCATCTGCACCCTCTCCTTCTCCTTACTCTCTTAACCCCCTATTAGACAAAACACCTTATCTACCTTATTTGACTTATGATTCTTAACATTAAAGTCCTTGTTTAAGGCCTTTAGCTCTGGATGCTTGACATGACAAGTTGTCTCACTATGACTTACATGCCAATAAATGGAGTAGTAAAGTGGTAAAGTATCATACTTCATTGGCTGACAAAAACCTTCAATTAACCCATATTGATCCAAACTAATTTTCGCTACAACTTTAATAAATCCACCTCAAATTGTACTTTAGCTATACTTGGTGTGTTTTAGTGCTCTACTTATAGCATCCAATCTCAGTGGCTACCCAAAAAAAAAGTGATAGCAAATAGTGCCTCTTTGTTAAAGGACACCACTAGGATCTTAGGCATTTCAACCCACACTAAAACGATAAACAACTCTTTACTAACATGAAAACTAGGAGTTCACTTTAAACAAAAATCCCACATTTGAAATCTCCCAATGTAGCAAATTATATGGGAAAGCCGATGAAAATCTACTTTAGCATTTAAATGAATTAAAATATGACAGGCACCCAAAAGCCCCAACTTAAAATGATATGTCAAATCCCAAGATACAAAAAACTTTTGAATTACTTCCATAAAAGGACAAATTTGAGAAAACTTACCTACTAATACCTATTTAAAAGGTGTAGCATAAGCAGATACTACAAATTGGAGAAGAACACAACTAGCTTTCTTTTGTGCAAACCTTTTTTTCAATCCCCTAGCCATAGCAAAATCAACGAGAACATTCATCGTCTCATCTACTCGAGATCCCATGAATAACTATGCAAATCTCTTTTGTCCATCTTACATATGAGGTCACAAATCCATAGCCATTAGAACCACCCCAAACACAGTAGTAGCCACTCCAAATAGCTACAATAATTCTATCAGTTAGGAGGCTAAAATCCGTGAAACAAACTTTTATAATCAATTGTTGCTACTCCTTTCTCATATTAAAATAAACATCAAAGTCTTATATGAGGAAAAATAAAACCCTATCTTATAGGTATCAACTATTTGGATTTGACCAAACATGAAGTTAAGAATTGGGTGCACATCAATCAATCATCAATTGGCACTATCTGTGGAGAACTTTGTTTTTTCGATAATTTAGTTGTTAATCACTTTTAGCGAATTCTTGAAACCCAGAAGGTATGGTTAAGACACACGGTAGTTACATTAGGTAATAACAAGATAAGTTTAAAAAACTTCAAATTGTAAACCTTAAATTCACTCAATATAAAAGCAGGTATATATAGTTAATTATAATAGTGATGTAGGTTTAATCCCATGAGGATATTATTAGTTTAAGTAAATAAAAGCTCAAATTTAAATAATAAAAAGCAAAACAAAGTAAAGAAGAAAAAGAAAATCAAGTCAAAGTAAATGTAACTATACTTATATAGATCAATGGGTAAGAACTCAATGTACAAAAAAAGAATAACATAGATATTCCTAAGGATTCACTAAGGAGATTTTTCTTATCCAATTATTTAATTGATCTTATGCATACATCAAAACTATTAAGCAGGAAAATACTCTTTTTCACTCATACCATTATTGATGGAGTCAAAAATGGTAGTGAAAAGAGTGTTATGAGAGTGCAAAGGCACCCTATAAATCAACTCTCAAATAGGAACTTTAAATCGTTTCTTGAGTTAAATAGATGTTAATTATGTGTTTTTATTTTATTTTAGGTAAAAAAAATTCCAAAGGCGTAAAGAAGTTAGGAAAAAGACCAAATTTTTAGAGAATTCCTCCAATGGTATAACTTATAGGTGAAATGTGTGTGAACTTGCAAACAAACAATTCGGAAAATGGATTTCAACAAAGTGTATCTCCTTTTTTAATTAACCAAATAAGGAGATCTTAGATTCTTTAGAAAACACTTTGAATGTGCTTCAAGTCTTTTTTTGAGTTTTACCTAAATTAGTCAGGATCTTAATCAAAATTGAGGCCAAAATAAAGATATGATGAGACCAAGTAAGGATTAATACATTCTAAAATAATGGGTATAGCATTGGATTGCTAAATGGAATGGCTACAACTTTCATGTGAAAGTCAAAGTGTAATTTTGCTTAGAAGAGCCTCAAACAACAATCGAAAAAAGCACTAGTTGCTCATAATTGAGAAAAGAGAGGGCAGAGAAAAAGTTAGCATAGGTCACTTGGGGAGTGTGACTAAACAGAACATGGTAGCTTGAGAGACTCATTTTTAACCTTTTGACCTTTCTAGACACTTTTTAGTTCACTTGAGTCACTAGTTATAAAGCATTAGGTTTAAACTTCAATAAATACCACCTTTAGATCCCTAAAGGGGTAGGAGTATTTTATAACTTTGGAAAGACAAAATTAGATTTAAAGACAAAAATAGTCTCTACAAGTTTTGTATTTCTAAAAACAAAATTAGATCTAAGAGTCAAGTAGAAGTTTTTTAAAGCTTGGAAGAAGAACCATCATTTTTAGATTCTTAACTTTTGACTTGAAATTTAATCTATGGGTTTGATGTCTTCTTGTTAAAGGAAGTATATTACATCTTAACCTCAAATCTTTTGTTCAATTTCTTTAATTTGGTTTTTATATCATTTTTTATGAGTGGCTAAATTTCTACAATTTCTAAGATTTGATGATGGGTTGTTGATATTTTTCTTTATTATGTTAATTTATATTATGGGTCATGTGAATTAATGTCTAATATTAAGTTTCAATGTAAGATGTATGTAATTAAAGCTTCATAGATTGTATATCATGTTTTTGTATTTGATCATTGATCTACATAAAAACTTGAACCTTCCATATTAGAAACATAATATCTAGCCCATGAATCTTTCATTGATCTAGCCTATGAATAAGTAAAGAGAATTGATTGGCTCTTCATTGTAAATTGTTCTTCATTTTAATAGTTTCATGAGTAGGAATATTTGCCAGAGTAGGAATATTTGCCGCATCCATTTATTATAGCAACTAGCAATAGAAGGTAGAGTGAAAAATAGACAATTACACAATTGTTTGCATGAACTTGTAACTAAATTGTCCTAATTGTAGAGAGTTCAACACTTCATTTCTTTGGAATCCCTTATAACTCTTACTTTAGTACCCTTTTGATCTAGTCTTTAAAGTGCATTATTCCTTTTTATCTCTTTAGTTGTTTTTGTTTGTTTACTTTTAGCCTATGTTATCCTAATAGTTATTTTAAATTATTTATTTTTATATCTTTTCTTCAATTTAAGCCTTATTTACTTAGAATACTTCCATTAGTGCAACTGACAAATGCATACATGCGTTCATATGGTTGGAATTAGTTCAATTGTAACTTGATTATTTGTAATTTTTGTGATATATTTTTTACATCCTAATCCATCAAAACAAGCACATGGCATTGTCACAAGCTTTGTTTAATTGTGTTGGATGATTATTTTCTTAAATTGAAGTATTTTTAGTTTTAAGTTTATTTTATTTATTTTATATTTTATACTTCGCTACTCATTTAGTTTTCCTATTGAGCCCATATTATATAGCTTGCCTAATCAAGTGGATTATGAAATGACCCTTATTGGGGTTATGCGTCTCAATTTCCTAACAAGTGTTCAAATTGTAAGGTAAATTATTAGTATACTACTAATAATTTTCACAAAGATAGGATGAATCATAGGTCATGTTAAATCAAAGACTTAAAATTCACACTAAAGAATCATATTCTTCCTTATGGTTTACTTTCATTAGTTTTTCTCAATTAAGTGCTCAAAACAACTAGATTAAGGTGACAAAATTTCCATCTAGATAATAGTTTACTTTAAGAGATCAACACATAATATTTCACACCACTAAGTTGAGGATCCAGGTACTTATTTCATTGATTGCATGATTTGTTTCATTTCATTAATCTACCTCTAAGTTAAAAAGAAGCATCTTATCACTTCCATGTAAATTGTTATCTATTTCCTTACTTATTTAACACAAAAGTAAACATGGATAAGAATTTTTTTAAAAATTGTAACATTAACTAATATTAAATGTACTACTAATACAAATGACAAACTTACTGGTATTTTCACTTAGAACACAAGCACAAAAAAGGAGCATAATTATCAAGAAAATGTTAGGGTTTGATAACTAGACTCTCCTTTTTACATAAAGTATCAACATACCAATGAGTCTAACTTGTCCTTATCCTTTCTTGAATGCCCACAATCTCTTTTATTCCCATCCAAAGTATTCATCCTCATAAAAGAGTGAAAAACAAAAATAAAGTAGAAAAAAACAAAAAAAAATTCATTAGTTAAAATGAAGAAAAAATAAAATGAATACTAAAAAGAATAAACAACACAAAGAAGAACAAACATTAATGTACTAAACATCCCATGGCATGAATAAATAAAAAATATACATAAAAATCCATAAAAAATCTTATGTCTATTAGTTCTCTCTCTCAAACTTAAAATGTGTCTTGTTCTCAATACACTAATAAAATTTCCACAAAGGGACTAGATGACAATTTCATTGTACACATTGCTCCTCCCCAAAATTTAAAATATAACATAATTCGCTTATGGAAAGAAATATAGTAACAGAAAGGAAATAATATTTAAGGAAACCACATGTCCAAAGCCATAGTCAAACTTCAAGTATTATTTAATCTAATCAAACTAATGAAAACTAGTATGCATAAAGTAAACAAGAATGTGAGCATAGCATCATGTTAATTCAATAATGAAAGTCCCAATTTAGTGACTACTATTTGAATTTAAACATTGAAGATCATTAGACAAGTAATCAAACAAGCCTCTCCAATTTCCTCAAAAAGGATTAACACTTGAATTCAACATCAATTGAGACAAAATTTCATCACAAGTGCCCTCTTGAACCGTAATATTACATTCAAAGATTTAATCCAATATCCAAAATCATCTAAAGGTCAAATAAGATCCAATTAAACTCCAACAATCCCATTGTATTCATATGCACATCATTAGTACAAAATTATAATTATCACTATTTGTGAAAAAATATAATAATTCAAAAACCAAAATCAAAGTAATTGAATGGACAAAAGAGTGAATACTTATTGATGCTTAGAGATGATAATGGAGTGAATCCGCAAGCAAACCATTAAATAACCTCCAAAAGTGGTTGAAAACTGGGAACAACAACCTAGATTAGAATTCCAATCTTATTTGGCCCTAAACTTGCACTAACCTAAGATCAAACAAGTTGAAAACTCTTCCCCCAATCTAAACTAGGCAAGATCGAAGGTTAGGAGAGACTAATTTAGGGCAAAAGTAGGTTTGGTGTTCTAGAGTGGTACAAGAAAGAAGAAATTGGAGATGGGTCTTCCAATCTTTCCCCACATACATTTGATTCTACGAACATTTCAAAATTTTCTTAATCTCATCAAACAACACAATTATCAGATAAACATCTTAAAAAATAATGCAAACACTTCAAGATTACTATGTAACAATTTGGGGTAAACACCACATGAATAGTCTTAAAATAAGTTTCATACTTTAGAAATGATGCATATATTCATTTTAAATTGTGTTACTTTGTTTAAACTCATATTATCACTTGAATTTCTAAACCAAATAAGCCATGCCACACACTCATTTACTAATACACATAAATCTAACTAAAGCAAATGAAAGAAAGTATAATCATACTAAAAAGGATGCAAAAAAGAATACTTATTTGTTTGGTTCACCTCCCAAAAAAACACTTGGTTTTAATGTCACCAACTCAACATAATTATTATTAATTTAAAATAAAGATGAACCACAAAAAATAATAATAAAGGTTTTTGCCTCTATCAAAACCATATCCCAAGTAAGGCTTCATTTTTTTGCCATCCATGTTGATCTCCGTTATATAAAAATTATCATAAGTTTAACAACTCTGCGTGGTAGCCACATTTGCTTCTTCTTCTTCTTACGTTTAAGTGAATTAGTATTAGAAGATTTCTTTGCTTCTTCACCAACATCCACATTAAACTCCTTTCTCGGGAGATTATTTTTAGGAAATAAATATTTAACTTTCAAAACAGCAAAACATGCCTTAACTTGAAGAATACAACAAATAGCACAAATACCACAAGTGTCAAGAGATTTATCAAATGATTTACTCAATTTAATGTCTAAAACTCATGAGGTGGATCAACACACATAAACTTTTTACCACAAGTGTCGATGACATATATGTCAAAATAAGATTCATCACAAATATTATTATGTCTACTTAAAAAAAGGTTTCATCCACGCATTTATTTGTAGGGAAAAAAATAAGTTGCTCAAAATAAGTAACTTCAAAATCATTTGCAATTGCACTCATAATATTCATGTCACAAACTTCAAATTCACTATGTTAAATGGGCTTACATTCATGCACATCTTCATCAACCAAAGGAGTTACTAATTTATTAATATCATTAAACATTGAATCATCATCATCAAAATTACTTTAGAAGGTAATAGCAATATTATTCATAGATGAATCCACAGTATCAACCTTAAAGCCTGTAAGCATGCCATTAAGCTCCTCATGTTGTTCATCCAAAATAGGACTCTTGTTTTGATTAAGATGGAAAGGAAGAGGAGGAGAAACATGATCCACAAAGTTAGAAGTTGGGAAAACTTTTTTTTACTGTTTTGGATGCATGAGATTTGACCTCCACTTCTATATTTGCTTCTGTTTTAGGCTCTTTGGCATATATTCCACCTTTTTTCACCATGTCAAATTGATCATCTTCATCAAGCTTAGCCTCTTTTTGCTACTATTCTCCCACGTGCTTATCACTTTTTAGTGCAATGGCATTGCATTACTCATTCTCTTTAGAATTAAGAATGGCATCACTTGAAATGGTGCCTTGAAAGCTCTCAAGTAATGATGATGGGATTCCATGAGCTGTTTAAGCTACTCACCAAACCTTCAATCTGTTGTGACATATTGTGAGGGCCGATGACAAAAGTTAGGTCCAAACGACTCCAAGAAACCATTAAGTGGTTTAATATTTGACATTCAAACCCATCAAGCATGCAGTCAAGACTTGCAAGTCATTAATTTCTTACAAGTCCAAATTGAAGAACAGTAGTCTTGTCTTGGCCGAATTCTAGTGTAAATGGTAGGTCAAGTTGTTTAGTTATTTTATTAGCATTAATTTTATTATTTATTTTATTTTATTAATAGGGCTGAAAATAAACTTTAAGAAGCTACCCTTGCTTGTTTTATTTTGGCCAAAATTTAGTCTTGATTTTAGTAGCCAAATTTTGTAAACTTGAAGAAAGCCTTAAAGAGCCAAACCTCCAAGTCCAATTGGCATTAGGGTTTTTATTTCCTCTTTATTTTAAGGATACTTGGCCGCCCCTTTAAGCTTTAGAGTAGGATTAAGATTTTAGTTGTTATCTTTTTAACACCTTTTGCACTCTATAAATAAAGGTCATTCAGCCATGACATGAATAGACACACATGACTTTTGAGAATTTTGACATTATGTTCTTGAGAGTTTAAATGAATCAATCTCTTCGTTCTTGTAAAGAACAATGAGCTTATCAAACTTGATCAGTTTGTGGCACCTTTGAATTTTATCAATCTAGTAGAACCCTAAGTTGTAGCGACGCTTTATCCATCGGTCTCAATTCCGCCGATTCTAGCAATTTTGCAAGTTAAGTTTTGGATCTTGTTTCGCTTATTGTGTATTGCCGGCTTCTTATACCCGTGAGGTGCGCATCAAATGATGTTCCTCAAAGTGGCCACATGTTATTTGATTCTTGCACTATGTTTCTCAATAATTTTTTTCAACTTCTTTACTATTTGGCTTTCTTCATCCATGATTTAAATAAGATCTTCTCAAAAACAGAATTTGTTTCATCTTATATTGAAAACGAATGCTTAAAACATAATTGATAGTTAGACCCCCATGGAAGTATAAGAGGAGAAAAGACCATAGCTATCAAAATTCCAGATCTTATTGCCTTGGCAAAATTCACAAACTAACATCAGTTTAGCTTTCAATATCACCTCAATATTGTTCAACCTCTTGACCAAAGTTGCCACTTGGTCATTAATATTTGAACCACCATTAAATTTAAGAAAATTGTTTTGTTTTTCTAGATCCACTCTCCTATCATTAGACCTTGAGCAACCATTTTCCATTTTAATATCCTTATGACAGTCCACAATATCATCTAAGATCAAAAAACTCTTCAAATAGCCTTATTCATAGTGTATTATGAGCCATTTTTTCAAATAAAATAAACCAAAAATACCTAAAAAGGAAACAAAAAAAAACTTTAAAATAATCTAAACTAGACAAACTCTACTAGACTAAACAATTTAAGCAAGCCAATTGAATAAGACAGTAAATACTTGAAGCAAAGCAAATATCCCTGACAATAAGGCCAAAAGCTTGATGTGTGCAGATTAGTATATAATGCAATACAAATACTATAATTAATCAATTAATAAATTTTAAATCTACACAACAAAGTGTGCATGCACTTGTTATTGTATTATAGAAGTTGGGTCAATCTCTCCAACATTATGTCACTCTGAGGGGTTCATTTTTTACTTAAAAGTTAAAAGGCAATTTATATAGTTAAAACTACAACTATGCTATGTTCAAGTAGAGAAAGATAAGCTAAAATCAATAATAGACAAAAAAACATTGGTAAACTTAAATTCTCAATAAAAACTAAAATTTGGAACTAAGGATAATAGGTTAATCTCTAAGAAGTATCTAGTGTTGTCTCTATTTCTCATTAATTGTGTGATCCAATTATGAGTTCAAGCATTTAAGTAGATAATTGTCTTTTCATTCTAACTTCTATTCCAAGTCACTAGAATGAAATGATATAGGTCATATTCCTATAATCTTCCATCCCATTAAATGAAGAACAACAACAATATAAAATCTACCAATTCTTCTTACTAATTCTTACACTAGATGTACTATGTATCCAATAGAAAATATCTAACCTTAATGAAGACTAAATTATCAAACATAAGCACTAATACATACAACTTATAAGGCCTATACAAATTGCATAATTCCTAAATTAAAAAAATGCTATTGGACATCGTTATGCATTACCATAACATAAATCAAGACAATAATGAAAAATATCAACAACCCATCATCAAATCTTAAAGACTATAAGAGTTTACCCACACATAGTAATGAAAAGAAACATCAAATTGAATAAAGAAAATATAAGATTAAAGTTTAGAGTGAAGGAAACTCTCTTTTACAAGATAAAGCCTAATTCCACAGTTAATTTTCAACCCAGATCCAATATCTTCTAAAATGGACACTTTTCTCTTCAAAACTCACAAGAACCCTATGCTAAGGATGAATTTCTATACAAAATCCTATAATTCTTGTGAATTCTGGGGTTTTAAGATTTTGTAAAGACTTGCCACCTATTTAATAAGAGATAACCACCAAAATAGTCCCTCACATATTGACCAATGAGCTTTTTAGTCCCTCACTTTTAAAACGGGAAAAATAGTCTCTCATATTTCATAAATGTACTCTTTTGCACTCTTTTGGTCATCTGTCACTATTTCGTCTATTTTTCATAAATACACGAGGACTCATTTGATGGAAAAATAGACAGAATAGTGATATAGGACTAAAAGAGTACATTTATGAAAAGTGAAGGACTATTTTTTTCCATTTTAAAAGTGAAGGACTAAAAAGCTCATTGGCCAATATATGAGGAACCATTTTGGTGGTTATCTCATTTAATAATCTAAAGATAAGTTTTTGTTGGAGCTAAACTTATTAAGTTCAGTACAAGTGATCAAAGACTAATGAAAATGGCCAAAAAAGGGGGTCAAAGTGTAAAAATTGACTCAAATGGGTTACAAGAATCAAATAGGATCACACTACAACCTGATCGTGTTAACAACACAGCCAAACCCAACTCTCCCTTTGCCCTCTTTATTCTCTGTTCTATGTCTTTGGTACTATATATTTGGTCAATGTTTTGAGGCTATTCTTAGTAGAACCAGGCTTTAACTTCTGCATAAAAGTCTTAACGTTCCAATGTTTCAATAATCACTAAAATTAAATTGTTCTATCTCATTACAAGGTATGTGTTCCAAAATATATCAGTCTTTAGTTGGCCTCATTGTATCTTAACTTCTGGCCTCAATTTTACCTAAGATTTGAGTCAATTTAGAAAAAAAAAACAAATTATCAAACGTGAAAGACATTCAAAGAGCTTTAGATAGCATTCAATATCTCCTAATTTTTTTGTGTAGAAGAGGAGATACACTCTATTAAATTTTCACCTCTCAACTACACATTTATTCATTCAAACACCATCTCTCTCCAAGTTGTACCATTAATTAAATTTTCTTTAATTTTATTGACTTCTTTATGCTCATGGAATATTTTTATCTAAAAAAATACATAATTAGCATCTATGTAACTCAAAAAACAATGTAAAAACCCTAGTTTATGATTCTTGATGAAAATCAAATATTCATAAACTTAGATATGTGTTTTTCACGCTTTTGCATAGATTTCATTGAGATATGCCATGTTTATGAGAGAAATCACATTATACATGTGATTCTCATCTTTTGTTTGTTTTGTAGGAAAAAGGGGAGAAAAATCAATCATCTTCGAGTTCATAACTTTTGATGCAAATGTCCAAATGAGATGATTGAAGATGCTATGGAAAGCTGAGAAAGAGAGCAAAAACTTTTATACAGGAAGTTTTCTCAAATTCTGGAAGCAAAGGAACCAAAACTAGACAAAAGCAGAACAAGGTGCAAAACCAAAGAAGAAAGGTGGCAGAAATTTCTGACCGCCGTGGCTGTCATTCACAACCGCCGTGGAGGTCCCAAGCAAATACCGCATTGCGGTCAGGCATCACACGCGTCACTATGACTGGAATTTCTGAAATTTGCAAATCGCATCCCGGATGTTTTGGAAGTTCTACATTTGCTCCCCAACGTCCCTACTTCTATATATACCTCATTTTAGCGTAAAAAATAGAGGAGGGGAGGAGAATTAGAAATTAGGAAGTAGGATTAGTTTTTACATTTTTACATTTCCTCCCCCAAAGCTGAAATACGAAATTCACTAAGGGTTTATGTTTAGCCCCTTGTGGCTCTGAGAAACTGGAATCCTTGGAGTTGTTTTGGCTTGCTAAGTGTTGGAATTTGTTGGATTTACCAATCTTTTGATTAAGGGAAGTATTTCTTACGAATTTCTTATGCTTTTAATGGTAAAATCTCCTTGTGATTGTTGTTTGCTTGAAGCCATGAGAGGCTAATTTATCTTGGGTGATTCTTGGTGTTTGATGTATGGGTTAGGTTTATTTTGATTCCTTGTGGGTTGTAGAGTGATGGGCTTGCATTAATTGAAGTCTTCCTACTTGTATTTAATGAATTGACATGCATTGAATTGTGGCCACCTTTATTGTGTGTTCTTGGTGTTCGTGTGTGTTTTAGAATATACATGAACTTAGACCAAAAGTAGGAAGAACTACCTAGCATTCTCTAGATTTAGGTATTTGAGACAAGAAACAACTACCATATGAGCTTAATTGTGCGCTAAAATTGTGTGGAAGCCATAGGTTTTAGTGTGCACAAGGTAGAAGTGAGACCGAAAGGAGATCTTCTATTCTTTAATTCCATTGAGACCGAAAGGAGATATGGAGTGAAAAAATAGGTGGTTTCTTAGATTAAACACTTGAACTAGGGAGTGTGAAGTGGTTGGCTAAAACATCTAGGGTTAGAATTGTGCATTAGAGTTGTGTGGAAGCCATAGGCGCTAATGTGCTCCAGGTGGGGATGAGACTGAAAAGAGATTCCTCATTCTATAATTCCGATGAGACCGAAAGGAGATTCGGAGCGAACGAATGTAGCCACTTAGTTAAGATGCCCTACACTCGGTTGCCCTTAGGAGTCAAAGTAGCCGACCCTTGCATTGAACCCAAGGATCACCCTCTTTCCTCAATTGCGTATTTCCATCCTTGTTTCAATGGTGTTGTTTAGCTTAGCATTTAGAATCTCGTATTCCAATCTATTTGCATACTTCTCTTCATGCTCATTAGTTAAATATCGCCTTTCATGTCATTGCTTTAGGACACATAGATAGCAACCAATTAACTGCACTTAAATTTGGGTTTTGTCCCCTTCCTGTAGAGAATGATCCCTAAGCTTTACTACAATTGATTAAGTGAGGTTTAGGTGTAAATTTGTTTGAGCTTAAGCTATATTTTGACGCACTTTTGCACACACCGACTAGCTCACCAATTACCTTTCCAACAAAGAGAGATTTCAAGAAGAAGGAACTATATCTTTGAGTGAAAATTGTATTTTTATCCATAACGATATTCCTTCTAATCTTAGGATCTGAGAAGTTGTATGATTCCTTGTGACATTGGCTCTAAACATTATATTAAGGCATTGTGTGATTTGGGAGCAGGTATCTATTTCATGTTTCTTTCTATTGCATTGATAGTGTGAGATTAAGCGAATGCATAAGCTATTCAACTTACATATAGATCTATTGAGCGTCGACTGGCAATCGTGAACGTTGTTGGTGATTGGAGAGTACTTTACCCTTCTAGTGGATTTCCTTATCACAAAGATAGCTGAAGATCTAAAACAGCCCATTGTTTTAGGAAGGCCTTTCTTAGCAATCAGTGATGCCACTATTAGTGTGAAAAGTAAGACTATCACTTTTAAGGTAAGTGGTGAAAAAGTTACTTTTGATGTGAAGCATGCTATAGAATATCCCAAAGATATAGATTTTTGTTTCTTTGTTCACGTTTTAGATTAATACTTGCCTCATGAACTTTTGTTTAAGTTTGCTTGTGTTATTCATATGTTTAATGTGAAAAATCTTGAAATTAGTCCTTATATTGGCTTGATAAACATGCGTTGATGATTTATAATAAGATTGCTAGTCAAGTGGAGTGTTGCTTCTTTGATGAATCTATATAAGAGATTACTAATGATATGGTTGAGATCGTTCATATCAAACAAATAGTTGAGCTTTCTTATTGTAGAAATTGAAGCCATTCATTATAGAGCCATCTCAACTTGAATTGAAGCCCTAATTCCCATATTTGAAGTATGATTCATTGAGGGAGAATAATATCTTGTTGGTAGTAATCTCTACATCTCTTCTTCCTTTGCAAGAAGAGAATCTTCTTGATATTTTGAAGAAGTTCAAAAAAGCTATTGGGTGGACTATTAATGATATCAAAAGCATAAACCCTTCAACATGTCTACATAAAATTATATTGGAGGAAGATACTAAATCGGTGAGGGATCTACAAAGAAAATTAAAACCCATGATGATGGAAATGGTAAAGATAAATATGATCAAGTTTCTTAACTTTGACATGACTTTTCCCATTTTGGATAGTGAATGGGAGAGTCCTATCCAATGTGTTCTAAAGAAAGGAAAAACTTTGAGAGCAAAAACTAAGAGCTGATTGCTACAAAAATCATCAATGCTTGGAGAGTTTGTGTGGATTATAGGAAATTGAATAAGACAACTCAAAAAAAAAAAAATTCCTTTCCCTTTCTTGGATCAAGTTCTTAATAAAATAGTTAATCATCTTTTCTATTTTTTTAAAGATGGCTATTTAGGGTAATCCTGAAAGATCAAGAGAAAACTATCTTCGCATGTCCTTTTGGTACTTTTTCTTTTAAGAGAATAGTAAACTATCTTCAAATATCCTTTCAGTAGTTTTGCTTCTAGGAAAATAATATTCATTTTATATAATTCACTAGTGACATCTCAAAGGTGTATAATCACCATTTTTACTAATATGGTTGAAGATATCACAGAGATGTTCAAAGATGATTTTTCAATTTTTGGAAGCTCTTTTGATCATTATCTTGCTAATCTTACCAATATTCTCCAAACATGTGTAGAAACTTAGGACTTAATTGGAAGAAATGTCAATTTATGGTGTAAGAAGGAATTATTCTTAGTCATTAGATTTCTTCAAGGGACATTAAGGTCATCTGTGCCAAAATAGATGTTATTGCAAGTTTTCCACCCCCATTCAATGTCAAAGGAGTGAGAAGCTTTCTTAGCCATGTTGATTTTTATAGGAGATTTATCAAAAATTGCTCTAAATTTACTGAACCTTTTTGCAATTTATTAGAAAAGGATGTTCTTTATTATTTTTAATGAGGAATGCTTGAAAGCTTTTGAAATTTTGAAGAAGAAGCTCATGAGTGCATTGATCATTGTTACTCCGTATTGGAGTTCTTCTTTTGAAATCATGTGTGATGTGATTATGCCATCAAAGTGGTGTTTAGAAAAAGAAGGAATCGGGTTTTTCATGCTAACTATGGGTGCAAAAGCATGCTCTAAATGAATAGATGCTACTTATGTGTTTTTAATATGCTTTTGGATAAAAACATTCCATGAGGATAAAGAAGTTAGAAAAAGAACAAAATTGAAGAACATTCCATCAACAGTGCAATTAGAGAGAGATGGAGCTTAAATGGGCAAATGGTAGTTGAGAGGTGAGACTTCAAAGGGTTTATCTCATCTTCTATAAAACCAAATTTTGAGATATTGGATGCTATGGAAAGCTATTTAAATGTTTTAGTGCCTTATATTTTGAATTTTTTAAAACAATTAGGATCTCAGGCAAAATTAAAACTAAAGTTAAGATACGATCGACTAATTGAAAATTGACACATTGGAACAAGGATTGTATCATGAGATAGAAAAATTCAATTTCAATGATTTTTAAATATTAGAAAACTAAGAGAAAGAATTAGCATTGTTGGGTAAAAGTTAAAGTCCAATTCTACCAAAAATAGCCTCAAAACATACACCAAAGAGGGTACCAGTGCATAGAATCAAGATAAAAGAGAGCAAAGAGAAAGTTGGACTTGGCTGCACTACTAGCACAACTAGGTCGCACAGGCATTATGACCTACCCAATTGTTATAGCCCATTTGAGTCAATTTTTCTGTGTCAACGAACCTAAAAGGTCTAAACTCCAATCAAAACTCATCTTTAGGTTATTAGAAGGAAGATTAGACTTTAGAAAATCTTAGAACGCTAACCTTTATAATAGCTCAAGGGCTTTGTACATATATATAAGTTCATCCTTAACCTAAGGTTCTTATAAGTTTTGGAGAGAAAAGGATTCATTTTGAAAGATATTGGGTCTTGACTTGAAAGTAAATATGAAGTCATATTTTTTTTTGAATGAAAAAAAAGAGCCTTCTTCACTCTAAACTTTTATCTTATGTTTCATTTATTCAATTTTGTGTTTCTTTTCATTGTTATATATGGTTAAACTTTTATAATCTTTAAGAATTGATAATGAGTTATTGATATTTTTTTCTGATTGTATTGATTTATATTATGGGTAATGCATATTGATATCCAATAGCAAGTTTTCATTTAAAAATCATGCAATTTATATAAACCTCTAATATTTCCATTTTTTTACACAATTCTTGGGTAAAGTCTAATGAGTTGTCTATATTGATGCTTGCATTTGATCATTTGATTTGCACTAAAATTTAGACCTTTGTTATTAGAATCATGGTACTCCTAACATAGAATATGTAGGGGGAATTAGTAGGTTTTATATTATAATTGCTCTTCATTTAATTGGATGGAAGATTAGAAATATAACCCATATTATTTTATTCTAGTGACTGGAATAGAAACAACATGAAAAGATAATCGTCTCTTTAAATGCATGAATTAAGTAGTTAAATCGCAAAATTAAGCAGAGAAATAGAAACAATTTTAGTCACTTCTTAGGGATTACCTATTATTTTTAGTTCCAAATTTTAGATTTAGTTGAGAATTTAAGTTTATCCATGTTTTTTGTCTATTGTTGATTTTACCTCATTTTTTCCTACTTTAACACAGTGTAGTTGTAACTTTATCTATATAAATTGCCTTTTAACTTTTAGGTAAATAATAAACGATTCAAATTAACAATAATCTAGAGGAATCAATCCTACTTCTACAACACAATGATAATGTATATTTGCACCTAGTTGTGTGGATTTAGACCTTATTACTTGATTAATTGTGTTATTTGTGTTGCATTTTATATTTTAATTTGCAAACGTCAAGTTTTTGGCATCGTTGCTGCATATATTCAATTGCTTTGAGTGTTTGTTTGCTTAGATTGAAGTATTTTTAGTTTTAAACTTGTTTTATTTTTGTTTGTTTTTAGGTACTTTACTACTCATCTTGCTTTCTTAATTTTTTTCTTGATTTCTAGATAGATAAGGAGAATGGAAGGGTATTATAATGAGCCCATATATCTATATATATATATATATATATATATATATATATATATATATATATAATTTGCCTATTCAAGTAGCTTATGAAAGGAATGACTTTCATTAGAACTATGTGCCTCAATTTACTACCAAGTGTTCAAGTTGTGGGATGGTTGGTCATAAGAGAGAATGGTATCTCGTAAAAGGAGGAACTTTTGGAAAAATTCATGATTACTTTTGGAGCCATTATAACCCTCATTTCTAAGTTTATTGCTTCAAGTGGGGTGTACATTTTCCCAAACCCTTGCACCATTGTTATTCATTTTAAATTCCCTACTTGGTGGTTTGTGAGTTTTGTGGATGTGATCCTTATTTTAAAATGTATACAATGAGATTGATTTTGATAACCAATTTATGAATATTTTATAAAGAAGAGCTTTACTAAATATCCAATTACTATCATTCCAATTGGAGTGTATATCATCTTGGGGTGACAATCAATGGGAATTTGACTAACCAATGTGTCTATTTGGTTTTTCTCCTCAAGTACCATATGAAGATGCAAATAACTAAATATTAAATGATACATTACTAAGGAGAGAGAATAAGAATTGAGATGTCAAAGGTTTGAAGATCTAGAGACTCTAATGGAGATTAATGTTAGATTGGAGATGTTAAAGAACTTTCATAAACAAGATGTTTTGGTTGTCTTACATTTGGATGAGTTTGAGGATAAAAAGGAGTGTGAAAAGAAGTTATAATTTGAAAGAATTTGTTAGAAAATGGGTAAATGAAGGGTGACTCAATTTCTTTGCTTCCTATATTAGTTACTCAACATCTTCAAGAGAAAGAGCCGATAAAATTGAATGAAAGAGAAATGGAGCAAAACCAAAAAAATTTAAGTGCTTCTTATGATTCTCTCATGTGTGATAGTGATGAAAGTATAGACTTGCCACTACTTTGTATAGGAGAAAGTGAGATAGTTTGGTTAGATTTCCTTTTTAAACAATATCAAATAGAACCCGTTGAAAAGATCAAAGAAGAAAGCATGAAAGATGATTGGTATAAGGTATATTTTATAATTGACAATGTTACTTGTGTGCATAAGTGCAAGTACAATCTAGGCCTTTGCAAAGATTACTATAAGAGACCCCTTATCATTGTGGATTCCTTCCTTAATGATATAGAGATGGCTACTCTGTTGAGTTTTGTGCATAGTTTGAGGAGTGGAGAAAAATAAAATCTAGTTAGAAACTTTAAATTTAGAACTATTTTTATTGTTTCTATATCCTCTATAGTTTTCAACTTTATTTTATTATTTTTCTTGGTTTGAACAATTAAAGCAGTTAAAATTTTGTGCATTTATACATGTGGTTTGCTTGATACATGTTCCTTTCCTTGTACCACTTATCTTGCTAATATGTTAAATTATAAATGTTACAAGTTTTGGAGAAAAAGTTGAGGATTATTTATTATATTTTAATAGATGTTATATAGCATGAAGACGAACACATGGTGCTTTCAAGGATTTTAAGTAAACTTCCACACTCCACGAGGATTTTATTTCATCTTGAATTGAATGTTTTTTTATGGATGAATATTTTGGACAAGACTAAAAGAGATTGTGTGCATTCAAGTAAGGATGAGGATAACTTAGACTCATTAGTGCATTTGATACTCCATGTAAAAAAGGAGAGTTCAGTTCTCAAACTCTAACCTTTTTTTTTTTTTAATGATTATGCTCTTTTATACACTTGCATTCTAAATGACATCCAAGTGAGCTTTTCTTTAGGTTGATAGCACATGTAGTAATAGTTAATATTTAATATATATATATATATATATATATATATATATATATAGATGTGAAAAAAAATCTTTACCATTTTGTTTCTTTTGTCTTGAATAAGGAAATAGATAATAGTTTCTATAGAAATAATGAGCTAGTTCTTTTTTCTTTTTCTTTTTCTTTTTTTTTTTTGAGTCAAAGGTAGACTAATGAAATGAAACAAATTATATAACCAATAAAATAAATGGCCAAATCCTCAACTTAATAGTGCAAAAAAAAAAAAACAAACAAACAAAAAGATGAGGCGTTGATCTATTACAATAAACCATTATTTAGATGGAAATTTGGTCACCTTAAGTAACCTATTTTGAGCACTTAATTGGGGAACACTAATAAAAGTAACCCCTCAAGAAGATTGTGATTCTATAGTATGAATTTTAATACTTTGATGCAACGTGATTGTGATTTAACCTATCTTTACAGCAATTGTTAGCGGTATACCATAGTTTTGATATGACTCAGACAATTTTTTATTTTATTTTATAAATAAGTTGTTATCTCTCTATGGGACTACTCTTAGTCTTTTGTCCTAAAAACATTAAATTAAGTGAATCTATATGAGTAGGATTGGGGAAAAAAAAAGCCACAAAATTAGAGTCTAATAAATAAAGTTAAAGAGTACTTCAATGAATATGACTTGTTAAGTAACTAGACACCAACATAACAAACACGTCTGTGAGGCAAAGTGACATTTTAGGGGGTAGAATGATAATGTAAGAAAAAATAAAATGCTTAATGATTTTAAGAATGATATAATACTTTTCTCTTGTTTAATGAGATTGTTGTTGATAAGGAAGGGCTATTAAAATATTATTAAAAATTCGAGATGAGCATTAGTCATCAAGGCTTACTTGAATTATGTGGTACCTATACCACACAAAATTTATTTAGGGTGACAAATGAGTACTTTTAAGTAGTGATAATCGAAAAGGTTGGCACCAAATGAGTAAGTGTGGAATGAGTTGAGAGGTTTTTGAGTTATCCATGCATGAGAAGATTTAAGTATTTGGAATTGTTATAAGGTAAAAATGAACTATACTTTAAATAATTGTGGAATTAGATACTATTTTCTCTTTTCTAATGTGTTTCTTTTATATGTTGAGCTATCTAGACAAGTTTTTAATATAATAATTTGGTCTTATTTACTTAGGGACAAGCAAAAGTTCAAGTGTGAGGGAATTTGATGAGAGTGCAAAAGCATTCTCTAAATCAATTCTTTTGGAAATTTGGAGTACTTAGGCATATTGCTAATAGGATCTATCAAAGAAATGTTCACATAGATTTTTCTTATTAACTCCAGGAACATTTCAAATTGCTTGTTTTCAGTCACCTTTACACTAGCCTTCAAAGATAAAGTGGGCAAAGAAACAAATCCTTCATAATTGAAAGGCCTAGTGGGATCTCTCCTTACTTTCTTTATCTCTTTTGTTTCATAATATCCTTTTTAGGCAATTGCTCCATTTCCGCTTCCTCATCAACAAGAATTTTCTCATGCTTGCTTCTGTTTTCTTCAAATACTTTCTCAGTCTCTATTTTCCTTTTTTCACGCCTTTGAAATCACATTCTTTCCACTCCTCAAGATAATAGCCTTTCATTATTCTCTCCCTTTATATTAATCTCTATATCGCTTAGAATGTCATATTGAGTTTTATGTATATTCTAAGCAAATTGTTTCAATTAAACCTCAATATTTCTCAAAGTTGCAACATTAATATTGATCTTATAAGAATGCTCCTCAAGGGACTTGTCTTGCTTGTCACTCTTTGCTTCATATCATCTATGAACTTGAATAGAACCTCCTCCGAAGATGATTTCTCCTCTTGCTTAGAATATTGGTTACCAAACCCTAGTGAAAAGTCAAGTCACATAGGAGCGTTAGATGAAGAAAATGGGCCTCGTTTACTATTTTCTTGTCCTTTCTAATTTAATTTAAAGGTCCCTTGATGGTTATAGTTGCTCAAAAATTAGACCGATTCTATATTTAAACAACATTTTTAGGTGTTGTTTTCCTTAACATACCCCACAAACAAGCACTAATTGTGTTCGAAAATCTACCTCTAAACTACTCAACCTCATGGTTATGGTTGCCAATTAAACTCTAAGGTTAGTAGCTTTGTCTAACTCCAAAAACCAAGCCTATTTTTGGGAGGAAGCCTCCTATCATTAAGCCAAGAATATCCATTTTTAGCTATTTTTGTAAAAAGCTTTTGGACGTCTTCTATCATCATTTTCTTGAGTATACCTCTGACACTAGCATTGACTATACATTTTGATTCCCTATAAGATCATTATAGAATATTTGCAAGTCAAAACCATTCTCCATGCCATAACTAGAGCATCTCCTCAGCAATTCTTAGAACATCTCCCAAGCTTTTCCAAAAGACTATCCTTCATATTTTTTAAATTTATAAATATCCCTTCAAAACTTGTCTAGTTAGGAGGAAAATACCTACTTGAAACTTCTTCCTTAACTCTTCAAATGTAGTGATAGTAGACCCCAAAATGGAGACATAACATGCCATAGCATGGCTTGGCCTCTAAGAAAAATAGGGAACAACATCCTTCCAACTGTATCTTGAGGGATACCATTCAATTTGAAAGTATTGCAAAGAGTAAGAAAACTTTTACATGAGCATTGGGTTGTCGTTATCAAAGTTTTGAAAAATTGCTCCTTATTGGTTAAGGCTAATTAGTTAGAGAGGAATTTTCTAGCTTTCCACCTCCATCTCATAAAATGCATTTCTATTATCAAATTTAGGCTCAAAAAAGATCATCAAATAACCTAGAGCTTGGTTGTTTTCACCCACCATTTTAGTAGTCTCGGTTTCTCTTCGCCTACCTTAAATCCCTTTTCAAATTTTGATCAAGAGTAAGTTCCACTTGACCTTGAGACATTGTCCATAGTATAAACAAAAAGATATCAAGAAAAACAAAGAGTACCTCCAAAAGTAGCCACAAAAGCTAAAATTCAAAATACATAGAATGAAAATAAAATTAGTAATTAGAAAAATCACCAAAAATAAAGAAAAACTAGACCAAATCAAATAAACACAATAAACCACTAAAAACTCTAAAAGTAGCACTCTTTCTCTACAATAGCACCGAAAACTTGATGTGTAGGTAATTAATAATTAAAAGTGCAAAAATAAAGTAATAAAATCACTTAATTCTACACAATATGAACATAAGTATACGTTTGTTGATATAATGCATAAAGCTAATATTTATTGTGAATATTTCCTACTATTTTGAATTGATATTGTGCTGAATTTAATTAGTTTGTTTATATTTTGTTTTAAAGATTTAAATTTGGAGAATTGGAAACAATTGGATATGGAACAATTGTTTGAAACTATAATTGTTGAAGCATTGTGAAGATTAGAAATGAAGACTTATTTTTGTAAGGCATTGGCACATAATAGACCAAAGTTTCAACCAGAAGACTTTCTTACATAAAGTATGGGCACGTCTTACAAGCTATTGAGAAGGATTTTAATTAAAAAAGAAAATTGTTGATGATTGACTACAAGAAGGAAAGAGATTTTACTGCAACAAGTCAAGAAAATTAAACTTTTATTTTAATTAGAAATGTCTTTTTATATTATTTATCTTTCCTTTTTAGATTAGTATTTGAATTTTAGAAGTCCTACTAGAATTGGTAACTTTACCATATTTTTAAGGTTTGCTCATATATTATAAGAGTTGTCTTATTCTATTTAAACCTAATAGAACACAAAAAAAAATATCATCATCATAAACTAAAAAGACACATTCCACACTCTCTCTAGAGTATTAATTTCTTCCAAGAAAATCAAGAAGACATGCTCCACCATTAGCGGCTAAATGCTTTTTTTTTTATTCAAGGGATTTTTTTTTTCAATTGCATATCATTGTGAGGTTTTGTAATTAATTTATTTATTTCTTTTAATTCAAGTATTCATTGATTCTTGTTCTTATTTTCTATGAATGATTGACATTGATTAATCTAACAAATTAATCAATCATCTTTCTTTCTATTGCTATCCATGAGTTAAATGATCTGTAATTGTCATGAATAAGTGGTGCAAATAGCAAATATGTTGATTATGTTTATGAATCAAAGTATGCATATTTAATCTAGGAAATCAATGAGGCGAAATTGAATAATTGCAACTATCGTGATTATTTCGTTTTGGTATAACTATTTTCATAGATTTTAATGTTATCATTAAATTGATATGAAATTCTAATGTACCCAATCAATTGATGAAGAGATTTGATTTGGATGCTAGGTTTGGTCAACTACTTTAGGAAAATAGAAGATTTGTTATAGTTATTTTAATAAGTCTTTAGTTAAATATTTAAACTTGTAAGATGAATATTTGTAACCTGTGATTGGTGATACAATTGAATGAAATCACACCCTTGGATTAGAAGTTCGATAATATTAATTTTCTTCATTATTTTGTTGGATTATGCCCTAAGGACCAATCATATGATGATGGTATAGGTATATATTGTATCATAATTTTTATAATTAATGACCTTTGGTTATTATGTTTATCTCATATCTCGTTTTATGAAATAAATATAATAATATCCTAAAATTTAATTATTCTAAAATCACTACAAGAAAAATGGATTTTAGTGACTAGTCGATTTTGGTCACTTGAAAGGGCCTTTGTCGTCACTAAAGTCTTTAGTGATGACAAAGGGTGTCACCCCTTGACACTAATGCTCAGACACTAAAGGTATTTAGTGACCACTTGAAAAAATGTCGTCACTAAAAGGCCAATTCAGTGACCGTAGGCGGAATGGTCACCAATTAACGACGACAATTTTGGTCTCTAAAAGGGTTGTTTGTCCCCACCAAATGTCCCAATTGGTCACTAAAACTTGGCGATCAACGCCAAATAGTGACAACTACATGATGACAATTTGTGGTCATTAAGTGCTACAAAGTCAACAAATTTGGTGACGACTTTGGTGGCGGAAAAGTGGTCACTAATTAAAGTTTGAGTCACGTGACACAAATGGTAACCAAAATAAGTGATCACTAAATGTCATCGGTTGCAATGAAATGGTAGCGACTTGGGTGATAATAAAATATCGTCACTACAATAGCGAGCGATTGATGGCGATAATTTGTCCTCGGCAAATAAGGGAATGAATGAGCATAATAGTGACGACATTTGGTGACCATAATTGTTGTCAATATAAGTAATTTTATCCACTACTTTAGTGACGGAATTTTGTTGTCAGTAAATTGTAAAATCACCCAAAAAAAAATAGTGACGACATATTTTGCTCACTGCATATGTTGTGGAGAAATTTATGACGACAAATGAATTAATGTCAACTTTTGTGACGATGTTCCTGGGCAAATAGCATTACTCACGATTAATAACAATCGAAAACATGTGACATTCATAAACATATATAAAAAATACCACGACTTCTCCAATAACAAATAAAAGTAGAAAAATGAAAGATGCTTGACTATTTTGACAGCATTCTTGGTGAAGTTGTATTAGATACTATAAATGACTAAAAATCCAAAACATCCAACATTCATAAACATCCATACAAGTAAAACTACAACTACACTAACAATAAAAAAGATAAGTGTATAACACAAATGTGAAAAGTAATTCATTCA
This sequence comes from Gynochthodes officinalis, assembly GCA_020080225.1. Taxonomy (NCBI): domain Eukaryota; kingdom Viridiplantae; phylum Streptophyta; class Magnoliopsida; order Gentianales; family Rubiaceae; genus Gynochthodes; species Gynochthodes officinalis. The sequence goes on from CM034617.1 coordinate 33,095,982, forward strand.
ATTACATAGGAATGCAAGATTAAAACATCATGCAAGAGACAATATCAGCCAAAAAGTGGTAGGTAATCAGCAAGATTTCCATTCTACATCTTGTAGGAAAATGAATGAAAAGCTTTAGAGCTATCTAATAGATACATCCAACTTATACCAAGCAAAATCCTAAACATTTAGAGTGGCATTCCAAAAGCAAGCCTAAAATCCAAAAGAGGTAGAGCCACATTTACAAAAAGCACCTTCATTTGGTGCCAAGCAACCATTGTTAATGTTTTATGCATAAAGCTACCATATAACTGTGTTCCATAAGTACAAAAAAGTCCCATAATATAATTCACAAAAAAGATTATCAAATAGCATCGACAAAGTGTGAAGAGCACCATCATGCACTTGTGTACATGCCAAGCGTAGAGATGATTGATTCACTGAAAACATAAAAGAAAAAAATCAATTTCTTTAAAGAAAACCATAAAAGTTAGTTCGGTTACAGGGATAGTTTAGTTATCTAATAACACCATGACTCTAAAAGAAATACAAGAACAAACCACAGCTGTTATACATGTATACCTTGACATACTTGTCCACATAACCCATCACAAGTTTAGTGAATTAAAAGAAGTATATAATTTGACTCCATTAGTACTAAACCAAAAATATGGACTATATACATAGTGTAGCGATAGAAAGTGAGACAACAAATAGTCCATGTTAGGAATATTACATTTCAAAGTTCAAGCAAACCTAAAATGAAATGTTATTTGGATTCTTGTGAAGAAAACATAATTTACAAATTGGCCACTTTTATTTTACAACCGCTTGCAAAATCATGAATAAGAACATACTAGCCAAAAACCACCACAAGAACATTGGCAAGAGGAAAAGCAGTATTCTGAATTGACCACCTTCATTTTACAAATGCTAATCACAAAAGAACAGAAATAACAAAACAGGTTTTACAATCGAAACCAGCTTCATTTTACTACCGCTAATCACTAAGCAATTGAAGTACATTAATACAATATCTGTGTAATGCAATAAATAAATAGTTGGAGAGCTAAATGTCTACTGTCCCACACAAATAAAGTTGATGAACAATCTGGAATTTTGCACAAAGGACAAATGTATGTTTGGCAAAATTTGTTCGATTGAAATGTAATATTGCAGTCGCAAGATTTGAAAACCCCACAACTCATGATAGCAAACAGAGTAATTACAAATGTGTTGGGTTGAAACTTACATAATGGCTGCAGCAGTGTAAAGAAAATGAAATGCAGATTTTTTCTTTTGTGTAGACTCAAATGTGCAGCAATTTGTGTGGACCGAAATGTGCAGTAAAATGAAAAATAGCAAAAAGCAGTTGCATTAAAAAAATCATGCAACTTATTGTAGTACACAAACCCTTACCTCATCTACGGGTTTGCCTAGACAATCAATGTAACTCTGCCATCAAAGTCTCCATTTGCGCTTGCATCCCATCTTACTTTACCTTCAGTATATTCAACTCACATTCTTGGGTTGCAATTTTTTCTGTCAGCACATTTGCATGTTCCTCCGCAGCATTAGCCCCTTTTCTTTGTTGGTCCACTTCAGATTGTAGCTTTTAGCCACCACAACACTCTTTGTAGGCATAGAAACACCCTACTATGCCCAAGTAGTTTGTGCAATTTGTCAATGCAAATCTCTGTGAGGATCATGAAGAGTGGCCTCCTCCTCTCGCATCTCATCCTACATAGTCAACAAATATGTCAAAAGTGGAAACATAAATTGAAATATAATAATGAAAAAAATTGAGAAGGATTTGAATTAAGAAGGTACCAATAGTTTTTTTGCTTAGTCATTGACCATTTTCTTTTGCTTTTTTGAAAAATGACCAATCTCATAGCAATCAATAGAAGTGACTTTCTTACCATCCTTTCACTGCAAATTTTCCATAATAACATTAAATGAAACATAAAAACAACCAAATATTTTTGGTTTTTTGGTATGAAACAAAAGCGACATTAATAACTACAAGTGCCTATACTTACAAACTCATGCCTATACTTACGATCCTTGAAATCGACAGAGTCAATAGTTGGTGGTGTGCTATTTTCGCTCGGTTTCCCTTGTTTCTACTGCTCGATTGTACATTGGAGGAAAATGTAGTGAGATTCGTAATGTGTTTCATGTGTTGTGAAACCTAAACTTGAGAAAGAAATTCATACATATAAATGATCTAAACCTTAAACTCATCGAATCAAAATAATGGTAGAGATTAATCCAATTATCCTCTGGGACATTTGTAGGAATATGTTTCATTGCATCCTCTTTGCTTGGGAATTTTGGAAGTGAATATGCAACTTGTATTGGCGATTGCTATATTACCTTGCAAGTTGCTTCAACAATGCTTTTGCATTGAAACCGCCATCATAATTGGAGTTCTCCTAGATGTGTATGGTTTACATTATCAGTTCGGAAAAAATTCATACGGAATAATTAGAAGACATATAACAAAGAAATAATGCAAATCAATTGGAAGGTGCTCTAATAGCACCCAATTTGTTGATAGATATCCTAACGAGTGGCAAACATTCGTGAAAACCTTGTCACGCGGTTAGAAGCTATCAAAATGAACAGAGCAACTTAACCAATATCAAAGCGCCAAATTATAGCAATGCAGCAAATTAAAATGCATGCAAAATTTGTAGTATCCCAAAAAAAAAGCCTTCACAACAAGTATAAACAACTAATACGATCCTCACAATTGCAATGTTATGTAATCTTTCACGTAAAACATCTTACCGTGCACTTGCCAATCATTCCCTCCCTCAACCGTTCGTCTTGTTTTTTCCATCCAGAACCATCAAACTTAGCAAATTGCCGGACTATACATCCACCCTTTGTGATCAACTTTTGACTATATAACCTTACTAAGCGACCAGCAATGCTATCAACTTCGATGACAACTCTTACATCCCCCTGGTTTTGTGAACCCCTCAGATTCTTTGTGGATCCCCTTGTAATGGAGGTGCCTAGGTAATTTTAATTCAAAACCAAGAAGTAATGAAGTAACACATTTAACTTCGAATCGAAAACCATAAATAAAACGTGAAACAACTCCCTAATACATTTACTAAAACTGCATACTAGAAGCACAATAATTACTCCCCCAATTAAAAATTTTACATGTCTAAGAGTAATTACTGTGTTTATGCAATACAGAGTAAAAATTTCATGAAAGCGAGTACCACTCCAATTCAATTTTGTGACAATGTTCAAGTAAAAATACTATACTCAAAGCTTTGATTCAACCACCTTTTTGTAACAAATATAGGAACATCGCCAATGTGTTATTAGAATTTACCTAGCGAAGTTGATCCAACTTCTTTGTTGCTCTTTAACATGCGAAGCACCTCCAACCACATCATTGTTTTGCTGATCCACCTCCCCACCAATACTTTGTCGAGCCGTTGGGATGGAGTCATCTCGGGAATGTGTGGGCTTCATCAAGTCGAGAGAACGACGAACTTGCTGATTTTGAAGAACATTTCCATCCAGGCTTGGAAATCCATCATCTGCTTCCTCTTTATCTCTCAGCTGGAACGCGGGAGCTGCCTTTGCGGGTGTAAGGCGCGCACTTCTTCTAGGAGCAATAACTTTTGTTGGAAGTATGTTTGTGCTTTCCCTAGTTGAAATATTGGACGCTATTGGTGCAGTCGGGGCCTCCTTATCTCTATTGTTAGGAACAATTGGAGTTTCATTATGAGCGTGAGTCTTGCACTTCTTGAAGGTTTGGTCGATTTTATTTGGTTTGGGTGTTCATCAACCGTGTTGTCATACGGGTGTTCAAGGAACAAGTTGCCTTTTACTTGTTCCTCCTTTACGATCCGACCATCAACGTATTAACACCCACTTAACAACATTAGTATAGTATTTCGATTTTGGAAAAATAACATTTTCAATTTTGTGCATAATTTAAAGTCGAACAATACCCTTTCCTGCATAAAGGTTGTCCATAAAAGTTGGTACAAATAAACTAGTTTATTGTTTGTCACAAATCCTTAAAATTCCGTGCTTTAAGTTAAAAACAAATAAATATAGGTACAAGTAGAATGAAAAAGTTACATGGAAATGCAAGAATTCAAACATAGCATGTATGCCATTATGGTAAGTATTCTACGATTGTCTAAGCATGTGCATGTGTCATGGGCAATTTTAAAATATCTTCTGACTAAGAACACAAATATGAGTTGGAGTCCTCAACATATAAATAACTATAAATGCCCACCGTATATGCGTGGAACAAACCTCACATATACTTTACTAAATCTATATAAATATTGGCGTAAGTATTAAATCCCACCTCAATAGTTGATGTAAGTGCATAAAATAAATAATTGACCTTTTTGTACATATACTTCAAACACATCAATGACACAAAATACACTTTCTTGATTTGAAACTTTCATTCTCATAAAAACCACTCCTATACGAATCACTACTATCATATTTCCACTTTCCTCATCCTCCGCGTTCATTGCGAATGTGACGAATCAAGAGCTTCATCATTAATGAATGGATCAACATCCACCCGAACACCTCGTGATATGTTTGTATTTGTATCACCTCCTACAACCGAGCCACCAACCACTTGCAATGTGTTTGAACCCTCGTCAACTCTAGCTCATCCATATTCAAATCAAGAAAGCAGATCAATAGTTGGCTCTTCTTCCAGTAAACATCGCTACTTCACTTTCCTCACCTTTTAGAGAACATCGTACAATGTTAGTGGACTAATATTCGGACAACATATAGGGCTGAAGCAGACCAAACATAAACGAACGGGTTTTATTTGTTTATTATTCGTTTATTTTTTAGACTATTCGTGTTCGTTTATATTTGTTTATCAATTTGAAATATGTGTTCGCGTTCGTTTATGTTCATTTATTAGTGTTCACGAACACTTATCGAACACGTTAATGAACACTTAAACGAACGCGTTCACGAACGAGTAAACGAACACTTAACTAGCATCTTCTCGAACACTTGAACGGGCATGTTCGCGACCGCGTACGTGGACGACAGAACAAATCATTTGTGAACAAAGCTAAACAAAGCCAATGCCTAAACAACGCTTTCTGGCCTGATATCAATACCAGAGGCGATGAAAACATTTCAAAGGAAATGTTTAAGGTGAAAATGAGGGTGTAGGAATGTCCAAAATAGTATGAAACCAGCACTATTTGTCATATCTGTTCTGGGAAGCAAAACATGGTTCACAAGTTCAATGGCCATCTCCACAAAACCGTTGTCGCCCAGGATGAATGGTGCGAGAATAGAGAATCGTTATGTTGATCGCAAATAATGAATAGTTAAAATTTATCAAAGCAGCGTAGTTTACGATAAATATACATAATATTATATTAGATAAATATATATAATATATTTATATTATATAAATATATTTAATTTAAATATATAATATATTTAAATATATATAATATATTTATTTTTATATATTTATATAAACTATATAAGCGAACACTAAGCGAACTTGTTCGTGAATATAAGCGAACGAACACATATGCATTTCATGTTCGTGTTCGTTTATTAAACGACGGTAAAATGTGTTAGTTTATTGTTCATTTACCTTAACAAGCGAACATAAGCGAACTTGTTCACGAATAGTTTACGAGCGTCTTTGATTCGTTTACACCACAACAACATGCGGTTGGCGTCAAGTTTTAAGTCAGTATAGAAAACTTACTTAACTTGAGATGCTAACACATAAGGCTGCTCTATATACCATTTTCTAGACATGTTGACACTAGTGAGGCCACTTTTCCTATCAATTTGCATCCACTTGCATCGCTAAACCTAAACTAATCACCTTTGGAAAACCAAAACTTTATTATTAGATCCAAGGTACTCAACTACCAACACATCTTGTAGTACCCATAAAAATCAATCACATTGTTCCATGTTCACCTTCACTACTACACCACTATTTTGAGTTTTCCTATTTCCATTGCGGCTAAGGATGTGAAACTGTAACCATTAACTAGCGGCTACTATATCGGTTTACTCGATTAATTGGTCCGATCACCAATGCCTGGATTTCTTCACCATACACTTTTGGGCTTGATGACACCTGCAACAGTACATTTTGGTTCATTACCACAATATAAATTTGCAATGCATGTCTACGTTTTCTTTTTCGAGTCATATTATGACACTTGCTCGATTACGAAACCATGCTGGAAACTGGTGGGTATGTCCATCATCCACATTCTCATATCCTTGTTCCACCAGCAATACCTTATACTCTCTAGTCACATTATAGAATCATTAAATGTGTGGATGTGCAGGATATATGTAAAAAATCCTAAAAGATGTGTAATATGACTCACTGCACTAGGTTCTCTATTTCCTCACAATTGTCTAGAATGAAAGCTTGAAAATTTCCCAACTCTGCGTCACTCAGAACACAACAATTCGGCATGCCAATTGGTCGACCCCTACAAGAGAAAATAGATATTTCACCCACACCATCTATATGCTCATTGTTTCACTCCCTTCTGTTGAATATGGTCTCCACATTGTTCAGCCACATGGAACAAAATTGCAGACATTCATGGTCTATCTATCGCTTCGCAATACATCCTTCAAGTCATGCTTTGTTATGTACATACCGCTTTAAAGTGCCCATTTTCCTACAAAGCGATCGGTAAATAAGCATCGTGTTATTTACACGAAAAATTTTAACAACTTTATAGATCGTGTCAATACCTCTCGACGGAAACATCCATTGATCTGCGGTGACTAATGGTCCGTCTTCATATGGCGATGAATCGACCAAATGCACCATTATGTCGAACATCAATAAGGGAAAGATTCTTCCAGCTTGCACAATAAATTAACTATTTTCATTTCATCATTCTTCAAAACATCTATATAACTTGTCCGTGCACACAATCTTTGCAATAATTGACTTAGTTCATACAAAACATGACACTCTTCTCTCGTGAGGGATCCTATAACAACATCAGGCCTAATCCGTTGGACAAAGACGTAAAAGTCATGACTAGACATTCCCGACAATTGTATCACTCTCATTTTAATGGAAACTTCAAAGACTTGATTAGGTCAACAGCCTTTTTCTTCTCATCGTTACTAAAATGCTATGAGGCCATAGGCATCAAGAAAGGAATCATAGTGTGCTTGCAAATGTAAACTCTTTTTCACTCAAATTCCATTAAATCCTTTCGAGATTTCAGTGTCTTTGGTCTTTACTCTTAATGTTGAATCTGTGAAACCAAGCTCTACCACATTTTTCACCA
>CM034617.1:33103394-33238394 GCA_020080225.1 Gynochthodes officinalis
ATCCCTAGGTGTATGATGGAGGAGTTGTTTATGATAAGATTCACCACAAACATTCTTTTTGCAATAAATAGCAAAATGTAACTTTCATACCTTTATCACCTCCAACATATATATATTGAACAATTATGAATGAAAAAATGAGAGTGAAAAAAGACAAAGAGAGGTGAGAGCGCCTGAGGTGCAAGCCAATTAAATTTCTAAAGAAAAAGAAGAAAGTAATTTCAATTTAGTAAAGGTGACATTTGAGACCTGAGACAGGTAAACTGAAGCATTGAGAGAGGAAAGAATCGACTATGACTTCGAGTTAAAGAGATCTATGAGAGAAAGCCACAGTGAGAGTAGTGTGCTAGAAGAAGATAAATTCCTTTGCTAGCATGTATGAGATAGATAAGGCAAATATCTTCTCACAAGACCTTCATTGTAATTTGTGGTAATAGATAGTTTTGTTTTTCTACTAACCACTCTCTCTCCCACCTTACTTGCTAGTAAAAGTTTGCAGTGTCATTTTAAGATATGTTGAAGATGTCTTTGAAAAAGATAACAAATAGGCTTTCCACCAATTCTAGGAGATGAATATCAAATTGGTTTCATTCCTAGCATTGTAATTCCTAACTAAGCTCACTTACCAAGCTAATCCCGTCTAAGGAAACAAAGGAGCAAAAAAGCATGTAGATGAGTTACTAACCAAAAAGATATGTCAGTGAGTCTTAAACATGGTGTGCTATCCAAGTATTTTGATACTTGAGAAGGATTTGATCTTAAGTAACGTACATCAAGTTATCGAACATCAATACAGATAAATATAAAATATTACAATCCAATAACTCAATTAGAATATATGCTTGATGAACCATAATACGGGTAATTCTGTATATTCCACAAAATCTATCTAAAATCTATTTTATTATCAAATTAAGATGACATAAGGAGATAATTGGAAAATAGCTTTTGGACAAAATTTGTAAGAAAAATAGCACTTTTTAGGGAATAGCTTTCCAATTTCAAGTAAATTCTCAAATAAAAGATGAATATAATCAAAAGAAAACAATAAAAGAAATTAAGAAAATTAATAGGAGAAGCCAAATTTATAGAAAAAATGGTAAATTTAGTTTGTTATCGTGTCACTATAATCATATAGTAGATGATACATTATACTTTCGCGCGAAACAAGTCATACATGGCTAAACCATAATTTTTTTTAGTTAAGTTGTTAAATTGTACATTATAATTTATAGTTTAAAATTGCAATTCACGAGTCATACCTTCTATATGGGTGTTTAGTTTATGAATATGAAAAATAATTTTTGAGATGCATATATAAAAGCTGTGTATCCAAAAACCCAACTACCCCATGGTTTTATGAGAATATCTTTTTTATTGCATTACAAAATTACACTCACTATATCTTAACATTTTTTTCCATCTCCTCTATTACTAAATGCCTTTTTCCTCTCATCCTTTTATCAATTTCTATCTCACTAATTATTTTTTTTATTTTTCCTTGCATTTATTTTTTGTCTTTTATCCTATCTCTTATCACTCTCTCTTTTCATCTTTTCATTGCCTTTCTCCTATCTCTCTCTAAATATTTTCTACTCTCTTTATCTTTTTTTACTATTTCTCTCTATCTTTTTCTCTCAGTCCTCCTCTCTTTATGTCTTACTCTTTTGCACTCTTTCTCTTCCCTCTCTCTCTCTCCCTATCTCTCTCCCTCTCTCTTCTCATTTACTTTGTCTCCCCATACTTATTCTTCTTTTCTCTCACCTCTTTACCTATTTCTCTCTCTTCTTTCTCACCTCTTTAATTGCCCTCTCTCTCTCCTTTCTATCTATACTTCTGATCTTTATTGTTATTCCTTTCTCCTATTCTATTCCTCTCTCATCCCTCTCATTCCTCCCCTCCTCTCCTCTCCTCTCTCTCTTTCTCTCTCTCTTTCTTCTCTATCTTCCATTCTATCCTTTCTTTTCCCTATTATTGTTTCTCTCTCTCTTCATATCTCATCTATCTATACTATTTAACTTTCTCTCCCCTTTTCTATCTCTTACAGGTTATTCTTCTTTTCCTCTCTCTCCATTTGATTCTCTACTTTTCCGTTTCTATATTTTTCTTTGCCTCTTTCCTCTTTTCTCTATCTCTATTATGTGTCCCTCTTTTTCTTCTTTATTAATTGTTGCAAATTTTTAAAAATAAAAATATATTTTAAAATACATAATTAACTACAAGTGTAGTGCATAGAACTTTTGTCATTTCTAATTCAAAATATTCTACAAACTAATCATTAATATCAATAATGATACGGAATATAAGATTTGTGTAGATATAAGATAATTATTATTTTTTATCGATATCCTGTTAGCTATAATTGCATGAGGACTTCCCTACCATTGGACTTTGATTAGAAAATGCAAACTCTAAACGACTAGTAGAAGATGTTAAAAAAAAAAAAGAATACTAGAGGCAATTATAATATGAAGTATTCATAATTTTTTTATTAAATGAATCATTATACAAATGAATTGTGGATATATTCTTTATTAAATCTAAAAGCAAGTTACAAAATGAATGGGAAATAAAAGCCTTACCACTCTAAAAGATATGGAAAGATTAAATAAAATGCTGGAAATGAAAATTGCAGTACATAAATAAAATCCATATACATTTGTAGACCCACATATGGCATGTAGGAAGGTGGTATACATTTCAATTTCTTCATTTTTGTACTTTTAAGTGGGTGTAAAGCATCAATAACTATATGTTGTTTTTCTCAACAATGATAAAAAATAATACACTGGATCTGACAATTTTAATTCATTCGGCCAAGAAGTGGAACTTAATTTCCATGGAATTATGTGTATGACCACTAGGCATATCAACAAGAGCCCTTGAATTAGGGGTGGCAATAGGTCAGCTTTTGGGTTCAGCATGCTATGTTTGGAAAAATAAATAAAATTGCAAAAAAAATAGAGGTATTAAAAGTTGGAACAACGTGATTGTTTTCAATATGTCGAATTCTCAGCAGTAGGTTCGACTGGCATTTGTCTCACACCTTTAGGTCGTGTCGTGAAATTACCATCCCTACAGCTTGAATCACACATTGGACCATTAGAGAAGAAATAGGGAACAAGGGTAAATTACATCTATCAATTCTCAGCAGTTTGTGGAACAACCACTCAATCAAACCCTTTAGGATATTTAGAAATTACCAATACATTCTTAAATTTGATAAATTCATAACATGTAGCCCTCTTAATCAATTAAATTCATAACATTTAGCCCCCATGAGCAAGTAGTTTTACCTAAATGTTTAGGAGTTAGATTAGTAATTTACACGAACTCATTATGATAATGTATATAATTTACCCTATAAACAACTATGACATATGTGGTAAGTGCCCAATAAAAATGCTTTCTGACCTCTACTTCCAAAACAAGATCCCACACCAAAGAAATAATGATACGCAAAAATCAATTTTCCATACAAATCACATAAAACTCCACCAGGCATGATTCAAGATTAGAAAACTACATCCCATTTGTATTCAAAGTAAAACCCATGTCATAGCTTTTGCAAAGCACACTGACTTGTGATGATGCAAACCTTGCTCTAAAAGAGAAGAAAATCCACCAAATCGAACTGATCAGCTCACAGCAAAATTTAAGCTTTCATCAAAGAGATAGCTTGGAAGACAATTTCACCAAACCAGCTCCCTAGATGAAATCCATTTTGATTGTGCCTGCACCTTATTTCCAGCATGTTTTCCACAAATAACAAGGTTACCTGAAAAACAAACTTAAGTTTCACTAAAGAAATATCTTGGAAAACAATTTCACTTAACCAAGCCCTTAAATAAAATCCATTTCAATTGTACCTCCACTTATTTTGTACTTTCTATAATACTAGGCCACCATAAAGTATGAAAAAACCAATAAAATCACAAAAAAAATGTTAAAATACTTGGTGCATCCACCAACTTACATACACCTAATTTAAAAGAACACAAAACAGAACTAATAACCAAGGAATGTTCAAAAAATTCTACAAAACTCATTAGCGTATCCTACACTTGGAAAAAATATGATCCAAGGTCTTACGCATTCTCAAAACACAATACACATCTGTATGAACCATGAACCTTAAAAGCGAAATAGATTCTCCTCAAAAAGCCAACTTTGCCGCTTAGTAAATTAGATATAAAAAATGAAATTTTCTTTGGCAATAGATCATCCAAAATACATTCACCACCAAACTTCTTTTCTATAGAGATACCAAAAAGAAACTCCTAGGGTAGACTTAATACAAAACATTCCTATAAAGATTCCAGCTGACTACACACCATCCTATGTTACAACCTCAAATCTATGCCAAAACTAAAGAGTTAGCTTTGGGAAGAAAAGAGATAAAGGCAAAATTGTAGGCAATGCAGGTACATCCAACTAATAGTTCACATTAAACTCACTTAGAAGGAAAATCTAGATAGTTGGGCATTTTAAGACTACAAACACTATTTCCAATTCAATTGTCCTACAAGAGCTAGCTGGCTCTGATTAATGTCCCACATTATATTCATTTTAGTCAAATCTCTAGTCCCCAATATTAACTTTTCTAGACACGCTAACCACTGATTAGTTTAGAGCAGTACTCTATTCTGGATGTGACTACAAATGATATATACTTCTCCCATATAAATTTAGCCTACAACAAATCTTTCCTAGTTAAACTCCCACCTAATTTACATCCAAATGCATCAACCACTTTATTGAATGGAAATATGCCTAACCTACATTCTCATTCATGGAAAACACAAATCATCTCACCTCCACGTTGAAAACACATTCCAAACTCCAACCTTCCCTCACTCTTCTCCGAAGGAATTAGCCAAGTAGTTTCCTCCAACTCCCCAAATCACATCCTTTGAAAGATCTACCACCACTAACAAATGTATAGGAATGGAAGACTAATGCATGTTTAACATCAATACATGTCCTATCACTAGTCTGAAAATGCTTTTTCACCACAAGAAATTCTATTCCTTACTCTCTCAATTAACCCACCAAATATGACCATAACTTTTCACCCAATACAAAGAGAACAACTCAAATATACAATTGGCAATGAATTCTCAGCAAAACCTATGACACTTCTTATCATTTCCTTATTCCGCAACAAAACAGTGATGGCCAAGAATAAAGCATGAATTAGTCACATTGATTGATTCTCCAAAAACAATCTCATAGTTTTCAATCACTTTCATAATCATAAGGAATGATCACCTTCAACAAATTAGCCTACAAAATTCATCTATCAACCACGTCAGTATTTGGCATGCATAAAAACACAAAGAAATTCGGTTTAAGGTAACTATGAGAGAACTTTAATGCCAAAAACTAATCGGATTACCTAAAAATCACTCCTTGAAACTCATGATCAAAAACAAACAAATTTTTCCCACATCATTTGGCACAACATTTTGGGGGGCAAAACCAAGCTTAAAATCTATACCTTGCAACTTTGAAGAATCTAATTTAGGCTAAAAAATTGCAAGAAGCTTCAATTTATGCAAACTTTTAAGAATCGCCAATCATGAAATGACCACCACTTTGGCCAAACCATGAGCATTCCAAAATATTGTAGTATTCATCATCATCATCATCATTAGTAATATGCGAAGACAAAGCCTAGCTTGAACTTTGAATACTCGACAAAATTGGCAAAGTAGCAATTTGTTGCTATTGTTCCATGTAGAAAGATTACCTTGATCTATTAACCTCACTTGCTTTTCCAAATCCTCCTCATGAAACCAGTTCACCTTTACCTACGGTAACTTCCTTATCTTCTCAATGGCTGGTCGTTTGTTTTCAATTTTCTTTTTGTGCCCATCCTTTTCTTGTGTATTGAAACTGTCATTTTCTTTAATATTCTCAAGTTCCTTGTCTTCTCAATGTTAATGTAAAGAAATGGAAAAAAAGTTGTTTACAATGAAACATCGATGGAGTGATATCTCAAGTTTACAAATCTCTAATTTAAATGATTTTTAAACAAGGGAAAGCTAAAAGATGTGGTTACATTTTTCATGTTAAGTATTTTGTCTAGTTTATCTATCCTCATTTTTAAATTTCCACTATAAAAAAGCTAGTGGATATTCAATACTGAGTTACAAGTCATCTTGCAAAACCATATCTTGAGTTACACAACTCTAAATTGGATTATTCTTAAATTTGTAGGAAGTGTGAAAATATAATTTCAAGACAAGGCTAGAAGTTAAACAGATGTTTAGAATTTTGAATATCAACACCCACTTATCAAACTTTAACCATTTAACTCCCTTCATTGACTCAAATTTTGACATTTGACTATACAAATAGAAATTTTAAAACTACTTGAAGGGTTTCTTGAAGACTATCTCTAAAAGGTTTTTCACACAAATGGCCAATACTAGGGATACAAGGGTTGAGCTACCATTTTAAGCTAAAATTGGAGATTATTGAAATATTTTGAAAACCATTTGAATGTCTTTGTGTGCAATTTATTAAAAAGGAAGAAAAAACTTGGGAGAGAGAATCTTAAACTAAGACTCTCCCTTCCTCTCTCTCTCTCTCTCTCTCTCTCTCTCTCTCTCTCTCTCTCTTATTCCAATTCTAAGTTTGTAATTTTCGGGCTTTAGTGTTTTTGTTGCTTTGGTTGTGTTTTAGGATTACAATTGAAATTCTTATGTAATTTGAATCTTTTGTTCTCTTCTATGTGTTATGGGCCATTGATACATGAATTATATTTGTGCCTGAAATTCCTTTTAATTGCTTAATCACTAGTTGATTGTGTTTTGACAATTCTATGAACTATGGATAGGGAGATAAAGTTTAGCCCTAAATAAAGTAACCCACAATTTTGTAATACCAACCTAGAGTTCAGTGTGAGATTGAGAGATGTGTGCCCATAGGGATATAAGTACATTCTAGGCTTTGAATACCAAATTTATCTTGCAAAATGGCATTAGACAAATTTTGAGACCAATTTGATAAATGTGGAATTTGTTTTAAATTTTTTTCTCGAATTTAGTTTAGTATTTATGTTTTTTGAGTCTTCTTTTGTTATTTTAGTTTTATTTATTTTCAATTTTATATGTTCGGTTTAGGGCACATAATTAGAGAAACAAAGCCAAATGAAAGTCCCAAACCAAGTATAATACAAGGAGAAAGAAAAGTCAATTTCAATGATGAATAAGATTTTATAAGTATGTTGCAACATGCTTATAGGATTTACATATAAACAAATTTCTTGACTTATTTGTATGAGCATTAGTGAGGAACAAAAGTTTCATGCCTTAATAGACTAAGGGCAATAATGTGTAATCAAAGGCATCTAAAAGAAAAGGAGGATAAGATTTGAATAAAAGAGAGAGAACAAAGAAAGAGAATAGTAAATCTAAGGGGATGAGACTTGAATATAGGGTTTTGAGGAAGAAGATAAGAGCAATTAAAGTTCCAACCAAAGGCATTCAGAAATTCCATCAAGTCTCCATGCATATTAAGGATGTCGAAACACAATATCATTCTACCCTTATTTTTTAGCCAATTTTTAAGTGATCATTCAATTGTTTTGGTATTTATGCTGCAAAAATTCCCAAATTGGAGTGAAAACATACTAGGTTGAATGAGAAAAGGATTAAAGACCAAATGTAGGATGAAAAGAGTCATTAGAATGGAATAAAGGATCATGATGAGCTACAATGGCCAAGTAAAATGCGATTTTGTTATAGAATAAGACCATACTATGACATGTATACCTTAAATGGAGTTAAGGTGATTAATGATACAAGCCTTGTTCTTAGGCCATACTGCAATATTGCGACTAGATATAAATAAATGCCCCTAGAGTTCAAAAAGTATGTACTACACATTGAAAACTACTAAAACACACAAGAGCAACATGAGGGACAATGACTGAAAGAGATCCACTTTCAATTTAGAATCAAGCTTGGCAATGAAATCATCTCTTTGAGTTTTCTCGCTCTTGCTTTGTTGTCATCATATTCTCAATTATTTCTCCTTAGTTGTTTCTAATATTATATATAACTAGATATTTGCTAGGGACTGAATCACTTATTAGATGGATTTTGTTCATTGTTAACTTACTTCGTTGTCTAATTAATGGAAGCGTTTTTATTGAATTTAAGTTTCACAACAGTTTTCTAGCCAACAATTGTTTTTGCATGAGAATTTGGTTAGAGCTAGAGATAGATTGGTAGAATTTAGCTATGGAAAAAAGTAATCCATGACTTATAGGAAATGGTTAAGAATTCCTCATGGAATAGGCACCTATAGATGTACAAGTGTATTTTTGGTGAGGAGGATACCTTCTAGACCTTGGGAGAGGCTAAAGGATATACAAGAAGTTTTGACCAACATTCATTTCACCTGTAAACATCAAGTAAGAAACAAACAACCAAAGTGGAGCAAGTAAATTGAATTCCCTAACTTGTGTCCTCGTAAATTACCACCACTATTTGATTTATTAGATTTTTTTAGTTTAATCATTATAAATGTTGTTGTTACTCCTGAACTAGATAAGATAATCAAGTACCATAACACGAATAAATAAGTAGTTCATGTCGAACGATGCCCTATCTCAACTTTTTTACCATATGATCCTCTATATTTAGGGTTGTAAGAGAATCGTTACTTTTTGTACATGAAGTTTTTATACCACAGTTGAATGATTTTAGTACTCTAATATTTGATGCAAGCATACATATTGCTTCCAATAGTGAGAAATAAAAGTGTAGTCCCCGAGGACATACATGTACAAATCTATGAGACCTTCATATACTATTACCTCAATTATAACTAGTGGTTATTTAGTTCAAACTATTTGATCATCAATTAAGGTTTAAAATAACTAAAAGTGTATTGACTATAAGACCTATCAAATTGGAACCAAAAGATGAATATCAAAAATTGAAGTTAAAATTTGGCATCTACGATCTCAATTTTCAAATAATGATTTGATTAGTTAATATATTCTTTCTATGCCTATGGTTTGAAGTGAAGAGTTAATCAACTTCCTAAAATATCTAAAGGCCATCAATCAAAGTCTATTAGAAATCTCCCAATGATAAATACATCTATGTGTTTATAGGCATATAGGTTAAAGGGTTCATAACATCGTGTATCTTATTGACTACTCATGCTTTGAGAGTATATTTTTATCCACAAAAGGCTTTAGGATTTATTAATAGATCTTGATCCACTTTACTTAGGTCTCGTTGTACATTCATTTGTCAAGTTTCATAGGTTTTCCAAATTTAATCAATTAATGGCCACATGATTGAATGGAAATAAAACATGAGATAAAATAGACAATTCAAATATCAACAATCATAGCATAAATAAAAGTAATATCAAATAATCTATATGCATTTATCCAATTGAAACCCTAAATTGCAAAATTAGTTGAACATAACTTCAAATTTAATCAAACAAAGAGATACAAAAGCCATGGCAAACATGAATGAATTAAAGACTAGGGAAGAAGAATTTTGAAAAGGCTTCTAAACCCTTAGCCTTCTTTCCAAACTCCAAGAAAATAGTTCTCCTTCTTAATGCTTCTTCAGATTTTGTGCTTAGCTCAAGAGAAGAATTTTTCCTTTTTTCTTTCCATTCAAATCCCCTTTTTAAGATGTTTTCCATGAGTATTCATATGTCTCTAAGTATGTTTAAGCCTCTAAATTGGGTTTCTAATTAATACAAAGTCAAAATCTATCAAACAATTAGGACTTAAGCAGTCTCCTAATTATGTTACAACTTATATTGTAATATACTTCTAAAATCTTATTTTTACAAATTTTGACTTTTCTTCTCTCTTACCTCCCATACTTGACTTTGGGCTTTTGTTTAAGCACTTTTCCTCATTTTGAGCACTTTAGCATCTCTTTTCTTCTATGGGTTCATTCCTTTTTTTATCCAGATCAAAAGGACTTGTATTAACTTGAGAAGAGAACAAACATATCTTAAAAAAACCTCATAGTTAAAGCCAATGTTGATAAAGAATAATGACCATGGTTGTTTAGAGATTACATTGCTCCACAAGTTGAGAGGCTCAAAATAGTGTTGTGAGATGTGAAAGCTTAGTAGTTTGAGCTTACACAATTTTTTATTCAATGGTGATGAGTAGCATGCCAATTTAGGATGCAAATGAGCATATTCGCATATTTCTAGAGATGTGTGATAGTTTTAAGATGTCTAGCATTTTCACTAATGTAGCATAATTGCAATTATTCCCTTTCCTTTTAGGGAGACTAAGCCTTTACTATCCACATTGCAATCAAATTCTAAAACAACATGGCATAGTTGTCTTAGGCATTTTGTCTTAGTATTTTTCACTAAAAAAGTTGCAAAAATTAGGAATGACATCATGATATTCTAGCAACATAACTTGAAACTCTTTATGAAGTTTGGCGGTGTTATAAGGAGTTAATGAGAAAGTGTCCTTAATATGGAATTCCAAATTGGATTCAAGTTTCCATATCTTATAATCAGTTTATAGGACTTGTAAAAGGATTGATGTTACAACATGCAAAGCATTGATGTAAATTTGTGATAGAGGCTCATAATTTGATGAAAAATATGGTATCTAATAATTACTAGTGGCCATTCGAAAGGTTAATGCTAAGAAGGGCAAGTATTTATGAAGTTGACTTGAGCACACATATTATAGCCCAAATTGTTACATTGGCCAACCAATTGGCAAAGTTTGAAGCAATGAATGATGCCCTGTGAAGTTGTGATGCAGATTTTGATTGTTTGCAAGTTATCTTTCACATATTTGCTCTACATGCTTTTTCATGTTATGCCAAAAGTAGTATTCAATTAAGACTTCTTAAGTTTTAAACACCCCCCCCCTCCCCCCTCTCTTAAACCTCTATTATATGCCTCAGGATTAGAAGGTCACTCCAAGAATCAGAAGGAATGCATAATCTATGCTCTCAGAACATGTAACTTTCATGTCTATAAAAATTATTGGATGCAAATTCTTCACAACTAACATAAACACTAGAAAAATCAAGATTAGTAAAATACAAATCTTTAATGTACTCAAAACATAACATTTTAGTATTCAAATTAGTGAGAAGAGTATCCTTTGAGCTAAAACATCAACTATTTTATTCTCGTTACCTTGCTTATATTTGATAACATAAGAAAAGTCTTAATAAAACTCACAAACTTGACATGCCTTTTGTCCAACTTACTTTGTCCCTTCAAGTTGAGGGATTCATGATTAGCATGGATGATAAACTCTTTTGGCAAAAGGTAGTGTTGTCAAAGTTCAAATGCACACACCACAACATAAAACTCTTTGTCATAAGTAGAATGATTTGTTGCAGAACTATTGAGTTTTTTATTAAAATATGCAATTTGATAGCCCTCTTGCATGAACATGACTCCAATACCAATACCTTATGCATCACATTCTAATTTAAAAGATTTTATTAAATGTTAGGCAATGCAAGTAAAAATCTGAAGTCAAATCATGTTTAAGATAGTTAAATGCCTTCTCTTGCTCAGCTTCTCGATGAAAACCTACATCTTTCTTAATAATTTCAGTTAGTAGAGCAGGTTTAGTAGAAAAAATTTTAACAAAACTTTGGTAGGAACTTGCTAAATTATGAAAACTTATTACCTAAAAAATGTTAGAAGAGATTGGCTAATTAGTGATGGCCTTGACTTTTGTGATCAACTTTAATACCTAGTAAACTCACAACAAATCCAAGAAAACAACTACTTAAAACATGTTCAAAAGTGCACTACTTAAGGTTAACATATAGCCTCTCACCTCACAAAATACTTAAAACTTGCTTAAGATGTTCAACATGCTCATTTAAATCTTTCCTTAAAATTAAGATATCATCAAAATATCTGCTACAAACTTGCCAATGAAAGTTCTTAAAGTATGATTCAGTAGTCGCACATAAATGTGCTTAGGGCATTAGTTAAACCAAATGGTATAACTAACCATTCATACAAACTAAATTTTCTTTATTATTCTCTTCTTGCCCTTGTGCCAAAATGAAGGTAAACCTTGAGTCAAGAAGCCCAAGTCCCTTTTTGGTCGAGAAGGCTTAGCCACCACAAGACTTCATCATTTTGCTAAAGATGATTTCAACATTTGAATTTGCTTGCTTTCCACCTTCATCATCAACAAAAATAACCTCCTTCCCCAATTTCAAGGCCTTATTGCAATTTTTCTCCATATGAATTCAACCTTCATCTGCACCCTCTCCTTCTCCTTACTCTCTTAACCCCCTGTTAGACAAAACACCTTATCTACCTTATTTGACTTATGATTCTTAACATTAAAGTCCTTGTTTAAGGCCTTTAGCTCTGGATGCTTGACATGACAAGTTGTCTCACTATGACTTACATGCCAATAAATGGAGTAGTAAAGTGGTAAAGTATCATACTTCATTGGCTGACAAAAACCTTCAATTAACCCATATTGGTCCAAACTAATTTTATTACAACTTTAATAAATCCACCTCAAATTGTACTTTAGCTATACTTGGTGTGTTTTAGTGCTCTACTTATAGCATCCAATCTCAGTGGCTACCCAAAAAAAAAGTGATAGCAAATAGTGCCTCTTTGTTAAAGGACACCACTAGGATCTTAGGCATTTCAACCCACACTAAAACGATAAACAACTCTTTACTAACATGAAAACTAGGAGTTCACTTTAAACAAAAATCCCACATTTGAAATCTCCCAATGTAGCAAATTATATGGGAAAGCCGATGAAAATCTACTTTAGCATTTAAATGAATTAAAATATGATGAGCACCCAAAAGCCCCAACTTAAAATGATATGTCAAATCCCAAGATACAAAAACTTTTGAATTACTTCCATAAAAGGACAAATTTGAGAAAACTTACCTACTAATACCTATTTAAAAGGTGTAGCATAGCAGATACTACAAATTGGAGAAGAACACAACTAGCTTTCTTTTGTGCAAACCTTTTTTCAATCCCTAGCCATAGCAAAATCAACGAGAACATTCATCGTCATCTACTCGAGATCCATGAATAACTATGCAAATCTCTTTTGTCCATCTTACATATGAGGTCACAAATCCATAGCCATTAGAACCACCCCAAACACAGTAGTAGCCACTCCAAATAGCTACAATAATTCTATCAGTTAGGAGGCTAAAATCCGTGAAACAAACTTTTATAATCAATTGTTGCTACTCCTTTCTCATATTAAAATAAACATCAAAGTCTTATATGAGGAAAAATAAAACCCTATCTTATAGGTATCAACTATTTGGATTTGACCAAACATGAAGTTAAGAATTGGGTGCACATCAATCAATCATCAATTGGCACTATCTGTGGAGAACTTTGTTTTTTCGATAATTTAGTTGTTAATCACTTTTAGCGAATTCTTGAAACCCAGAAGGTATGGTTAAGACACACGGTAGTTACATTAGGTAATAACAAGATAAGTTTAAAAAACTTCAAATTGTAAACCTTAAATTCACTCAATATAAGCGGTATATCAGTTAATTATAATAGTGATGTAGGTTTAATCCCATGAGGATATTATTAGTTTAAGTAAATAAAAGCTCAAATTTAAATAATAAAAGCAAAACAAAGTAAAGAAGAAAAGAAAATCAAGTCAAAGTAAATGTAACTATACTTATATAGATCAATGGGTAAGAACTCAATGTACAAAAAAAGAATAACATAGATATTCCTAAGGATTCACTAAGGAGATTTTTCTTATCCAATTATTTAATTGATCTTATGCATACATCAAAACTATTAAGCAGGAAAATACTCTTTTTCACTCATACCATTATTGATGGAGTCAAAAATGGTAGTGAAAAAGTGTTATGAGAGTGCAAAGGCACCCTATAAATCAACTCTCAAATAGGAACTTTAAATCGTTTCTTGAGTTAAATAGATGTTAATTATGTGTTTTTATTTTATTTTAGGTAAAAAAAATTCCAAAGGCGTAAAGAAGTTAGGAAAAAGACCAAATTTTTAGAGAATTCCTCCAATGGTATAACTTATAGGTGAAATGTGTGTGAACTTGCAAACAAACAATTCGGAAAATGGATTTCAACAAAGTGTATCTCCTTTTTTAATTAACCAAATAAGGAGATCTTAGATTCTTTAGAAAACACTTTGAATGTGCTTCAAGTCTTTTTTTGAGTTTTACCTAAATTAGTCAGGATCTTAATCAAAATTGAGGCCAAAATAAAGATATGATGAGACCAAGTAAGGATTAATACATTCTAAAATAATGGGTATAGCATTGGATTGCTAAATGGAATGGCTACAACTTTCATGTGAAATTCAAAGTGTAATTTTGCTTAGAAGAGCCTCAAACAACAATCGAAAAAAGCACTAGTTGCTCATAATTGAGAAAAGAGAGGGCAGAGAAAAAGTTAGCATAGGTCACTTGGGGAGTGTGACTATACCAGAACATGGTAGCTTGAGAGACTCATTTTTAACCTTTTGACCTTTCTAGACACTTTTTAGTTCACTTGAGTCACTAGTTATAAAGCATTAGGTTTAAACTTCAATAAATACCACCTTTAGATCCCTAAAGGGGTAGGAGTATTTTATAACTTTGGAAAGACAAAATTAGATTTAAAGACAAAAATAGTCTCTACAAGTTTTGTATTTCTAAAAACAAAATTAGATCTAAGAGTCAAGTAGAAGTTTTTAAAGCTTGGAAGAAGAACCATCATTTTTAGATTCTTAACTTTTGACTTGAAATTTAATCTATGGGTTTGATGTCTTCTTGTTAAAGGAAGTATATTACATCTTAACCTCAAATCTTTTGTTCAATTTCTTTAATTTGGTTTTTATATCATTTTTTATGAGTGGCTAAATTTCTACAATTTCTAAGATTTGATGATGGGTTGTTGATATTTTTCTTTATTATGTTAATTTATATTATGGGTCATGTGAATTAATGTCTAATATTAAGTTTCAATGTAAGATGTATGTAATTAAAGCTTCATAGATTGTATATCATGTTTTTGTATTTGATCATTGATCTACATAAAAACTTGAACCTTCCATATTAGAAACATAATATCTAGCCCATGAATCTTTCATTGATCTAGCCTATGAATAAGTAAAGAGAATTGATTGGCTCTTCATTGTAAATTGTTCTTCATTTTAATAGTTTCGCAGAGTAGGAATATTTGCCAGAGTAGGAATATTTGCCGCATCCATTTATTATAGCAACTAGCAATAGAAGGTAGAGTGAAAAATAGACAATTACACAATTGTTTGCATGAACTTGTAACTAAATTGTCCTAATTGTAGAGAGTTCAACACTTCATTTCTTTGGAATCCCTTATAACTCTTACTTTAGTACCCTTTTTGATCTAGTCTTTAAAGTGCATTATTCCTTTTTATCTCTTTAGTTGTTTTTGTTTGTTTACTTTTAGCCTATGTTATCCTAATAGTTATTTTAAATTATTTATTTTTATATCTTTTCTTCAATTTAAGCCTTATTTACTTAGAATACTTCCATTAGTGCAACTGACAAATGCATACATGCGTTCATATGGTTGGAATTAGTTCAATTGTAACTTGATTATTTGTAATTTTTGTGATATATTTTTTACATCCTAATCCATCAAAACAAGCACATGGCATTGTCACAAGCTTTGTTTAATTGTGTTGGATGATTATTTTCTTAAATTGAAGTATTTTTAGTTTTAAGTTTATTTTAGTTATGTTATATTTTATACTTCTATACTCATTTAGTTTTCCTATTGAGCCCATATTATATAGCTTGCCTAATCAAGTGGATTATGAAATGACCCTTATTGGGGTTATGCGTCTCAATTTCCTAACAAGTGTTCAAATTGTAAGGTAAATTATTAGTATACTACTAATAATTTTCACAAAGATAGGATGAATCATAGGTCATGTTAAATCAAAGACTTAAAATTCACACTAAAGAATCATATTCTTCCTTATGGTTTACTTTCATTAGTTTTTCTCAATTAAGTGCTCAAAACAACTAGATTAAGGTGACAAAATTTCCATCTAGATAATAGTTTACTTTAAGAGATCAACACATAATATTTCACACCACTAAGTTGAGGATCCAGTACTTATTTCATTGATTGCATGATTTGTTTCATTTCATTAATCTACCTCTAAGTTAAAAGAAGCATCTTACCACTTCCATGTAAATTGTTATCTATTTCCTTACTTATTTAACACAAAAGTAAACATGGATAAGAATTTTTTTAAAAATTGTAACATTAACTAATATTAAATGTACTACTAATACAAATGACAAACTTACTGGTATTTTCACTTAGAACACAAGCACAAAAAAGGAGCATAATTATCAAAGAAAATGTTAGGGTTTGATAACTAGACTCTCCTTTTTACATAAAGTATCAACATACCAATGAGTCTAACTTGTCCTTATCCTTTCTTGAATGCCCACAATCTCTTTTATTCCCATCCAAAGTATTCATCCTCATAAAAGAGTGAAAAACAAAAATAAAGTAGAAAAAAACAAAAAAAAATTCATTAGTTAAAATGAAGAAAAAATAAAATGAATACTAAAAAGAATAAACAACACAAAGAAGAACAAACATTAATGTACTAAACATCCCATGGCATGAATAAATAAAAAATATACATAAAAATCCATAAAAAATCTTATGTCTATTAGTTCTCTCTCTCAAACTTAAAATGTGTCTTGTTCTCAATACACTAATAAAATTTCCACAAAGGGACTAGATGACAATTTCATTGTACACATTGCTCCTCCCCAAAATTTAAAATATAACATAATTCAACATGGAAAGAAATATAGTAACAGAAAGGAAATAATATTTAAGGAAACCACATGTCCAAAGCCATAGTCAAACTTCAAGTATTATTTAATCTAATCAAACTAATGAAAACTAGTATGCATAAAGTAAACAAGAATGTGAGCATAGCATCATGTTAATTCAATAATGAAAGTCCCAATTTAGTGACTACTATTTGAATTTAAACATTGAAGATCATTAGACAAGTAATCAAACAAGCCTCTCCAATTTCCTCAAAAAGGATTAACACTTGAATTCAACATCAATTGAGACAAAATTTCATCACAAGTGCCCTCTTGAACCGTAATATTACATTCAAAGATTTAATCCAATATCCAAAATCATCTAAAGGTCAAATAAGATCCAATTAAACTCCAACAATCCCATTGTATTCATATGCACATCATTAGTACAAAATTATAATTATCACTATTTGTGAAAAAATATAATAATTCAAAAAAACCAAAATCAAAGTAATTGAATGGACAAAAGAGTGAATACTTATTGATGCTTAGAGATGATAATGGAGTGAATCCGCAAGCAAACCATTAAATAACCTCCAAAAGTGGTTGAAAACTGGGAACAACAACCTAGATTAGAATTCCAATCTTATTTGGCCCTAAACTTGCACTAACCTAAGATCAAACAAGTTGAAAACTCTTCCCCCAATCTAAACTAGGCAAGATCGAAGGTTAGGAGAGACTAATTTAGGGCAAAAGTAGGTTTGGTGTTCTAGAGTGGTACAAGAAAGAAGAAATTGGAGATGGGTCTTCCAATCTTTCCCCACATACATTTGATTCTACGAACATTTCAAAATTTTCTTAATCTCATCAAACAACACAATTATCAGATAAACATCTTAAAAAATAATGCAAACACTTCAAGATTACTATGTAACAATTTGGGGTAAACACCACATGAATAGTCTTAAAATAAGTTTCATACTTTAGAAATGATGCATATATTCATTTTAAATTGTGTTACTTTGTTTAAACTCATATTATCACTTGAATTTCTAAACCAAATAAGCCATGCCACACACTCATTTACTAATACACATAAATCTAACTAAAGCAAATGAAAGAAAGTATAATCATACTAAAAAGGATGCAAAAAAGAATACTTATTTGTTTGGTTCACCTCCCAAAAAAACACTTGGTTTTAATGTCACCAACTCAACATAATTATTATTAATTTAAAATAAAGATGAACCACAAAAAATAATAATAAAGGTTTTTGCCTCTATCAAAACCATATCCCAAGTAAGGCTTCATTTTTTTGCCATCCATGTTGATCTCAGTTATATAAAAATTATCATAAGTTTAACAACTCTGCGTGGTAGCCACATTTGCTTCTTCTTCTTCTTACGTTTAAGTGAATTAGTATTAGAAGATTTCTTTGCTTCTTCACCAACATCCACATTAAACTCCTTTCTCGGAGATTATTTTAGGAAATAAATATTTAACTTTCAAAAGCAAAACATGCCTTAACTTGAAGAATACAACAAATAGCACAAATACCACAAGTGTCAAGAGATTTATCAAATGATTTACTCAATTTAATGTCTAAAACTCATGAGGTGGATCAACACACATAAACTTTTTACCACAAGTGTCGATGACATATATGTCAAAATAAGATTCATCACAAATATTATTATGTCTACTTAAAAAAAGGTTTCATCCACGCATTTATTTGTAGGGAAAAAAATAAGTTGCTCAAAATAAGTAACTTCAAAATCATTTGCAATTGCACTCATAATATTCATGTCACAAACTTCAAATTCACTATGTTAAATGGGCTTACATTCATGCACATCTTCATCAACCAAAGGAGTTACTAATTTATTAATATCATTAAACATTGAATCATCATCATCAAAATTACTTTAGAAGGTAATAGCAATATTATTCATAGATGAATCCTGATATCAACCTTAAAGCCTGTAAGCATGCCATTAAGCTCCTCATGTTGTTCATCCAAAATAGGACTCTTGTTTTGATTAAGATGGAAAGGAAGAGGAGGAGAAACATGATCCACAAAGTTAGAAGTTGGGAAAACTTTTTTTTACTGTTTTGGATGCATGAGATTTGACCTCCACTTCTATATTTGCTTCTGTTTTAGGCTCTTTGGCATATATTCCACCTTTTTTCACCATGTCAAATTGATCATCTTCATCAAGCTTAGCCTCTTTTTGCTACTATTCTCCCACGTGCTTATCACTTTTTAGTGCAATGGCATTGCATTACTCATTCTCTTTAGAATTAAGAATGGCATCACTTGAAATGGTGCCTTGAAAGCTCTCAAGTAATGATGATGGGATTCCATGAGCTGTTTAAGCTACTCACCAAACCTTCAATCTGTTGTGACATATTGTGAGGGCCGATGACAAAAGTTAGGTCCAAACGACTCCAAGAAACCATTAAGTGGTTTAATATTTGACATTCAAACCCATCAAGCATGCAGTCAAGACTTGCAAGTCATTAATTTCTTACAAGTCCAAATTGAAGAACAGTAGTCTTGTCTTGGCCGAATTCTAGTGTAAATGGTAGGTCAAGTTGTTTAGTTATTTTATTAGCATTAATTTTATTATTTATTTTATTTTATTAATAGGGCTGAAAATAAACTTTAAGAAGCTACCCTTGCTTGTTTTATTTTGGCCAAAATTTAGTCTTGATTTTAGTAGCCAAATTTTGTAAACTTGAAGAAAGCCTTAAAGAGCCAAACCTCCAAGTCCAATTGGCATTAGGGTTTTTATTTCCTCTTTATTTTAAGGATACTTGGCCGCCCCTTTAAGCTTTAGAGTAGGATTAAGATTTTAGTTGTTATCTTTTTAACACCTTTTGCACTCTATAAATAAAGGTCATTCAGCCATGACATGAATAGACACACATGACTTTTGAGAATTTTGACATTATGTTCTTGAGAGTTTAAATGAATCAATCTCTTCGTTCTTGTAAAGAACAATGAGCTTATCAAACTTGATCAGTTTGTGGCACCTTTGAATTTTATCAATCTAGTAGAACCCTAAGTTGTAGCGACGCTTTATCCATCGGTCTCAATTCCCCCGATTCTAGCAATTTTGCAAGTTAAGTTTTGGATCTTGTTTCGCTTATTGTGTATTGCCGGCTTCTTATACCCGTGAGGTGCGCATCAAATGATGTTCCTCAAAGTGGCCACATGTTATTTGATTCTTGCACTATGTTTCTCAATAATTTTTTTCAACTTCTTTACTATTTGGCTTTCTTCATCCATGATTTAAATAAGATCTTCTCAAAAACCGGATTTGTTTCATCTTACATTGCAAACGAATGCTTAAAACATAATTGATAGTTAGACCCCATGGAAGTATAAGAGGAGAAAAGACCATAGCTATCAAAATTCGGATCTTATTGCCTTGGCAAAATTCACAAACTAACATCGATTTAGCTTTCAATATCACCTCAATATTGTTCAACCTCTTGACCAAAGTTGCCACTTGGTCATTAATATTTGAACCACCATTAAATTTAAGAAAATTGTTTTGTTTTTCTAGATCCACTCTCCTATCATTAGACCTTGAGCAACCATTTTCCATTTTAATATCCTTATGACAGTCCACAATATCATCTAAGATCAAAAAACTCTTCAAATAGCCTTATTCATAGTGTATTATGAGCCATTTTTTCAAATAAAATAAACCAAAAATACCTAAAAAGGAAACAAAAAAAAACTTTAAAATAATCTAAACTAGACAAACTCTACTAGACTAAACAATTTAAGCAAGCCAATTGAATAAGACAGTAAATACTTGAAGCAAAGCAAATATCCCTGACAATAAGGCCAAAAGCTTGATGTGTGCAGATTAGTATATAATGCAATACAAATACTATAATTAATCAATTAATAAATTTTAAATCTACACAACAAAGTGTGCATGCACTTGTTATTGTATTATAGAAGTTGGGTCAATCTCTCCAACATTATGTCACTCTGAGGGGTTCATTTTTTACT
Source organism: Gynochthodes officinalis (assembly GCA_020080225.1). Lineage (NCBI taxonomy): Eukaryota > Viridiplantae > Streptophyta > Magnoliopsida > Gentianales > Rubiaceae > Gynochthodes > Gynochthodes officinalis. Next base: position 33,124,238 of record CM034617.1, read on the forward strand.
TAAAAGTTAAAAGGCAATTTATATAGTTAAAACTACAACTATGCTATGTTCAAGTAGAGAAAAATAAGCTAAAATCAATAATAGACAAAAAAAAACATTGGTAAACTTAAATTCTCAATAAAAACTAAAATTTGGAACTAAGGATAATAGGTTAATCTCTAAGAAGTATCTAGTGTTGTCTCTATTTCTCATTAATTGTGTGATCCAATTATGAGTTCAAGCATTTAAGTAGATAATTGTCTTTTCATTCTAACTTCTATTCCAAGTCACTAGAATGAAATGATATAGGTCATATTCCTATAATCTTCCATCCCATTAAATGAAGAACAACAACAATATAAAATCTACCAATTCTTCTTACTAATTCTTACACTAGATGTACTATGTATCCAATAGAAAATATCTAACCTTAATGAAGACTAAATTATCAAACATAAGCACTAATACATACAACTTATAAGGCCTATACAAATTGCATAATTCCTAAATTAAAAAAATGCTATTGGACATCGTTATGCATTACCATAACATAAATCAATACAATAATGAAAAAATATCAACAACCCATCATCAAATCTTAAAGACTATAAGAGTTTACCCACACATAGTAATGAAAAGAAACATCAAATTGAATAAAGAAAATATAAGATTAAAGTTTAGAGTGAAGAAAACTCTCTTTTACAAGATAAAGCCTAATTCCACAGTTAATTTTCAACCCAGGATCCAATATCTTCTAAAATGGACACTTTTCTCTTCAAAACTCACAAGAACCCTATGCTAAGGATGAATTTCTATACAAAATCCTAGAACTCTTGTGAATTCTAGGGTTTTAAGATTTTGTAAAGTCTAGCCACCTATTTAATAAGAGATAACCACCAAAATAGTCCCTCACATATTGACCAATGAGCTTTTTAGTCCCTCACTTTTAAAACGGGAAAAAATAGTCTCTCATATTTCATAAATGTACTCTTTTGCACTCTTTTGGTCATCTGTCACTATTTCGTCTATTTTTCATAAATGCACGAGGACTCATTTGATGGAAAAATAGACAGAATAGTGATATAGGACTAAAAGAGTACATTTATGAAAAGTGAAGGACTATTTTTTTCCATTTTAAAAGTGAAGGACTAAAAAGCTCATTGGCCAATATATGAGGAACCATTTTGGTGGTTATCTCATTTAATAATCTAAAGATAAGTTTTTGTTGGAGCTAAACTTATTAAGTTCAGTACAAGTGATCAAAGACTAATGAAAATGGCCAAAAAAGGGGGTCAAAGTGTAAAAATTGACTCAAATGGGTTACAAGAATCAAATAGGATCACACTACAACCTGATCGTGTTAACAACACAGCCAAACCCAACTCTCCCTTTGCCCTCTTTATTCTCTGTTCTATGTACTGGTACTATATATTTGGTCAATGTTTTGAGGCTATTCTTAGTAGAACCAGGCTTTAACTTCTGCATAAAAGTCTTAACGTTCCAATGTTTCAATAATCACTAAAATTAAATTGTTCTATCTCATTACAAGGTATGTGTTCCAAAATATATCAGTCTTTAGTTGGCCTCATTGTATCTTAACTTCTGGCCTCAATTTTACCTAAGATTTGAGTCAATTTAGAAAAAAAAAACAAATTATCAAACGTGAAAGACATTCAAAGAGCTTTAGATAGCATTCAATATCTCCTAATTTTTTTGTGTAGAAGAGGAGATACACTCTATTAAATTTTCACCTCTCAACTACACATTTATTCATTCAAACACCATCTCTCTCCAAGTTGTACCATTAATTAAATTTTCTTTAATTTTATTGACTTCTTTATGCTCATGGAATATTTTTATCTAAAAAAATACATAATTAGCATCTATGTAACTCAAAAAACAATGTAAAAACCCTAGTTTATGATTACTGATGAAAATCAAATATTCATAAACTTAGATATGTGTTTTTCACGCTTTTGCATAGATTTCATTGAGATATGCCATGTTTATGAGAGAAATCACATTATACATGTGATTCTCATCTTTTGTTTGTTTTGTAGGAAAAAGGGGAGAAAAATCAATCATCTTCCAGAGTTCATAACTTTTGATGCAAATGTCCAAATGAGATGATTGAAGATGCTATGGAAAGCTGAGAAAGAGAGCAAAAACTTTTATACAGGAAGTTTTCTCAAATTCTGGAAGCAAAGGAACCAAAACTAGACAAAAGCAGAACAAGGTGCAAAACCAAAGAAGAAAGGTGGCAGAAATTTCTGACCGCCGTGGCTGTCATTCACAACCGCCGTGGAGGTCCCAAGCAAATACCGCCGCTGCGGTCGTTGCAGACCGCCGCTGCGGTCACCTGCGGCTGGAATTTCTGAAATTTGCAAATCGCATCCCGGATGTTTTGGAAGTTCTACATTTGCTCCCCAACGTCCCTACTTCTATATATACCTCATTTTAGGCAGAAAAATAGAGGAGGGGGGGGGGAGGAGAATTAGAAATTAGGAAGTAGGATTAGTTTTTACATTTTTACATTTCCTCCCCCAAAGCTGAAATACGAAATTCACTAAGGGTTTATGTTTAGCCCCTTGTGGCTCTGAGAAACTGGAATCCTTGGAGTTGTTTTGGCTTGCTAAGTGTTGGAATTTGTTGGATTTACCAATCTTTTGATTAAGGGAAGTATTTCTTACGAATTTCTTATGCTTTTAATGGTAAAATCTCCTTGTGATTGTTGTTTGCTTGAAGCCATGAGAGGCTAATTTATCTTGGGTGATTCTTGGTGTTTGATGTATGGGTTAGGTTTATTTTGATTCCTTGTGGGTTGTAGAGTGATGGGCTTGCATTAATTGAAGTCTTCCTACTTGTATTTAATGAATTGACATGCATTGAATTGTGGCCACCTTTATTGTGTGTTCTTGGTGTTCGTGTGTGTTTTAGAATATACATGAACTTAGACCAAAAGTAGGAAGAACTACCTAGCATTCTCTAGATTTAGGTATTTGAGACAAGAAACAACTACCATATGAGCTTAATTGTGCGCTAAAATTGTGTGGAAGCCATAGGTTTTAGTGTGCACAAGGTAGAAGTGAGACCGAAAGGAGATCTTCTATTCTTTAATTCCATTGAGACCGAAAGGAGATATGGAGTGAAAAAATAGGTGGTTTCTTAGATTAAACACTTGAACTAGGGAGTGTGAAGTGGTTGGCTAAAACATCTAGGGTTAGAATTGTGCATTAGAGTTGTGTGGAAGCCATAGGCGCTAATGTGCTCCAGGTGGGGATGAGACTGAAAAGAGATTCCTCATTCTATAATTCCGATGAGACCGAAAGGAGATTCGGAGCGAACGAATGTAGCCACTTAGTTAAGATGCCCTACACTTTCGGTTGCCTTAGGAGTCAAAGTAGCGACCCTTGCATTGAACCCAAGGATCACCCTCTTTCCTCAATTGCGTATTTCCATCCTTGTTTCAATGGTGTTGTTTAGCTTAGCATTTAGAATCTCGTATTCCAATCTATTTGCATACTTCTCTTCATGCTCATTAGTTAAATATCGCCTTTCATGTCATTGCTTTAGGACACATAGATAGCAACCAATTAACTGCACTTAAATTCGGGTTTTGTCCCCTTTCCTATGGAGAATGATCCCTAAACTTTACTACAATTGATTAAGTGAGGTTTAGGTGTAAATTTGTTTGAGCTTAAGCTATATTTTGATGCACTTTTGCACACACCGACTAGCTCACCAATTACCTTTCCAACAAAGAGAGATTTCAAGAAGAAGGAACTATATCTTTGAGTGAAAATTGTATTTTTATCCATAACGATATTCCTTCTAATCTTAGGATCTGAGAAGTTGTATGATTCCTTGTGACATTGGCTCTAAACATTATATTAAGGCATTGTGTGATTTGGGAGCAGGTATCTATTTCATGTTTCTTTCTATTGCATTGATAGTGACAGTATTAAACGAATGCATAACTGTTCAACTTACATATAGATCTATTGTGCATCGACTGGGAATTGTGAAAGATGTTCGTGATAGGAGAGTACTTTATCCTTCTAGTGGATTTCATTATCACAAAGATAGATGAAGATCTAAAAGTGCCCATTGTTTTTGGAAGGCCTTTCTTAGCAATCAGTGATGCCACTATTAGTGTGAAAAGTAAGACTATCACTTTTAAGGTAAGTGGTGAAAAAGTTACTTTTGATGTGAAGCATGCTATAGAATATCCCAAAGATATAGATTTTTGTTTCTTTGTTCACGTTTTAGATTAATACTTGCCTCATGAACTTTTGTTTAAGTTTGCTTGTGTTATTCATATGTTTAATGTGAAAAATCTTGAAATTAGTCCTTATATTGGCTTGATAAACATGCGTTGATGATTTATAATAAGATTGCTAGTCAAGTGGAGTGTTGCTTCTTTGATGAATCTATATAAGAGATTACTAATGATATGGTTGAGATCGTTCATATCAAACAAATAGTTGAGCTTTCTTATTGTAGAAATTGAAGCCATTCATTATAGAGCCATCTCAACTTGAATTGAAGCCCTAATTCCCATATTTGAAGTATGATTCATTGAGGGAGAATAATATCTTGTTGGTAGTAATCTCTACATCTCTTCTTCCTTTGCAAGAAGAGAATCTTCTTGATATTTTGAAGAAGTTCAAAAAAGCTATTGGGTGGACTATTAATGATATCAAAAGCATAAACCCTTCAACATGTCTACATAAAATTATATTGGAGGAAGATACTAAATCGGTGAGGGATCTACAAAGAAAATTAAAACCCATGATGATGGAAATGGTAAAGATAAATATGATCAAGTTTCTTAACTTTGACATGACTTTTCCCATTTTGGATAGTGAATGGGAGAGTCCTATCCAATGTGTTCTAAAGAAAGGAAAAACTTTGAGAGCAAAAACTAAGAGCTGATTGCTACAAAAATCATCAATGCTTGGAGAGTTTGTGTGGATTATAGGAAATTGAATAAGACAACTCAAAAAAAAAAAATTCCTTTCCCTTTCTTGGATCAAGTTCTTAATAAAATAGTTAATCATCTTTTCTATTTTTTTAAAGATGGCTATTTAGGGTAATCCTGAAAGATCAAGAGAAAACTATCTTCGCATGTCCTTTTGGTACTTTTTCTTTTAAGAGAATAGTAAACTATCTTCAAATATCCTTTCAGTAGTTTTGCTTCTAGGAAAATAATATTCATTTTATATAATTCACTAGTGACATCTCAAAGGTGTATAATCACCATTTTTACTAATATGGTTGAAGATATCACAGAGATGTTCAAAGATGATTTTTCAATTTTTGGAAGCTCTTTTGATCATTATCTTGCTAATCTTACCAATATTCTCCAAACATGTGTAGAAACTTAGGACTTAATTGGAAGAAATGTCAATTTATGGTGTAAGAAGGAATTATTCTTAGTCATTAGATTTCTTCAAGGGACATTAAGGTCATCTGTGCCAAAATAGATGTTATTGCAAGTTTTCCACCCCCATTCAATGTCAAAGGAGTGAGAAGCTTTCTTAGCCATGTTGATTTTTATAGGAGATTTATCAAAAATTGCTCTAAATTTACTGAACCTTTTTGCAATTTATTAGAAAAGGATGTTCTTTATTATTTTTAATGAGGAATGCTTGAAAGCTTTTGAAATTTTGAAGAAGAAGCTCATGAGTGCATTGATCATTGTTACTCCGTATTGGAGTTCTTCTTTTGAAATCATGTGTGATGTGATTATGCCATCAAAGTGGTGTTTAGAAAAAGAAGGAATCGGGTTTTTCATGCTAACTATGGGTGCAAAAGCATGCTCTAAATGAATAGATGCTACTTATGTGTTTTTAATATGCTTTTGGATAAAAACATTCCATGAGGATAAAGAAGTTAGAAAAAGAACAAAATTGAAGAACATTCCATCAACAGTGCAATTAGAGAGAGATGGAGCTTAAATGGGCAAATGGTAGTTGAGAGGTGAGACTTCAAAAGGGTTTATCTCATCTTCTATAAAACCAAATTTTGAGATATTGGATGCTATGGAAAGCTATTTAAATGTTTTAGTGCCTTATATTTTGAATTTTTTTTAAAACAATTAGGATCTCAGGCAAAATTAAAACTAAAGTTAAGATACGATGCGACTAATTGAAAATTGACACATTCTGGAACAAGGATTGTATCATGAGATAGAAAAATTCAATTTCAATGATTTTTAAATATTAGAAAACTAAGAGAAAGAATTAAAATTGTTGGGTAAAAGTTAAAGTCCAATTCTACCAAAAATAGCCTCAAAACATACACCAAAGAGGGTACCAGTGCATAGAATCAAGATAAAAGAGAGCAAAGAGAAAGTTGGACTTGGCTGCACTACTAGCACAACTAGGTCGCACAGGCATTATGACCTACCCAATTGTTATAGCCCATTTGAGTCAATTTTTCTGAGTCAATGAACCTAAAAGGTCTAAACTCCAATAAAAACTCATTTTTAGGTTATTAGAAGGAAGATTAGACTTTAGAAAATCTTAGAACGCTAACCTTTATAATAGCTCAAGGGCTTTGTACATATATATAAGTTCATCCTTAACCTAAGGTTCTTATAAGTTTTGGAGAGAAAAGGATTCATTTTGAAAGATATTGGGTCTTGACTTGAAAGTAAATATGAAGTTTTTTTTTTTTTTGAATGAAAAAAAAGAGCCTTTTTCACTCTAAACTTTTATCTTATGTTTCATTTATTCAATTTTGTGTTTCTTTTCATTGTTATATATGGTTAAACTTTTATAATCTTTAAGAATTGATAATGAGTTATTGATATTTTTTTCTGATTGTATTGATTTATATTATGGGTAATGCATATTGATATCCAATAGCAAGTTTTCATTTAAAAATCATGCAATTTATATAAACCTCTAATATTTCCATTTTTTTACACAATTCTTGGGTAAAGTCTAATGAGTTGTCTATATTGATGCTTGCATTTGATCATTTGATTTGCACTAAAATTTAGACCTTTGTTATTAGAATCATGGTACTCCTAACATAGAATATGTAGGGGGAATTAGTAGGTTTTATATTATAATTGCTCTTCATTTAATTGGATGGAAGATTAGAAATATAACCCATATTATTTTATTCTAGTGACTGGAATAGAAACAACATGAAAAAGATAATCGTCTCTTTAAATGCATGAATTCGTAGTTAAATCGCAAAATTAAACAGAGAAATAGAAACAATTTTAGTCACTTCTTAGGGATTACCCTATTATTTTTAGTTCCAAATTTTAGATTTAGTTGAGAATTTAAGTTTATCCATGTTTTTTGTCTATTGTTGATTTTACCTCATTTTTTCCTACTTTAACACAGTGTAGTTGTAACTTTATCTATATAAATTGCCTTTTAACTTTTAGGTAAATAATAAACGATTCAAATTAACAATAATCTAGAGGAATCAATCCTACTTCTACAACACAATGATAATGTATATTTGCACCTAGTTGTGTGGATTTAGACCTTATTACTTGATTAATTGTGTTATTTGTGTTGCATTTTATATTTTAATTTGCAAACGTCAAGTTTTTGGCATCGTTGCTGCATATATTCAATTGCTTTGAGTGTTTGTTTGCTTAGATTGAAGTATTTTTAGTTTTAAACTTGTTTTATTTTTGTTTGTTTTTAGGTACTTTACTACTCATCTTGCATTCTTAATTTTTTTCATGATTTCTAGATAGATAAGGAGAATGGAAGGGTATTATAATGAGCCCATATATCTATATATATATATATATATATATATATATGTATATATATATAATTTGCCTATTCAAGTAGCTTATGAAAGGAATGACTTTCATTAGAACTATGTGCCTCAATTTACTACCAAGTGTTCAAGTTGTGGGATGGTTGGTCATAAGAGAGAATGGTATCTCGTAAAAGGAGGAACTTTTGGAAAAATTCATGATTACTTTTGGAGCCATTATAACCCTCATTTCTAAGTTTATTGCTTCAAGTGGGGTGTACATTTTCCCAAACCCTTGCACCATTGTTATTCATTTTAAATTCCCTACTTGGTGGTTTGTGAGTTTTGTGGATGTGATCCTTATTTTAAAATGTATACAATGAGATTGATTTTGATAACCAATTTATGAATATTTTATAAAGAAGAGCTTTACTAAATATCCAATTACTATCATTCCAATTGGAGTGTATATCATCTTGGGGTGACAATCAAAGTGAATTTGACCAACCAATGTGTCCATTTGGGTTTTTCTACAAGCACCATATAAAGATGTAAATAACTAAATATTAAATGATACATTACTAAGGGAGAGAGAATAAGAATTGAGATGTCAAAGGTTTGAAGATCTAGAGACTCTAATGGAGATTAATGTTAGATTGGAGATGTTAAAGAACTTTCATAAACAAGATGTTTTGGTTGTCTTACATTTGGATGAGTTTGAGGATAAAAAGGAGTGTGAAAAGAAGTTATAATTTGAAAGAATTTGTTAGAAAATGGGTAAATGAAGGGTGACTCAATTTCTTTGCTTCCTATATTAGTTACTCAACATCTTCAAGAGAAAGAGCCGATAAAATTGAATGAAAGAGAAATGGAGCAAAACCAAAAAAATTTAAGTGCTTCTTATGATTCTCTCATGTGTGATAGTGATGAAAGTATAGACTTGCCACTACTTTGTATAGGAGAAAGTGAGATAGTTTGGTTAGATTTCCTTTTTAAACAATATCAAATAGAACCCGTTGAAAAGATCAAAGAAGAAAGCATGAAAGATGATTGGTATAAGGTATATTTTATAATTGACAATGTTACTTGTGTGCATAAGTGCAAGTACAATCTAGGCCTTTGCAAAGATTACTATAAGAGACCCCTTATCATTGTGGATTCCTTCCTTAATGATATAGAGATGGCTACTCTGTTGAGTTTTGTGCATAGTTTGAGGAGTGGAGAAAAATAAAATCTAGTTAGAAACTTTAAATTTAGAACTATTTTTTTATTGTTTCTATATCCTCTATAGTTTTCAACTTTATTTTATTATTTTTCTTGGTTTGAACAATTAAAGCAGTTAAAATTTTGTGCATTTATACATGTGGTTTGCTTGATACATGTTCCTTTCCTTGTACCACTTATCTTGCTAATATGTTAAATTATAAATGTTACAAGTTTTGGAGAAAAAGTTGAGGATTATTTATTATATTTTAATAGATGTTATATAGCATGAAGACGAACACATGGTGCTTTCAAGGATTTTAAGTAAACTTCCACACTCCACGAGGATTTTATTTCATCTTGAATTGAATGTTTTTTTATGGATGAATATTTTGGACAAGACTAAAAGAGATTGTGTGCATTCAAGTAAGGATGAGGATAACTTAGACTCATTAGTGCATTTGATACTCCATGTAAAAAAGGAGAGTTCGGTTCTCAAACTCTAACCTTTTTTTTTTAGTGATTATGCTCTTTTATACACGTGCATTCTAAATGACATTCAAGTGAGCTTTTCTTTAGGTTGATAGCACATGTAGTAATAGTTAATATTTAATATATATATATATATATATATATATATATATATATAGATGTGAAAAAAAATCTTTACCATTTTGTTTCTTTTGTCTTGAATAAGGAAATAGATAATAGTTTCTATAGAAATAATGAGCTAGTTCTTTTTTCTTTTTCTTTTTCTTTTTTTTTTTTTTGAGTCAAAGGTAGACTAATGAAATGAAACAAATTATATAACCAATAAAATAAATGGCCAAATCCTCAACTTAATAGTGCAAAAAAAAAAAAAAACAAACAAACAGAAAGATGAGGCGTTGATCTATTACAATAAACCATTATTTAGATAGAAATTTGGTCACCTTAAGTAACCTATTTTGAGCACTTAATTGGGGAACACTAATAAAAGTAACCCCTCAAGAAGATTGTGATTCTATAGTATGAATTTTAATACTTTGATGCAACGTGATTGTGATTTAACCTATCTTTACAACAATTGTTAGCGGTATACCATAGTTTTGATATGACTCAGACAATTTTTTATTTTATTTTATAAATAAGTTGTTATCTCTCTATGGGACTACTCTTAGTCTTTTGTCCTAAAAACTTTAAATTAAGTGAATCTATATGAGTAGGATTGGGGAAAAAAAAAGCCACAAAATTAGAGTCTAATAAATAAAGTTAAAGAGTACTTCAATGAATATGACTTGTTAAGTAACTAGACACCAACATAACAAACACGTCTGTGAGGCAAAGTGACATTTTAGGGGGTAGAATGATAATGTAAGAAAAAATAAAATGCTTAATGATTTTAAGAATGATATAATACTTTTCTCTTGTTTAATGAGATTGTTGTTGATAAGGAAGGGCTATTAAAATATTATTAAAATTTCCCGAGATGAGCATTAGTCATCAAGGCTTACTTGAATTATGTGGTACCTATACCACACAAAATTTATTTAGGGTGACAAATGAGTACTTTTAAGTAGTGATAATCGAAAAGGTTGGCACCAAATGAGTAAGTGTGGAATGAGTTGAGAGGTTTTTGAGTTATCCATGCATGAGAAGATTTAAGTATTTGGAATTGTTATAAGGTAAAAATGAACTATACTTTAAATAATTGTGGAATTAGATACTATTTTCTCTTTTCTAATGTGTTTCTTTTATATGTTGAGCTATCTAGACAAGTTTTTAATATAATAATTTGGTCTTATTTACTTAGGGACAAGCAAAAGTTCAAGTGTGAGGGAATTTGATGAGAGTGCAAAAGCATTCTCTAAATCAATTCTTTTGGAAATTTGGAGTACTTAGGCATATTGCTAATAGGATCTATCAAAAAAATGTTCACATAGATTTTTCTTATTAACTCCAGGAACATTTCAAATTGCTTGTTTTCAGTCACCTTTACACTAGCCTTCAAAGATAAAGTGGGCAAAGAAACAAATCCTTCATAATTGAAAGGCCTAGTGGGATCTCTCCTTACTTTCTTTGTCTCTTTTGTTTCATAATATCCTTTTTAGGCAATTGCTCCATTTCCGCTTCCTCATCAACAAGAATTTTCTCATGCTTGCTTCTGTTTTCTTCAAATACTTTCTCAGTCTCTATTTTCCTTTTTTCACGCCTTTGAAATCACATTCTTTCCACTCCTCAAGATAATAGCCTTTCATTATTCTCTCCCTTTATATTAATCTCTATATCGCTTAGAATGTCATATTGAGTTTTATGTATATTCTAAGCAAATTGTTTCAATTAAACCTCAATATTTCTCAAAGTTGCAACATTAATATTGATCTTATAAGAATGCTCCTCAAGGGACTTGTCTTGCTTGTCACTCTTTGCTTCATATCATCTATGAACTTGAATAGAACCTCCTCCGAAGATGATTTCTCCTCTTGCTTAGAATATTGGTTACCAAACCCTAGTGAAAAGTCAAGTCACATAGGAGCGTTAGATGAAGAAAATGGGCCTCGTTTACTGTTTTCTTGTCCTTTCTAATTTAATTTAAAGGTCCCTTGATGGTTATAGTTGCTCAAAAATTAGACCGATTCTATATTTAAACAACATTTTTAGGTGTTGTTTTCCTTAACATACCCCACAAACAAGCACTAATTGTGTTCGAAAATCTACCTCTAAACTACTCAACCTCATGGTTATGGTTGCCAATTAAACTCTAAGGTTAGTAGCTTTGTCTAACTCCAAAAACCAAGCCTATTTTTGGGAGGAAGCCTCCTATCATTAAGCCAAGAATATCCATTTTTAGCTATTTTTGTAAAAAGCTTTTGGACGTCTTCTATCATCATTTTCTTGAGTATACCTCTGACACTAGCATTGACTATACATTTTGATTCCCTATAAGATCATTATAGAATATTTGCAAGTCAAAACCATTCTCCATGCCATAACTAGAGCATCTCCTCAGCAATTCTTAGAACATCTCCCAAGCTTTTCCAAAAGACTATCCTTCATATTTTTTAAATTTATAAATATCCCTTCAAAACTTGTCTAGTTAGGAGGAAAATACCTACTTGAAACTTCTTCCTTAACTCTTCAAATGTAGTGATAGTAGACCCCAAAATGGAGACATAACATGCCATAGCATGGCTTGGCCTCTAAGAAAAATAGGGAACAACATCCTTCCAACTGTATCTTGAGGGATACCATTCAATTTGAAAGTATTGCAAAGAGTAAGAAAACTTTTACATGAGCATTGGGTTGTCGTTATCAAAGTTTTGAAAAATTGCTCCTTATTGGTTAAGGCTAATTAGTTAGAGAGGAATTTTCTAGCTTTCCACCTCCATCTCATAAAATGCATTTCTATTATCAAATTTAGGCTCAAAAAAGATCATCAAATAACCTAGAGCTTGGTTGTTTTTCACCCACCATTTTAGTAGTCTCAGTTTCTCTTCTCGCCTACCTTAAATTCCTTTTCAAATTTTGATCAAGAGTAAATTCCACTTGACCTTGAGACATTGTCCTTAGTATAAACAAAAAGATATCAAGAAAAACAAAAAGTACCTCCAAAAGTAGCCACAAAAGCTAAAATTCAAAATACATAGAATGAAAATAAAATTAGTAATTAGAAAAATCACCAAAAATAAAGAAAAACTAGACCAAATCAAATAAACACAATAAACCACTAAAAACTCTAAAAGTAGCACTCTTTCTCTACAATAGCACCGAAAACTTGATGTGAAGGTAATTAATAATTAAAAGTGCAAAAAATAAAGTAATAAAATCACTTAATTCTACACAATATGAACATAAGTATACGTTTGTTGATATAATGCATAAAGCTAATATTTATTGTGAATATTTCCTACTATTTTGAATTGATATTGTGCTGAATTTAATTAGTTTGTTTATATTTTGTTTTAAAGATTTAAATTTGGAGAATTGGAAACAATTGGATATGGAACAATTGTTTGAAACTATAATTGTTGAAGCATTGTGAAGATTAGAGGCAGAAGACTTATTTTTGTAAGGCATTGGCACACTTAATAGACCAAAGTTTCAACCAGAAGACTTTCTTACATAAAGTATGGGCACGTCTTACAAGCTATTGAGAAGGATTTTAACTAAAAGGGAAAATTGTTGGTGATTGATTATAAGAAGGAAAGAAATTTTAATGCAACAAATCAAAAAGATTAGACTTTTATTTTAATTAGAAATGTCTTTTTATATTATTTATCTTTCCTTTTTAGATTAGTATTTGAATTTTAGAAGTCCTACTAGAATTGGTAACTTTACCATATTTTTAAGGTTTGCTCATATATTATAAGAGTTGTCTTATTCTATTTAAACCTAATAGAACACAAAAAAAAATATCATCATCATAAACTAAAAAGACACATTCCACACTCTCTCTAGAGTATTAATTTCTTCCAAGAAAATCAAGAAGACATGCTCCACCATTAGCGGCTAAATGCTTTTTTTTTTATTCAAGGGATTTTTTTTTTCAATTGCATATCATTGTGAGGTTTTGTAATTAATTTATTTATTTCTTTTAATTCAAGTATTCATTGATTCTTGTTCTTATTTTCTATGAATGATTGACATTGATTAATCTAACAAATTAATCAATCATCTTTCTTTCTATTGCTATCCATGAGTTAAATGATCTGTAATTGTCATGAATAAGTGGTGCAAATAGCAAATATGTTGATTATGTTTATGAATCAAAGTATGCATATTTAATCTAGGGAAATCAATGAGACGAAATTGAATAATTGCAACTATCGTGATTATTTCGTTTTGGTATAACTATTTTCATAGATTTTAATGTTATCATTAAATTGATATGAAATTCTAATGTACCCAATCAATTGATGAAGAGATTTGATTTGGATGCTAGGTTTGGTCAACTACTTTAGGAAAATAGAAGATTTGTTATAGTTATTTTAATAAGTCTTTAGTTAAATATTTAAACTTGTAAGATGAATATTTGTAACCTGTGATTGGTGATACAATTGAATGAAATCACACCCTTGGATTAGAAGTTCGATAATATTAATTTTCTTCATTATTTTGTTGGATTATGCCCTAAGGACCAATCATATGATGATGGTATAGGCATATATTGTATCATAATGTTTATAATTAATGACACTGGTTATTATGTTTATCTCATATCTACGTTTTATGAAATAAATATAATAATATCCTAAAAATTTAATTATTCTAAAATCACTACAAGAAAAATGGATTTTAGTGACTAGTCGATTTTGGTCACTGAAAGGGCCTTTGTCGTCACTAAAAGTCTTTAGTGATGACAAAAGGGGTGTCACCCCCTTGTCACTAATGCTCCGACACTAAAGGTATTTAGTGACCACTTGAAAAAATGTCGTCACTAAAAGGCCAATTCAGTGACCGTAGGCGGAATGGTCACCAATTAACGACGACAATTTTGGTCACTAAAAGGGTTGTTTTGTCCCCACCAAATGTCCCAACTGGTCACTAAAACTTGAGCAGTCAACGCCAAATAGTGACAACTACATGATGACAATTTGTGGTCATTAAGTGCTACAAAGTCAACAAATTTGGTGACGACTTTGGTGACGGGAAAAGTGGTCACTAATTAAAGTTTGAGTCACGTGACACAAATGGTAACCAAAATAAGTGATCACTAAATGTCATCGGTTGCAATGAAATGGTGACGACTTGGGTGATAATAAAATATCGTCACTACAATAGCGAACGATTGATGACGATAATTTGTCCTCGGCAAATAAGGGAATGAATGAACGCAATAGTGACGACATTTGGTGACCATAATTGTTGTCAATATAAGTAATTTTATCCACTACTTTAGTGACGGAATTTTGTTGTCAGTAAATTGTAAAATCACCCAAAAAAAAATAGTGACGACATATTTTGCTCACTGCATATGTTGTGGAGAAATTTATGACGACAAATGAATTAATGTCAACTTTTGTGACGATGTTCCTGGGCAAATAGCATTACTCACGATTAATAACAATCGAAAACATGTGACATTCATAAACATATATAAAAAATACCACGACTTCTCCAATAACAAATAAAAGTAGAAAAATGAAAGATGCTTGACTATTTTGACAGCATTCTTGGTGAAGTTGTATTAGATACTATAAATGACTAAAAATCCAAAACATCCAACATTCATAAACATCCATACAAGTAAAAACTACAACTACACTAACAATAAAAAAGATAAGTGTATAACACAAATGTGAAAAGTAATTCATTCAATTACATAGGAATGCAAGATTAAAACATCATGCAAGAGACAATATCAGCCAAAAAGTGGTAGGTAATCAGCAAGATTTCCATTCTACATCTTGTAGGAAAATGAATGAAAAGCTTTAGAGCTATCTAATAGATACATCCAACTTATACCAAGCAAAATCCTAAACATTTAGAGTGGCATTCCAAAAGCAAGCCTAAAATCCAAAAGAGGTAGAGCCACATTTACAAAAAGCACCTTCATTTGGTGCCAAGCAACCATTGTTAATGTTTTATGCATAAAGCTACCATATAACTGTGTTCCATAAGTACAAAAAAGTCCCATAATATAATTCACAAAAAAGATTATCAAATAGCATCAGCAAAGTGTGAAGAGCACCATCATCTGCCCACTGTGTACATGCCAAGCGTAGAGATGATTGATTCACTGAAAACATAAAAGAAAAAAATCAATTTCTTTAAAGAAAACCATAAAAGTTAGTTCGGTTACAGGGATAGTTTAGTTATCTAATAACACCATGACTCTAAAAGAAATACAAGAACAAACCACAGCTGTTATACATGT
This sequence comes from Gynochthodes officinalis, assembly GCA_020080225.1. Taxonomy (NCBI): domain Eukaryota; kingdom Viridiplantae; phylum Streptophyta; class Magnoliopsida; order Gentianales; family Rubiaceae; genus Gynochthodes; species Gynochthodes officinalis. The sequence continues at coordinate 33,140,013 of CM034617.1, forward strand.
ATACCTTGACATACTTGTCCACATAACCCATCACAAGTTTAGTGAATTAAAAGAAGTATATAATTTGACTCCATTAGTACTAAACCAAAAATATGGACTATATACATAGTGTAGCCAGTAGAGAAGTGAGACAACAAATAGTCCATGTTAGGAATATTACATTTCAAAGTTCAAGCAAACCTAAAATGAAATGTTCGACTGGATTCTTGTAAGAGAAAACATAATTTACAAATTGGCCACTTTTATTTTACAACCGCTAGCCAGAAATCATGAATAAGAACATACTAGCCAAAAACCACCACAAGAACATTGGCAAGAGGAAAACAGTATTTACGAATTGACCACCTTCATTTTACAAATGCTAATCACAAAAGAACAGAAATAACAAAACAGATTTTACAATCGAAACCAGCTTCATTTTACAACCGCTAATCACAAAGGAATTGAATTAAATAATTACAATATGTGTGAAAAGAAATAAATCAATATTTGAACAGCTAAATGTCTACTGTCCCACACAAATAAAGTTGATGAACAATCTGGAATTTTGCACAAAGGACAAGACTGTATGGTTGGCAAAATTTGGACGATTGAAATGTAATATTGCCGGCAGGTCGCAAGATTTGAAAACCCCACAACTCATGATAGCAAACAGAGTAATTACAAATGTGTTGGGTTGAAACTTACATAATGGCTGCTGCAGTGTAAAGAAAATGAAATGCAGATTTTCTCTTTTGTGTAGACTCAAATGTGCAGCAATTTGTGTGGACCGAAATGTGCAGTAAAATGAAAAATAGCAAAAAGCCAGTTGCATTAAAAAAAATCATGCAACTTATTGTAGTACACAAACCCTTACCTCATCTCTGGACTGTGCCCTAGACAATCAATGTAACTCTGCCATCAAAGTCTCCATTTGCGCTTGCATCCCATCTTACTTTACCTTCAGTATATTCAACTCACATTCTTGGGTTGCAATTTTTTCTGTCAGCACATTTGCATGTTCCTCCGCAGCATTAGCCCTTTTTCTTTGTTGGTCCACTTCAGATTGTAGCTTTTAGCCACCACAACACTCTTTGTAGGCATAGAAACACCCCTACTATGCCCAAGTAGTTTGTGCAATTTGTCAATGCAAATCTCTGCCGAGGATCGCGAAGAGCTGGCCTTCTCCTCTCGCATCTCATCCTACATAGTCAACAAATATGCCAAAAGTGGAAACATAAATTGAAATATAATAATGAAAAAATTGAGAAGGATTTGAATTAAGAAGGTACCAATAGTTTTTTTGCTTAGTCATTGACCATTTTCTTTTGCTTTTTTGAAAAATGACCAATCTCATAGCAATCAATAGAAGTGACTTTCTTACCATCCTTTCACTGCAAATTTTCCATAATCACATTAGATGAAACATAAAAACAACCAAATATTTTTGGTTTTTTTGGTATGAAGCAAAAAACGACATTAATAACTACAAGCTGCCTATACTTACAAACTCATGCCTATACTTACACAGTCCTTGAAATCGACACCGAGTCAATAGTTGGTGGTGTGCTATTTTTCGCTCGGTTTCCCTTGTTTCTACTGCTCAGTGTCTGTTGGAGGGAAAATGTAGTGAGATTCCGTAATGTGTTTCATGTGTTGTGGAAACCTAAACTTGAGAAACAGAAATTCATACATATAAATGATCTAAACCTTAAACTCATCAGAATCAAAATAATGGTAGAGATTAATCCAATTATCCTCTGGGACATTTGTAGGAATATGTTTCATTGCATCCTCTTTGCTTGGGAATTTTTGGAAGTGAATATGCAACTTGTATTGACGATTGCTATATTACCTTGCAAGTTGCTTCAACAATGCTTTTTGCATTGAGGCACTGCCATCATAATTGGAGTTCTCCTAGATGTGTATGGTTTACATTATCAGTTCGGAAAAAATTCATACGGAATAATTAGAAGACATATAACAAAGAAATAATGCAAATCAATTGGAAGGTGCTCTAATAGCACCCAATTTGTTGATAGATATCCTAACGAGTGGCAAACATTCGTGAAAACCTTGTCACGCGGTTAGAAGCTATCAAAATGAACAGAGCAACTTAACCAATATCAAAGCGCCAAATTATAGCAATGCAGCAAATTAAAATGCATGCAAAATTTGTAGTATCCCAAAAAAAAAGCCTTCACAACAAGTATAAACAACTAATACGATCCTCACAATTGCAATGTTATGTAATCTTTCACGTAAAACATCTTACCGTGCACTTGCCAATCATTCCCTCCCTCAACCGTTCGTCTTGCTTTTCCATCCAGAACCATCAAACTTAGCAAATTGCCGGACTATACATCCACCCTTTGTGATCAACTTTTGACTATATAACCTTACTAAGCGACCAGCAATGCTATCAACTTCGATGACAACTCTTACATCCCCCTGGTTTTGTGAACCCCTCAGATTCTTTGTGGATCCCCTTGTAATGGAGGTGCCTAGGTAATTTTAATTCAAAACCAAGAAGTAATGAAGTAACACATTTAACTTCGAATCGAAAACCATAAATAAAACGTGAAACAACTCCCTAATACATTTACTAAAACTGCATACTAGAAGCACAATAATTACTCCCCCAATTAAAAATTTTACATGTCTAAGAGTAATTACTGTGTTTATGCAATACAGAGTAAAAATTTCATGAAAGCGGAGTACCACTCCAATTCAATTTTGTGACAATGTTCAACCGTAAAAATACTATACTCAAAGCTTTGATTCAACCACCTTTTTGTAACAAATATAGGAACATCGCCAATGTGTTATTAGAATTTACCTAGCGAAGTTGATCCAACTTGCTGTTGCTCTTGCTGTTGCGAAGCACCTCCAACCACATCATTGTTTTGCTGATCCACCTCCCCACCAATACTTTGTCGAGCCGTTGGGATGGAGTCATCTCGGGAATGTGTGGGCTTCATCAAGTCGAGAGAACGATGAACTTGCTGATTTTGAAGAACATTTCCATCTGGGCTTGGAAATCCATCATCTACTTCCTCTTTATCTCTCAGCTAGAACGCAGGAGCTGCCTTTGCGGGTGTAAGGCGCGCACTTCTTCTAGGAGCAATAACTTTTGTTGGAAGTATGTTTGTGCTTTCCCTAGTTGAAATATTGGACGCTATTGGTGCAGTCGGGGCCTCCTTATCTCTATTGTTAGGAACAATTGGAGTTTCCTTAACAGGCGTGAGTCTTGCACTTCTTCGAAGGGTTTGGTCGATTTTTATTTCAGTTTGGGTGTTCATCAACCGTGTTGTCCTTCTGGGTGTTCAAGGAACAAGTTGCCTTTTACTTGTTCCTCCTTTACGATCCGACCATCTTTGTATTAACACCCACTTAACAACATTAGTATAGTATTTCACAGTTTTTGGAAAAATAACATTTTTCAATTTTGTGCATAATTTAAAGTCGAACAATACCCTTTCCTGCATAAAGGTTGTCCATAAAAGTTGGTACAAATAAACTAGTTTATTGTTTGTCACAAATCCTTAAAATTCCATGCTTTAAGTTAAAAACAAATAAATATAGGTACAAGTAGGACGAAAAAGTTACATGGAAATGCAACAGAATTCAAACATAGCATGTATACTTCGTATGGTAAGTATTTACGATTGTCTAAGCATGTGCATGTGTCATGGGCAATTTTAAAATATCTTTACAGCTAAAGAACACAAATATGAGTTGGAGTCCTCAACATATAAATAACTATAAATGCCCACCGTATGTACGTGGAACAAACCTCACATATACTTTACTAAATCTATATAAATATTGACGTAAGTATTAAATCCCACCTCAATAGTTGATGTAAGTGCATAAAATAAATAATTGACCTTTTTGTACATATACTTCAAACACATCAATGACACAAAATACACTTTGCTGATTTCGAAACTTTCATTCTCATAAAAACCACTCCTATTCTGAATCACTACTATCATATTTCCACTTTCCTCATCCTCCGCATCTGACTGCGAATGTGACGAATCAAGAGCTTCATCATTAATGAATGGATCAACATCCACCCGAACACCTCGTGATATGTTTGTATTTGTATCACCTCCTACAACCGAGCCACCAACCACTTGCAATGTGGCTGAACCCCTCGTCAACTCTAGCTCATCCATATTCAAATCAAGAAACAGATCAATAGTTGGCTCTTCTTCCTGGTAAACATCTGCTACTTCACTTTCCTCACCTTTTTCGAGAACATCGTACAATGTTCGTGGACTAATATTCTGGACAACATATAGGGCTGCAAACGAACCAAACATAAACAAACGGGCCTTGTTTGTTTACTGTTCGTTTATTTTTTAGACTGTTCGTGTTCGTTTATGTTCATTTATTAATTTGAAATATGTGTTCGTGTTCGTTTATGTTCGTTTATTAGTGTTCACGAACACTTATCGAACACGTTAATGAATATTTAAACAAACACGTTCATGAATCAGTAAACGAACACTTAACGAGCATATTCGCGAACACTTAAACGGGCATGTTCGCGAACGTGTTCGCGAACGACTGAACAAATCATTTGTGAACAAAGCTAAACAAAGCCAATGACTAAACAAAGCTTTCTGGCCTGATATCAATACCAGAGGCGATGAAAACATTTCAAAAGGAAATGTTTTAGGTGAAAATGAGGGTGTAGGAATGTCCAAAATAGTATGAAACCAGCACTATTTGTCATATCTGTTCTGGAAGCAAAACATGGTTCACAAGTTCAATGGCCATCTCCACAAAACCGTTGTCGCCCAGGATGAATGGCTGCAGAATAGAGAATCGTTGTCGCCCAGTCGCAAATAATGAATGGTTAAAATTTATCAAAACGACGTAGTTTCGATAAATATACATAATATTATATTAGATAAATATATATAATATATTTATATTATATAAATATATTTAATTTAAATATATAATATATTTAAATATATATAATATATTTATTTTTATATATTTATATAAACTATATAAACGAACACTAAACGAACTTGTTCGTGAATATAAACGAACCGAACACATGTCTGTTCATGTTCGTGTTCGTTTATTAAACGAACGGTAAAATGTGTTCGTTTATTGTTCATTTACCTTAACAAACGAACATAAACGAACTTGTTCACGAATAGTTTACCGAACGTACTGGTTCGTTTACACCCCTAACAACATGCCAGTTGGCGTCAAGTTTTAAGTCCAGAGTATAGAAAACTTACTTAACTTGAGATGCTAACACATAAGGCTGCTCTATATACCATTTTCTAGACATGTTGACACTAGTGAGGCCACTTTTCCTATCAATTTGCATCCCACTTGCATCGCTAAACCTAAACTAATCACACTGGAAAACCAAAACTTTATTATTAGATCCAAGGTACTCAACTACCAACACATCTTGTAGTACCCCATAAAAATCAATCACATTGTTCCCATGTTCACCCTTCACTACTACACCACTATTTTGAGTTTTCCTATTTCCATTGCGGCTAAGGATGTGAAACCTGTAACCATTAACTAAGCAGCTACTATATCGGTTTACTCGATTAATTGGTCCGATCACCAATGCCTGGATTTCTTCACCATACACTTTTGGGCTTGATGACACCTGCAACAGTACATTTTGGTTCATTACCACAATATAAATTTGCAATGCATGTCTACGTTTTCTTTTTCGAGTCATATTATGACACTTGCTCGATTACGAAACCATGCTGGAAACTGGTGGGTATGTCCATCATCCACATTCTCATATCCTTGTTCCACCAGCAATACCTTATACTCTCTAGTCACATTATAGAATCATTAAATGTGTGGATGTGCAGGATATATGTAAAAAATCCTAAAAGATGTGTAATATGACTCACTGCACTAGGTTCTCTATTTCCTCACAATTGTCTAGAATGAAAGCTTGAAAATTTCCCAACTCTGCGTCACTCAGAACACAACAATTCGGCATGCCAATTGGTCGACCCCTACAAGAGAAAATAGATATTTCACCCACACCATCTATATGCTCATTGTTTCGCTCTCTTCTGTTGAATATGGTCTCCACATTGTTCAGCCACATTGAACAAAATTGCAGACATTCATGGTCTATCTATCGCTCCGCAATACATCCTTCAAGTCATGCTTTGTTATGTACATAACCCTTTAAAGTGCCCATTTTCCTACAAACAGTCGGTAAATAAGCATACGTGTTATTTACACACGAAAAATTTTTAACAACTTTTATAGATCGTGTCAATACCTCTCGAACGGAAACATCCATTGATACTGCGGTGGCCCAGCTATCCGTGCTTCATATGGCAGTGAATCAGCAAATGCACCATTATGTCGAACATCAATAAGGGAAAGATTCTTCCAGCTTGCACAATAAATTAACTATTTTCATTTCATCATTCTTCAAAACATCTATATAACTTGTCCGTGCACACAATCTTTGCAAAAATTGACTTAGTTCATACAAAACATGTCTCACTTCTCTCGTGAGGGATCCTATAACAACAAGAGGCATAATCCGTTGGACAAAGACGTAAAAGTCATGACTCTTCATCCCCGACAATTGGATCTCTCTCTTTTTAATGGAAACTTCAAAGACTTGATTAGGTCAACAGCCTTTTTCTTCTCATCGTTACTAAAATGATATGAGGCCATAGGCATCCGAAAGGAATCACCGTGTGCTTGCAAATGTAAACTCTTTTTCACTCCAAATTCCATTAAATCCTTTCGAGATTTCCAGGTGTCTTTGGTCTTACTCTTAATGTTGAATACTGTTGAAACCAAGCTCTCAGTCACATTTTTCACCACATGCATAATGTCTAAGTTGTGCCGCAGCTTTAGTTTTGCCCAATATGACAGGTTGTAGAACATACTTTTTTTACACCAATTGGGATCTCCTACATCAGCTTGCTTTCGCTTCTTTCTTTACCCTTCTACAAAAGACTTACCAAAGCAATATAGGCAGGGTACGGCCGTGTCAATATCCCACAGCATTTCTTCACCTCCTTAATTCTTAATGCCTCACGAAAGTCGACTCTCCCGTCAAAATTCTTTTTATCCCTTCGCCATTGGTGGTCGGTCGGGAGATATCGACGGTGCCCCATGTAACAAATTTTTCTACTGTGCGGCAAGTATTGTGAGGATGTCTCATCCATGCAAACTAGACAAGCTGTGTACCTTTTTGTAGCCCAACCCGACAACATTCTGTACGCAAGGAAGTCATTGATAGTTCACAAGAGAGCAGCACGTAGTGTAAACCGTTCACTCTTGTAAGCATCATAAGCATGCACACCCACCCACAACTCATTCAATTCATCAATTAAGGGCTGCAAATACACATCGATATCACTTCCTGGTGACTTAGGGTGAGAATTAATAGTGACATCATGAAGTATGGCTCCTTCGTGCACTTCCAGGAGGCCAAATTATAAGGTACGAGAAAGACGGGCCACACACTGTATGCATTGCTCATATTCCCAAACGGATTGAATCCATCGCTAGCAAAACCCAATCACACACTCCGAGGGTCTGCAGCAAAAGCCGGAAACACACTATCAAGATGTTTCCAAACCTCACTATCTGCGGGGTGTCTCATTACATTTTCATTTTCAACCCGTTTCTCCTTATGTCACCTCATGTTAACTACTACATCTGAATCAATGAACCACCTTTGCAATCTTGGTTTAATGGGAAAGTACCGAAGCACCTTCTTCGGAACATTTGACTCCTCCCCAGAAAATCTAGTCTCTCGACAATGTTCATTTGGGCATTCTGTTAGACTTGCATATTCCTTATAGAACAACACACAATCATTGAGACATGCATGGATTTTCTCATACTTGAACCCCAATGCTTGGATGATTTTCTTACATTCATACAAATTTTTTGGAAGTGAAGCTGAAGTTGGGAGGGCTTTTTGAAATATGTAAAGCAAGGAGTCAAAAGATTTCAATGTCCAACCACTAATAGTCTTCAAGTGTAGAAGTGTAACCACAAATGATAATTTGGAAAACCCCTGACACCCGAGATATAATTCCTTCTTAGATTTTGCAAATAAGCGCCAAAGGGTGTCTACCTCATAACACGAATTAGTATTACACCCATTAGTCCGCCAATTTTGCCCCCATTTGCTTTGCCCTATGTCATTCAACATTTCATTAAGATCATCATCATAAACATCATCATCATCAACAACATCACCCACATTCTCACCCTCAACCTCTTCGTCCTCCAAAGTCTCTTCATACACCTCACCATGGTATATCCACCTATGATAATCCCTTCGTATTCCCCATTACATCAAATGCAAGTAAATAGTGTCTTTGTCACACAAACGAAAGTTGTTGCAACTTTTACAAGGGCAGGGGATTTTGGAGGACGGTTCCTTATTACAATATGCAAATTCCAAGAACTCTAGAACACCCAAATCAAATCTGTTGTCCTTTGTCCTATGCACTATATTCATCCATGACTTATCTATCAGCTTGAGTATGTTCTAGTGATTTAGGGAAACAAAGCAATCAACATTCGCATAATACATATTTATCATAGATTTGGAAACCTGTACCGACAATGAGAGACGTTTAAAATTAACGAGCAAAGCAAACGAACTCAAATCTTTATAATTACTCAAAGATGCAATATTAGAATTCAGCCACTCGCTCTTTCATAGCGAATAAATAGAACCAAAAAGAAATATAACGTGGCAACGAAGCATAAACATGTCTTAAAACACAAAAACATAGGGGTATTGGACTTAAAATTGGAAAGTCCAAACCTTCAATGTGAATGTCATACCATAGCCCAAAATGAACACAAGGAAACAAAGAATATGTCATTCAAAAGAGTGAATATAATTCCAACAGTTTCTGTATCATGCAATACGAAGACAAATAAGGCTTGAATATACCTGTCACCGCTGAGTTTTTTCTTGAAATTGAGGCTGAATGACTAGGATCTAACCCTTTGTTTCTGCGTTTGCGAACCCGGGAGGGATATTCAAACGTGCATATTATTTCCAAACATCGAGTTAGTTAAAATAAATATGCAGCAAATATTAAGAACAATGTGACAAATAATTTACAGTCAAAGTTAACAAGGAGACATGTCTACCATGTGTGTTAAAAGGTTGACCGCTGCTAGCTGAGTTCCCCGTACTGCCAGAAGGTTTTATGCACTACAACAGCAAAAATAACAGGGGCCAAGTTCTGCACCCAGATATGTTTTAGTTCTGCAGGAAAAAGAATATATTAATAGATGAAGCATGTATGAAGAGGATTTAGTAACTAAAAACAATAACCTAGAAGGAATAGAAAAGATATGCAGAGCAAAAAGGAAATATGATAGATGATTATTCAATTAACAGGAGGTTTTAAGTGTGTGCAAGAAAGAAGTAGAATATCATAAAAGTCCAAGATGATGGTACATCAATGAGTAGTAGATAGAGATTCACAGCAAAACAGCAACACCAACAACAAATCCAATTGAAACAGCAAATACAATCGATTTCGGCCATAACACAAAAACAACAAATCCAAGTGAAACAAAAAATTAAATCCATGAAATACTTCAAGAAAAAGCAGCGAGGGCAATTGATTTGAAGTCCATCAAGTGACAAATATGCCTCCTTCCATAGCAGAAAAGACAGAACTCATCATCATCATCATCATCATCACCACCTTTATCCAAAACTAGTTGGGGTCGGCGGTCGATGAACTCAAAGACATAAATCCATAAAATAAAGAAAATACAATAAAATAAATAGATAAAGAAATAAATAAAAATGTTAAAACTATAAAGAGTAATCGGGACCACTAGAGTTTTACTTTTCTACCACACTAATAGTTTTTCTCCACTCTGCTCTACTACAAATTAGCCGCCAATCTATTTCCAACTCCATTAAATCTTATTTTACTACTTTTCCCTATGTAACTTTCGGCCGACCTCTCCCTTTCTTCCCATCATACTCCTTATAACAAATTTTTGTTCTTACCAGTACATCTATAGGTCGCCGAAGAATATGCCCAAACCATCTCAATCTATGTTCTCTCATCTTTTCTACTACCGGTGCTACTCCAACTCTTCGTTGAATATCCTTCTTTCTCATTTTATCCATTATTGTCTTACCACTTATCCACCGTAACATTCTTATTTCTGCTACTCCCAACTTATGCTTATATTGTCTCTTTACTAGCCAACATTCAGCTAAATATAGCATTGCTGGTCTTATAGCTGTTTTATAAAATTTTTCTTTTAACCTAATCAGGATTTCACAGTCACACAAAAACCCTGTTGCACTTTGCTATTTCATCCAACCTATTCTAATTCTATGGTTTACATCTTCATCAATCTCTCCCCCTTTTTGCAATATTGATCCCAAATATCTAAAAACATCTTTCTTTGGTACCTCCTGTCCGAGCATACTCACGGAATCTTTGTTCTCATGTCTTGCCGTGTTAAATTCCCACTTCATATATTTAATCTTATTTCGACTTAATGTCAATCCTTTTGACTCTAACGTGTTTCTCCATATTTCTAATTTAGCTTCTACCCCCACTTTGGTCTCATCAATAAGCACAATATCATCTGCGAATAAAATACACCATGGCACCTCATCTTGGATATCCTTTGTCAACTCATCCATAACTAGGGCAAAAAGGTAATGACTCAGAGCAGATCCTTGGTGTAAGCCTACTATGATTGGAAAATATCTTGATCTTTCATTATAAACTTTCACGCACGTAGTAACACCATCATACATATCCTTGATAACCTTTACATACTTTGAGGGGACTTTCTTCTTCTCAAATACCCACCATAAAACCTTGCTTAGGACCCAATCATACACCTTTTCAAGATCAACAAATACCATATGTAGATTTTTCTTCTTTTCTCAATATCTCTCTATCAACTGTCCTATCAAGAAAATAGCCTCCATGGTAGATCTTTCCGGCATCTTCCTAGCATACTGTCCCTCCATCCCTCAGGCATTTTATTAGTTTGGAAAATCCTATTAAAAAGGTTAGTCAACCAATGTATTGCTACATCCTCTAAGAATCGCCACACATCACTAGGGATCCCATCTGACCCCAATGCTCTACCCGTCTTCATCATTTTTAATGCCTCCTTAACTTCATACTCTCTAATTCTATGCACAAACCTTTTGTTTGAGTTATCATAAACATCCTCAAACTCTATCTTACTTCCATCACTTCCCTCATTAAATAGTTTGCTAAAATAGCTTATCCACCTTTTCTCAACATTTGTTTCTCTTACTAAAAGTTTCTGGTTTTCATCTTTTATGCATCTAACCTACGTCAAGTCTTTACTTTTCCTGTTTCTTATCTTTACAAGCCTATAGATACCTTTTTCTCCTTCCTTGGTCCCCAATTGTTTGTACATCTCTGAAAAGACCTTACCTCTAGCCTCTCGCACAGCTTTCATAGCATTTGTTCTCGCTAGTCTAAACTTTTGCAGATTCTCATCACTATGACATTTATATAAATGCCTGGAACACTCTTTCTTATGTTTAATTGCCTCCTGTACCTCTTCATTCCACCACCAAGTTTCCTTTGTTTGTTGTTCGTTCATTTTACTTTCCTTTAAAGTTGATACGAATTCTTAAAGTAAAGGATAAAAATCCGAACCTATATCAGAGTGTTGGTCCTAGTATCATCCTCTAGGCTGAACTAAGTCTTTCTTTAGCAAGACATCAACTCCAACTTGTGAAGAAGGATCTTGCTTTTGTCCACTTGACACTCGAAGGAATTATCCAAACTCAAAATTGAGAATTGAACTATCCTTGGAACCAAAAAGCACGCTCAAATTGTTGAGGGAAAGAAACTCAACAAGATAGCTTAAACATGAACCTAAGAGGCTATCCTCAAAACTCAAAGCAAGTTCTAAATTAGAACTTAAAGAAAAGCTACAAAACTCTTAAGTTTGTATTGTCAAAATTCTTGTATTTTCTTGGGGTTGAATGGCCTCTATTTATAGTTTACAATGTGTAAGAATTAAGAAAGCCATTCATTAGTTGGATTAGCTTTTTAGAAAACTAATTAAAGAAACTATTACTTAAAAGAAACAACTAATCTAAGAAAAGGAAATAAAACAACAAGCAGTTGCTTAAAACTAATCCAAGTGTGTTGGCTGAATTCTGCTTGAGCAAAATTTCTCATTCAACTTTGTGGATTTGGTAATCCCTTTAATCATCATGGCCTTGGCTGAATTGGAGCTTCTTTACTCCAATTTGGAAGTTTCTTCAACTCTTCATGGCTATGGATTTGGTAACTTCTAAACTTGATTTTAAGCAGAATTCCAACTCCATACCATTGCCTAAAATTGAACCAAAATTAGTTAGAAAATGCTGAACCGGAACTAGCTTCGCTAAAACTGAACTGTTTGAGCTACCCGAATGCATAACACTAAGTAGAAACTTGAACTTAGAATCAGTCTTCCTTGCTGCCTTAACAGCTTGAGCTTCAACTAATTTGGTTATGAGCATTGCCAAAGCATTTTGCATTTTCTTAGTCTTTGATCTAGTCATTGGTCCTCCAATGCCTTGCAATGGATTAAATTTTGAATGCCTTATTGATGAAGTTTTAGTCTCATCTTTGGCTTCATGTTCACATTCGACTACTTGAGGAGTTATAGTTGTCTCGGACCTTGGATTTTCATCAAATGTGCTCCTTGCCACTCTCTGAATGCAATCAGCCATCTCATTCCACATCACATTTACATTCCCCTTCAGTAGCCACGGTCCTTCTTGCAGTAATCTTTCCTTTAAAGCTATTTGTTTTTCCTCTTTTAATTTCCACCAACTTATTCTTGGGTTCTAAATAGCTTTCTGCATTTTGCGAACTTTTTTATACCGAACCTCTAAGACCACCAACTTATGTTGTGTAGTTACGCATTTTTCGGAATATATACTACAATCTACATATGAGGTCCTATCTTCCCTTCTAGCAAGAAAAAAGTTAATTTGGTTACAATTTGGGCCACTACGAAAAGTGATTTGATGTGACTCTCTTTTCCTAAAGTAGGTATTTGTCACTATTATGTCATAGGCTAAAGCTACATTCAAAATATTCTCGCCCGCCGCATTTCTAGTCCCGTAACCAAAACCTCTATGAACTCTATCAAAACCTTCACTATGTTTCCCAACATGTCCATTTAAGTCCCCTTCTACAAATACCTTCTCCTTGCGTGGTATCCCTCTTAGAATCTCCTCCAAGTCTTCTCAAAATTTATTCTCATTTGTAACTTGCAATCCAACTTGAGGGGCATACACACTAAGGATATTCAAAATCAGCTCTCCCACTACTCGCTTAACCAAAATAATTCTATTTCCCGACCTTTTAACATCTACCACTTTATTTTTGTAACATTTATCTATCATAACCCCAACTTCATTGACACTCTTTTTTGTGTCTGTATACCACAACTTGAATCCGATACCTTCAACTTCCTTTACCTTTTCTCCAACCCATTTAGTCTCTTGCAAGCAAGCAATATTGATTTTCCTTTGAACTAAAGTATCTGCTAACTCCTTCAACTTACCTGTTAAAGTTCCTATGTTCTAACTCCCTAGTCGAATCCTTACCCCCTGGGTCTTGTTTTCCCCCCACACTCGCCCTTACTCATTTTTCACCACACCCAGGCACCGATGTGACGCATAACTCTAGGAATGATGGCCCCAAGCTAGCTTCTTTACCCCTCGCACCTGCCTAACTTGGTGCAAGGACCCTTGCTCATTTTTTGCTACATCCGGGAGCCGATGCAACGCGTCGCTAAGAAGGGTATGCTCCAACGAAATATCCTTTGGGTTCATCTCATAAAAATAGCTAGTTTTTTTATAGCCGGCTCACAACGCCTGACGCAACCCTCCTCACTTTATCCTAAAATAGGACAGGCTATGCAAACATGCATAAGTGTAGTTTACATAGGCAGAGTTAGCAGAAAAGACAGAACTAAATGCAAGAAATAATACCAACAACAAAATGCATTCAGAGAGATTCAGAGCAAGGAAAAGCATAAATTCCAGTCCAGTCCAGGCAGAAAAGGCTAGCAAGCAAAACCAGATTTTCCTAATCTAATCTTTCTGCCCCAAATTATGCTTTAATAGTCATCGAGTCACAACTGTCGTCCAAGAAATGCTGTAATTTACTAATAATCCAATAATATTCATGCTTCTAGTAATCCCTACCTCCAAAATCAAATACAACCCAAGCTTCAAGTATCCCTGCTTGCCCACAAGCACCCATGGTCTTACAAAACTATTCATTTTAAAAACACGCACGCACACACACATTGAGGGCCAAAAGCTATATATATATATATATATATATATATATATATATATATATATATATATATTTATAAATGGATGATTCCCCTTACTAATTAATCACATAAGCTAAAACCCAGAAAAAATTTTATCATCTTCTTCAGAAATATTACCAAAATCAAGCAACAGAGAGGGGAAAAAAATGATAGCTAATGAGGCAATCAGCTCCTCGGCTCACCCGACTTGCTCAGCTACGGGAGGAAGTCTTGGGACCCAGTTGCCCAAGCAGCTTGTGCAGATAGGAGTGAAGGATGTGTTCTCCGTTCTAGGGGACTTCAACTTGACACTTCTAGATCATCTAATAGTTGAGCCAGGGCTGAATTTGGTCGGCTGCTGTAATAACTGAATGCCGGATACGTTGTTGACGGCCACACTCGTAAGGCGGCAGGGGAACGCAGAGGAAGGACGAAATCGGACAGGTGCAGCCGTAGAGGGAGACGGATGAGGGATGAGGGAGCGATGATTGAGTAAAGGAAATGGGTTGAGTCCTGGCAGTAGATGAAGGATGAGGGAGGTGATGTGGGTTTAAGGCGCTCGGAATCTGACAGAATCGACAGCGAAAGGGTGGGAATCAGGAAGGCAAAGGAACGACGAAATCAGACAGGTGCAGCCATAGAGGGAGACGGACGGCTAGAAGGAAATAAACCCTAGGAGCGACGAAATCGGACAGGTAACTAGTTGAGTCTTGGCAATAGATGAAGGAGGAGGGAGGTGAGGTGGGTTTGGGGTGCTCGGAATGTGACAGAATCTGCGGCGAAGGGGTGGGAATCGGACGGACATTCTCCGTTAACCGAGAGTGAAGGAGCGAAAAACCGAAGATGAAGTGGCGTTCGGTGGAGAAGAAATTTGTCTAAGTGTTGGAGCTGAAGGCGTAAGAGAGTAAAGTGAGGGATAGTTGAAATTTGGAAACTATTAAGGGTACTAAAATGCTCCAAAACGACGGCGTTTGATGGACTCTTTCTCGCCCAAGGACAAATTTTTGGTTCCCGCTTTTGTTTTTTAAACTTTGCATATAAAACTTGTAGTATTTTGTCAATTCTTATTACTACAATAAGTTAAATTTTTAATTTTGAAAATGTTATACAATTTATAACAATTCCACTATTAATTCAATTAAAGTCGTAATTGTTTGTACATAGGGGTGTAAATGAACTAGTACGTTCGATGAACAGTTCGTGAACAAGATCGGTTACGTTCGTTTATGTTTGTTTGTTAAGCTAAACGAACAATAAACGAACACATTTTAGTGTTCGTTTAATAAACGAACACGAACACAAACAAGTATACGTTCGTTTATTTATGTTCGTGAACAAGCTCGTTTAGTGTTCATGAACAAGCTCGGTTAACGTTCGTTTAAAGCTCGTTTATTGTTTGTTTATATTAAAATAATAATAATAATATAATATAATAATATATATAATAATAAAGTTTGTTGATCATTTATAAACAAATTTGTTGTGGTGTAGTGGTAAGTAGTTATGCTCTCCACATTAGAGACCAAGGTTCAATTCTCAATAATGCAATTTTATTTTTTCAATTTGCAAATGAGTTTGTTTATTTGTTTGCGAACGTGTTCATTTATTTGTTCGCGAACGTGTTCGTTAAGTGTTCATGAACGTGTTCGTTAACGTGTTCAATAAGTGTTCGTGAACTGTTCGTGAACACTAATAAACGAACATAAACGAACACGAACACATATTTCACAAACATAAATGAATATGAACAGTCTAAAAAATAAACGAACAGTAAACGAACAAGGCCCGTTCGTTTATGTTCGGTTCGTTTACAACCCTATTTGTACATCAAGAAAAAAATAATTGTGTATACAAAATTTGAATTAATAAGTTCAAATTTTAAATTACATCAAAATTTGCAGAATAAAATTTACTCTCACGTATGCAATTGATAGTACACATGCACTCTAGAATTATAGGAATACAATTATTCCTTGTCTAATTATTATATAACGATGATAACCACTTCGTAGGCAGTTTTTATAAAAATAATGACAAAAGTTGATCACGACTTATGTTATAACTATATTATATACTAATATCATATCTTGGTATTCCAACTGATGGTTTCATATCTGTATATATATATACATATTAAGCAGCTACGTTATTTAAGATGTAATAAAGGAGATATATATATGTACAAAGTATTTACGTTAGTTGCAATTCAAATCAACTAATATCGTATGTTATTAGGACAAATGGTTATAGATATAGATATGTGCTAAGTACAACATAATTACATTAGTTGCATATATAATCAACACAACCATTATGTTACTATTACAACTAATTATAGGCATAGATATCTACTATATAAATACATTAGTTGGTTGCAGATATAAATATGAACTAAATTTTTATGTCATACATATACATGTGTATTTATAACTTTCGTTCTACTTCACTACATGTATGTATTAAATTAACTACATATAATTGTGCTGTCCATTAATATTATGTTAATAATTTAGTAATTAACAAATTACTTATGTTTTGGTATAAATTATATGTCGAATTTCGTAGAAATAAAAGTACTATTAATCAATAGTATCATCTAATACTAAAAAAGTGTTACATCATAATCACTGGACTATTTTGCAAAATATGAAATAATGCTAATTTATGATAAGGGGGGACCTAATTGAAAAGATTGATAAACTAGAGGGTTAATTCATAATTTACCATAGATACTTAGGACTAAATTCAAGAAATTCTTCAAAAATGAAATGTCTATTTTGCGAGAACTAATTGAAAATGATTGGAAGTTTTTACGGTCTTAATATAATTTTGGATAAAGGACTCTACAGGCCACTAAGCTCTCACCAAAACTTGGTACATATCTATATCTATTTCATTACATCTTACCTAACGTAGATACGTCTGTATATATATATATATACATATATGAAACCAGTTGGAATAACAAGATAATATATTAGTATACAATATAGTTATAACTTAATTGATGATCAATTTTCGTGCTTTTTGCTTAAAAAGCAACGAGCTAAGTGGTTATCATCGTTATATAATAATCATACAAGTAATATCTATTCCTATATTTCTGAAGGGATCAATCATATATTTATATGTAAGTAACATATATAAAACACAAAGTTACACTTCCTATTTATAAATTTCCCCCTATAATTTTGACGAATTATATTAATTCATCTTCTTATAAGAACTGGTAGTTTTAACGAACACGAAAGGGACAAAAAAATAATTGGTTGAAAATTTTGGGTGGTATTATTGGTAGTTGTATCGAATAATTTGTTTAAAATCGGATGACTTTTATTAATTTTGGAGTGAATGTATAATTTCAATTGCATATGTTTATTAAATTTCATTATGAATAATTTTATTTAATTTCAAATTTACATTTATTACTTAAAATTTTTAAGGAATTTTTTCTTTTTCACTCATGTACAAACAATTATGACTATAATTGAATTAATAGTGTAATTATGGTTCAAAATGTATAATATTTTCAAAAGTACAAATGTAACTTATTGTAGTGATAATATTTGACAAAACTGGAAAAGTTTAAGAAACAAAGTGTGAAAAAAAAAAAAACAAAAGCAGGAACCGATAATTTTTCCATGGGCGGGAGACAAATCAATAAATCGCTGTTGTTTTGGAGCATTTTAGTACCCATAACACTGTGCAAAATTCAGCTCCCCCTCACTTTACTCTTTCGGTCTTCAAATCCAACACTTAGGCAAATTTCAACTCCATCCCACCTCACTTCATTATGGGTCTTCCGCTCCTTCAACCTCGGTTCACTCCAACTTCCGTCTGATTCCCACCCCTTCCCCGCTGATACAGTGAGATTTTGAGCACCCCAAACGCACCTCACCTCCATCCAACTTGATCTACAGCCGAGGCCCCCTCCAATGCCAAGAGTATTACGCCTTCTTCCTTGCTCTCAAGCTTATTGCTTGATCCCTTAAACCCGAAAAGCTTTTCCCTCTTTATCTCTGGTATGAGGAGTCCCCAAATCTCTCATTTCTTTTGTTAACTTTCCATGTATTCCTTGTGCTAATTGAGTGTTTTTCGAATTATATGTCCCATCTTTTTTTTACCTTACACCCAAAATGCCAACTTACTTTCCTTTTCTTTCATTGTATTGATTTTTTTTTACTTTAAGGCTCAACAATTTATAGATTGTGGGTTATGAGTTTGGTGAATATGGAAGTATGAATTTCATTTACTTCATATGGGTTCGGTTTTTTGTATTTGTTACTAAAGCTATGATCTTTTAGAGATACTGGTTTATGAGATTGATAAATATGGAAGTCTTAGGATGATTGTGTTCATAGTGCTTCAAAAGTAGGGAAATTGACATTAAAGGTTTGATCTTCAAGAGTATTTGGTTTATGCTCTTGGTAAATATGGAAGTCTTATGAGGCTTCTCTTTATATTGTGTTGCATTTATGAGATTGGCATTAAAGGTTTAATCCTAAAGAGTATTTGGGTTGTGAGCTTGGTAAATTTGGAAGGCTTATGATGCTTGACTTCAAATTGTTTTGTATTTATTAGATTGCATTCAAGGTTCCATGTTTTTAATTATTTGGTGTATGAGGTTGGTCAACATGGAAGTCTTATGATGCTTGTCATGTTCTTGGTTCGTGTATTTTGGATAAGCAAAAAAACATTGTACAGAACACTGCATTCAATTGGATGCGCCAATTCAAACAGTTACAGTATTCCTTTGAATCTCTGTTATTAACTATTGTCATTGATTTCTTCTCTTGGTGCAACTCATGGTTCTGTCCACTGTGGCCGACGAACAAATTTTTTTGCATTTCTTCAACTTTTCCCTTAATTAGTTTGATTGTCACCTTTTCTGTATTTTCATGTTGGATGTGTAGGGCATTTGATGAAATTTTTTAAGAGGACTGTGTGTGTAATAGAGAGTACCGTAGGTTGGACAAGATCCTTATATATTGTTGTGCATTATGGTTAGTTTATTCATTGGACAATGAACACAAGGGTTGAGTTTTTGATTTTGTAAAAATAAGATGTTCATTCATTATCTCTAAAATAAAATGGAACTTACGAAGTTCCTTTTAATTTATTTTCTATTACACTTGCTATTATATATGTTGGATAATATTAAACCCATGATATGATTTTTTGTGGTATAATTTAGAAGGTTAAAGATTTCATTCATGAACAACTTTGCTTGATTTTGCTCGATATGTTTATTATAACTGTAGCCGAGTAGATTGAGTGTTTATAGCCAAAAGAAAATCAGATAAATTCATTTTAACCAAATCAATTTATATTTACAAATCAAACCAAATTAAATACTTCAATTTCTATGTGTATATGTTATATTTACTCTTCCATCTTGGGCAGCATTGACAATGCATAATTCAGTAGCGTCGCCTTCATTAGATTCTAGTAGTTCTTTAATCACATCTGAATGTTACCACCATATGACTGCATTTTGCTACACCTCCAAGAGTCAAAGCAACCCTGGATGTCGGTTTTTGAGGTGTCATTTGTGGAATGTATGTGATTATAGAATTTGCGAAATAAACGGATAGAATTTATAGAGTAATTTCATATGCTTAATAATTGTTTTCCCATTTATATGTAGACGGATGATTACGGGTACTTTGTGTGGTTAGACCGGCAAAGTACTGATCATGAGAGGACATATGTGTTGACAATATTGAGAGAAAAAGACTCTCTGAAAGGTGAAGTGGAAGAGTTAGAGGTGAAGTTGAAGAAAATACGAATTAAGAAGAAATGCATGAAAGCGAAGTTGGTTGAGATGACAAATAAAGTTGTCATGTTAGAAAAGGAGAATTGCATATTGAAGAAGAAGGTAGGAAAATAGGAATGTGCAAACATCAATATGTCCCAATTGTAGTTTTCTGTTTTGTGTTGATTATGCTTATATTACTAGGGAAGTTAATCGAGTTTGTTGGGAGGAGAGAAGTGTTGCGTTTGCCACAATAACTTATGTTAGAAAGGTACAAATTATGTATTAGTAAGATATGGGTAAGTTAGTAAGCACCCTTTCATATATTTTCGGGTCTGATATTTTACATAATTGCCCAAACTCCAAATGAGAATAACAAAGCTCAAGGTTCCACATTTCATAATACAGTTCATCCGTCATGAAAATAGAACCCAAGTTGAACGAAAAAGTTAATCAGCCATCATAATACAACTCCAAATTCAAAATTTTAGAAAGAAAAGTAAAGAAAAGTTCAAAACACAGCTCCATCGTCAAATTTCAGCATGTTTTAATATTGAAAACATAAGGAAAGTACTAAGTCCAAGAACCCATTTTGCTAAAACGTTAATTTGAATAGTGGAAAAGTCCAAAACACTAGAATCAAACCAACGACAATGGAGATGTACAAATTCAGCGGCCCCTAACTCTTTTAGGGCCTACAGAAGGGTCTAGCCATGCCTTACAGAGGGGATTTTCTTATTCATTACAACTACTAATTGTACTTAATAAGATGACTTCGTATAATAAGTCAAAATTATGGGGGGAAAATTGTAAATATTAGGGTGTCCCACAAATTGGTGAAAATTAATTTTGCAAAATTATAAAGAACATGGTGCCATACTATAATGAATAATCATTAAATGTCATACAAAAAATATGTTTCACCTAATAAAATTGCTTAGTCCAAAAACCAAATCATTCTTTCACCATAATTTAACTCAATTTCTGACTTATTATTCTGCCGAATTCCTTATTCATTACAACTTCGGTATTTAGTGATGGCATTTTATCCTCACTAAACCATTCTACACTTATAGTTCATAGAATGTACATAGTATTTTATGCATTAGTGACAACAAATTACCGTCACTAATATTCTAACATTTGGTGACGACAATTTTTCGTTACTAACTCTTCAATAATTATGCACCAATTTGGTGAAGCCAATTCCTCGTCACCAAACAATCTTGTGCTTATTGTTGGTGATGAGAACAAATGTCGTCACTAGAGTCGTCACCAATTGTAGTGCATTTCCCGGTCTTTTTTGCCGCTACCACATTCAGTGATGACATTTCCCGTTTGGTTACTAAATACGTTATGACGACTTAGATTTAGTGATGACTTACTCAGTGGTCACCAAAGAGGCCATTTAGTGACCAAATAAATTGTTGTCACCGGCATTTTGGTCACTAAAGGCTATTTTTCTTGTAGTGAATTATCCCTAGTTGAGTATTATCATTAAATATGACAATGATAATGTATTAAAACTAGTATGTGTAATGACTGATGAAATAATTCATGATATAAGATATCAAGTCAACACATAGGTACATGTTATAAAACTATGTACTGGATCTACCCGCCATGAGAAATACTACATGGATTATTATATGGAGTGTCATAATATTTCTCATAATGATGATGGTGTAAATAATCCTTAGACTTGAGATATTTAGAGATCACAACATGAGGAGTTACATGTTTTGATACTACTAAACGTTACCCGTAACGGGATGAAGTATAAAAGTAGTAATTAAATATGTAAGAAATCATGTAGTGGGATGTTGAGTGGTCAAGATAGGATTTGCCCCTCCTATATAATAGGAGTAATGTTTTTGGGCCCCTTGATTGAGTTAGACCATAAAATGCATGACCGTGCTCAAATGAGTCGATATGTAATATCAGGTTCATTTGTGTAGATGTGTCTACTTGGACAATCAAGAAATGAAAAGATTGAACTATACGAATATGACACACTCCATGGCTCGTGTTCAATCAAGATATTTAGAGCAAAGGGATTTAATTACATGGTAATATCTATCATAAGAAAAGTAATGTCGAATTACTAATATTCTCATGACTTAGGTAGTATTGATGTGTTGCTAGATACCACTCATTACTTTTGGCATAAAATAGATTTTATGTCAATGCCAATGTTATGAAAACCTATTGGGTCACACAGTTAGATCGTATCCAAAAGAAGTGTAAAATTTATGTGATGAATTTTGGTTAATTTAAGAATCCTATTAAGAATAGGAATTTATTGGGTCTTCATTAATTGGAGATAGTGGGTTAGCCGAAAAGCCAAGAGTCTTCATTAATTGAAAATAATGGGTTACCCAAAAAGTCAAGAGTCTTTGCTTTCTTATTTAAAAGAAAATTTTGCTATCAAGCTAGGATTTTTTTTTTATTCAAGAATGTTTTTTCAGTCTTCTCTTGTCGAAAAGCAGCCCTCACTTCTTGCTTGAGAAACAAGAACAAAACAACCTTTAAGCTAAGAGCTTGAAATAAAACAAATCCTTGAGTTGTGAACTTGAGAGAAAACCCGAGTAACAAAATCTTAGCTAGCACCAAAAGATTTTGTTACTTCTTTCTCTGGTTAATTGTGTGACAATTAACTTGAAATTTGGAGATGATCATGTGGATATCATAGAGGCAAGGCTAGACTGGTTTTACTTGAAATTCGACAATCTACGATCTTTTACTGCAACTGAAAAAGGTATAATTAAGCATGTTGACATATATAAGCTCATCATTTCATTCTACCTATTCCTAAACTAGAACTATAATGATTACAACGTCAATGGTCTCATTTTTCATGAAGATCATTAATCAATTATAAAAACTCAATACACACAATTTAGTTGGCCTTTTAAATTGCATGCAATTCACTTTCAAAACATAATGTTGGGCACAACTTCATATGACCTGTAATAAAAATCAACGTATTATTAGAAAACCTCAATCACCTATTATCAAATCTTAGAAATATAGAAAGATTTAGCCATGTAGTTTAAACATCAAATTGAAAAAATGGAATATAAGATTAAAATTTTAAAAATATAGAAGACCCCTTTTGCATGAAAAAATAAAGCCCACAAATTAATTTTCAACCTAAGATCCAACTTCTTTAAAATAGAGATTTTTGCCTTTAAAACTATAAAGAATCAACTCGAATCTCCCCTTTTTGATTCATTCTCATAGTCCTGTGTACTGATGCTCTGTTCGTATGATTTTTTGAGATGTTTTTGACTAAAACTAAACTTTGATGCTTCTTTTAAAAGATGTAACTCTTCTTTTTATCTTTTCGATACTTTAGGGTAATTGAAATTGGAATAATATATTTTAAAATATGGCCGTTCTTCCAAAATATGTCAATTTTTAGTTGATCTTGTTACATCTTCAATTCAACTCAATTTTTCACCTAAATTAGAAAAAGAAAAATATTATGTTGAAATCTAGCTCTAAACTACCCTTTATGTAGGTTCAAACCTCTCATACATTTGACAGATTTCTCTGAAAAATCACTCCTTTTCAACTTCTTTATTCTTGTGGAATGTTGTTACCTAATAATACATAAAAATTATACAACTAGCATATTTTAAACCCAAAAAAGATACAAAAAATCCTAATGTGGAGTTTGTTTAAATAGTGTTGTCACACTCTCATGAATAAGACTTTGACTACTTTGTTAATAATTACTTCATTTTAGTATGCATTTTGAGAGAAAGTTCAAATCACAAAGGGTGAATGTGATACTCTAATTCTATATCAAGGAGTTAAGAAAAAAAATAAAATTTATTTAAGACATTAACTAGTGATATATTAGCAATTTAATTGAAACATTTACATTAGTGAAAAAGAAATCCAAAAATTATTAGACGAACCCACAAGCAGGAGCATTACAAATAGGACAAAATTGAAAAGAAAATGGAAAGAGACGGAATGAAAAAGGGGAGGGAAGAGTAGAAATAGATAGAAAGCGAAACAAACTTCAGTAAAAGACGAAATCAAACTTTTACGACTCATTAGATAGACTTTAAAAGGGTAATTCTCCCTTAATTTAATTCTCGCTAGTGACAAATGATGTACCATGAAAAGCCACAATTGTTAACTATATATTTTACCCATCGCACCAAAGATCATAAAATTTTCGATTTAATTTTGATTTTTTTTTTAAAAACGATAATTATATTAACGTTGCAAATAGCAAACTATACAAAGCCAAAAAGGCTAATTAAGTTTCGTGATGTTAAACAACACTTAACCCACGAAGACAGACGACCACACCTTCACAATGGAAAAAGAAATCCGAATACATCAGAAAAAAAAAAATCTACAGAGAGGGACATAAATCCCTACATAAAGGGACAAAAGACTAATAACTATTAATTACTAATTAAGGTGGCTGGTTCGACTAGACACCGCAAACGACATATGAAGAAAGAAATTGAACGCAAGACTCCTAACTCTCATCCCACGCCATTGTGATAATCTCGCAAACTATATACGTTGAGTAACGCAGCAAATCAAACTGCTACCACAAATATTGAATAGCTTAATAATCGAACTATTGTTATATGCATTGAAAAGTTGGCAACTAAAGTTATAGCAAAAACCTTAAAAAAATTAATTAAAAAAAAAAGGAAACAGTGCAAAAAATCGCACCATTTCCACAACTAAATCGCCCCTAATTACTGTTTGGGACTGTTGGCGGACCAAGCTTCTTTTTGTGATATTTTATTTCATGACCAACTCTATTATATAACTTTATCTTTTTCTAATCAATGTTTTTAAAATCAAATAAGATCTATATGTTGAACCAGTTTAAACTAGAACTGACTAAGATGGATAGATATGGCAATTGAAAGGATATGGGTGGAAATTGAATGGCATTTAAATAGATAGTAGAAAATTGAGATGGATAATCTATTTCTCTTTAAACTTTGGAATTAGGTGAGAAAGAAACTTGATATTAGAATTTCATTAATTTCCTTACTTGGACTTAGAAGGTGATTGTCAATAGTTTGATAACCGCCAACTAGCCTCAGTTGACCACTGCCATAGAATCAGAATTTAACCAAATTTTAGCAGCCTTGTTAGAATCTAAATAGTCTGCGGTTCGAGGTAGTCCAACAACTATGTTTTTAAATTAAAAATAAATTTTATTTATTAAGAATATATGTAAAAATATTAAAAATTAAATAAAAAACTAAAACTCTTATTACTCATTAATTATGCATTTAAATCCTAATACTCAATATAATTTCATTCTAATAATATTCTTCCCATGCATTTCTAACATAATTTATAAGATCAAATTTCACACAAAATCAATTTAGTATAGCAACATCAGATGGTATGCTGTAAGATTGTAAAAAAAATGAAAAATATAATTTATAAATTATTTTTAAAAGAATTATTAGTTAATATATGAACAAATATGCAAAAAAATTATGTATAGTTCATAATTAAATGTTCTTACTTAAATTTTTATTTTTTACAATATTTTATATGATTTTCTTAATATTTCAATTACTGTCGCAATCAAAGAATATTTATGTCCAATTTATATATTGTTAAAATCTAACAAAAATATGATTAAACTAATTAAATCATTTATATAATAATAAATCTCAATTGTACTTAGATATGAAAAGTTTTTTGAATAAATTTAACTATTTTTATTACATCTGATGCGCACCTCATGGCTATATGGAGCTGGCAATACACAACAAGCGAAACAGGACCCAAGACTTAACTTGCAAAATCCTAGAACCGGTGGAATTGAGACCGAATGGATGAATCGTCGCCACAATCTAGGGTTCTACTAGATTGATAAGACTCAAAGGCACCACAAACTGTCAAGTTTGATAAGCCCGTTGTTCTTTACAAGAACGAAGAGATTGAATCATTCAAACTCTCGAGAACGTAATGTCACAAAATCTTCTAATTCATGTCTATTATGTCTTGGCTGAATGGCCTCTATTTATAAGGGTACAAGGATTGTAAAAAGATAACAATTAAAATCCTAACGCTAATCTAATTTCTAAAGGGGAAGAGGAGTCAAGCTCCTTTAAGTAACTAAAAGATAGCCTTAAACTAAAAAGGAAACAAAAACCCTAAAGCCAATTGGACTTGGAAGTTTGGCCCTTTAAGGCTTCCTTCAAGTTTACAAATTTGGCTACTAAAAATTACCTAATAATTTTACTATTCACGACACTATTCATAGCACCATTAATTATTTGCATTTTGGCCCTTCAAGAATGAATAAATTCCTAAAATAAAGACACAAAAATGAATTAAATAATCTTTGCCTAATATCACACTAGAATTCGGCCAAGGCAAAATTAGTGTTATGTTGAACAGCTCTCGGGATCTCATCAACATCATAAAAGGTAAAATACTAATTAGGATTAGCAACGTTTTAGTAAATTTGAATATAAAATCGTTTTAGGATTGATGAGAGTAAATCAAAATTTTGAAAACTATAATTTCTAATAAATTTTGAAAACTATGATTTCTAATAAATATTTTTAATGGATATAAAAACTCAATAATCCCCATCCCATTCAATACTTATTAGGACAAGAAATTTTTGCAACCAAATGTTAAGAACAAATTAAACTTAGTAAAAAATTAGTCAAGAAATAAACCAAGGAAAAATCGGATAGTTAAAATGGATATCAATTGTGTGATAATTTCTGTTTCTAAAACTTTTAAAATTACAGTTTGACCTCAATTTTTATCAAAGTCATTTCCCCCACGATTTATGTAAATCCTTAAACGTCTCACCTATGAAATTATTTAGAATTAAAAATCTCAAAGATTTGTACAATATTAATCTTGTAATTTTTAACACACGAATATATATTTAAACCACTTTTTACACAATTATTCAATTATATACAAGAAATTTCATATAATTTATACAAAATTTAAATTTAAGTACACCAAAAGCTTAACAATGTAACATCTATAACCTATTATTAATATTTTGTTAATTAACATACATATATTATATCATGACAATGAAATCGAAATTTCTTATTGCAGTTCACTGATTGGACAAATTAACCCCTGTATAAGAAACTTAATCGGCTCCCATCAGGTAAAATTTTTAAAACATTAATTTTAATTCTCTTCCTTCTCTCTAGACATTCTCTTTAACTTCTCCTTGACAACGCTTCACTCACTATTAACTCCTTCTACCATTCAATAATCAAAGGTGATGGCCCCGTTGAATTCTCAATAGAAAACCACCACCTGCAAGGCTGCAACATCTTTTTCCTATGAGATTTTCACATGGAGAGATTTTTCTCTTCTAAATAAGTATGAGTTTCAATCTCCCATTCGGTGATTAAGAGCTCTTTTGCCTTCATTGTTTGTTCTTCGTGGAATTTGTAGAATTGTTGAAAATTCAGTTATAAATCCAGTCAAATCTTAATAAATGACATCAAAAGATTTATAACACATTTAAAACTAGTTAAATCTAGTGTGACTGTGCAAGTTTTTCAATATCTTTAAAAAAATATGTGAATCGAGTAGATGTATTTATATTTAGATTTCTAGATATCATTGGTGTTTCCTTTACACCTAAATCTAATATGCAGATTTAATACGGCATCTTTGTCAAGTTATTTCTTTATTGGAGAAGGAAAGGAAAACACTAATTTTAATTATGGTGGTCAATTTTGCTACGCTGGCAGGAAGGGTAACCATCCGCTACGGAATATCTTGTTTCCCATTGACTTCAATGTCCAATGGTTAACTTGGTGGTCATCATTTTAATGTACATCTAAAAGTAGTAATGGATTATTATTCTATTCTCTTTTTATTTTTTTATGTTTTTCTTTGACTTTATTCGTTCTTTCTCTTACTTCTCCATGTTCTCATCATTCTAGACGGATTATCTAATGAACATAACAGCTGTCAAGTTTATGATTTTAAGCCGTCGCCATATTGTGGATTTTGGAGGAGTTGGAAACTTGGAATGGATTGCACAATGGTCATCACAAAATGGGTTGAACTCATTTGTGCTTTGAAATTTAATCACCTTGCAAAACCAATTACAAAGTTCTGTCCAATAAATATTGGCAACTTCTACGCCCGGAAACATCGAGAACTTCCCCATGGTTTATTCCGAGCCTCCATTTTTGTTTTCCAATTTCTCAGCTCAAACCGCCAAAGCCCCTTGTTTTCCGCTGCGGTGGGTTTGCCGCATATGTATGTTTGGATTGATACTCAATTGTAAATATGTTTGGATTGTATTTTATATACAAAAAGTTATTTTCTTTTTATAAAATAAGTAAAATATTTAAATATATTTTTATTTTAAAATTTAAAAATCAAAATCCCTCTTAAATTCTACTCATATAATTTTTTTAAAAAAATTTCCAATACAAATTTTATTCCCCCTCTGAAATGTTTTTTCTATAAAAAAATACCATCACAATTTCCACACAACAAAAATTTTCAAATAAACCACAATTCAAATATAGCCAAATTTTTTCTCACAAAATTAATAAAATATTCAAACACTTTTTTTTTTATTTTAAAAATTTCCTCCTAAATCCCGCTTATATAATTTCAAAAAAAATTCAATCTAAAATATTTTTTTGACAAAAAATTATTATTAAAATTTTTACATATTTTAATACAAAAATTTTTAAATAAATCACGATCAAAGCATAGTTTCTCGTATATTGTCTGTCTCTATCTGTTACGAAATGTTTGATTTTGTTTTCTTGGCAGTTGGCTCGGTCGGTCAGCAACAGTTGAGAAAGACCACTGTCTGTGTCAAAAAACGTTGATCCGGTTACTGTAACGAAGAAAAAGAAATTTATAAACAGTGATCAGTTTCCGCAGTTTTTGTTTGTTTGTTTTTTCTAATAAAGAATGTAATATTTAGCTTTATTGTTATATATATATATTATTAAAAGAGAAAATTTGTTAGCCGATTTGAAGTTTCGAGGTAATTATAATGATTAATATAATTTAAATCATTTTTCAATAATTTTATAATTTTTATTTTTAAAAATTCAATAATTTTATAACCTTTAAAAAACTGTAAAAGAAAAGTGTATTTTAAATCGAACTAAATCACATAAAAGATATTAGAATTCTAATAGAGTTACTATAAATTAATAAAATATATTGTATAAAAAATTTATAAAAACTATATCGTATAACTCAATTAATTATGTACACATTAGTAATATAATAACTTTTAGGAAATTGTAAAAGAAAAAGTAAATTTTAGATCAAACCAAATTACATTAGAAATACTTTTGTCTATAAATTCATTATCTAATACTTTTATTTAATAATTATTATTTTATACTTTTATTAATTTTTAATTGTTTGAAATTTTTTAATTTTTTTTTTACTTTAGTGTTATATATTTAACAAATTATTAACAAATTACCAGACATCATGCACTAGTAGGGAATAAAAATAAGACTTTGGTTGGACTGACCAGGAAATTCCTTAAAACTGATGAATTTTATTCTACTAATACTTTTTTTTTATCCTAAAAAAATTATTTTTTATTAAA
Organism: Gynochthodes officinalis; assembly: GCA_020080225.1. Classification (NCBI taxonomy): domain Eukaryota; kingdom Viridiplantae; phylum Streptophyta; class Magnoliopsida; order Gentianales; family Rubiaceae; genus Gynochthodes; species Gynochthodes officinalis. Next base: position 33,169,715 of record CM034617.1, read on the forward strand.
TACAATTTTTTTAATTATAAAATATAACATATTTAATATATTATAAAACATATAATTTTACATTTTTATTTTATTTTTAATAAAATTAATATAAAATTTTGTTCTAAAACAAAATGTTTAGGGTCTGTTTGGACAGCCAATTTTTATTTGCAAATAAGTAAATTTTCAAATAAAAACAAATTATCCAAATACATTTTTATTTCAAATTTTAAAATTCAAATTTTCCCACTCAAATTTCTCTCACATAATTTTAAAAACAAATTTCTCTTATTTTTCCCTGCAAAATATTTTTTCTATAAAAAAACATACCAACCAAAATTTTTACACATTCTAATAAAACTTTTTCTAAATACATGACACTCCAAACAAACCTTTAGTGTTCTACCCTTAAAGTAATTATTAAAAGAATTCTAGGGAAAAAAAAACAATGTGGATTGGTTTCCACAATAGAGCTTTCCCGAAGTCCGTGCCATCCTTGGAACTGCAAGGTAAGCACCTGCAAATGCAGGGACCAAAACCAAGGAAATAAGGAGGCTTTTTAAACAAAAAAAAACAAAAAGAATTCCCTCGCCACCAACTCAAAGCACGAACCATGAAATCAATAAGTCATCGAGGTCTGCCAGGTAGGAGACTGGGAATTTTCTAGTCAACAGAGACTGATTTAGGCATGCATGTGGCAATTTGGCAAACATGCACCATCGCATCAAAAGGATTAATAGAATTTTCTTTCTCTTTTTGAACCTTTTTTTTTTCTGGGAAATTTCCATAATGCATCGGTTACCACATAAAAGGCAAATTGGATTAGTGTTGCCATATCAGCTCCAAAATTTCAAAAGGCTAACATGTAATATCAATACTTGAAAATGAAATTGATTCACCTTTCATATAAAAGCTATAGTTTTTATTTTTTATTTTTTGGTGATAAGTCTGAGTTGCATTTTTCATTATCACTCACAACTAAGCTAATAGTGCGTGTAAATTAATTGTTTAAATTGTCCAGCATTAAAATCAATCAAAATAAAATATTAAACCGTTTCAAACGAGAAACTATATACAAAGTCCGTAATATTTTAATAAGTTAAACTCCCAAAAAACGACAATGTAAAACGATGTATTAATTTTGTTGATTCAATCTAATTTGAAGATGGCTTTTGGGAACACCATGTTCATATATTTTAGTGAATTGGAGTAATAATTGGAGTTATATTTAATTAAATGATTGACCCACTAATTAAACCACCAAAAATAGTTTTGTTGAGGATATCACATCAATCACATCACATCACACATCATCTTGTCCTTAACATCTGGAAACGTGATTTGCATAACTGGCCTTTTGCACTAATTTAATTTGGTTTTAACTTTTGATGGTGTGTGTAGTGGTTTTTTCCCTGTCATTATCAGAGAAAGACATTGAGGTTACTATCACTGTCTCTTTGTTTTTCGATCGTGTACAAGTGGTGAGCAGGAGCACAAATTTTGCGACAAACTAATGGACCACGTTTGGCTATGTTTGGATCTTGATGTGTTTGGAATTTGGAAATTTGGTATTAGAATTTGTGAGGGTTTTGGTAAAAAAAAAATTATAAAAAAATGATTTGAAAAAGTAAATTGTAAGGAATTTTTTTTAAAAATAATATGAAATTTTTTTGTGAGAATTTAAGTTTTAAATTTTAAAATAAAAGGTTATTTAAATATTTTATTTTTGTTGTTAAAAAAAGTTAATTTTTTGCAAATAAAAACACAAATCAAACGCAGGCAATTACCTGTAATTACCGCTCTAATACATTTCAAATTCACTAATTTGTCTCTATTTTCTCGATCAAAAACTCAAACTATCCGAAATGGCGGAGGATCATCTGAGTGTGCTAGCCTAAGTTGCCACTGTAATAACCGCCCACTACCGACTTAGAAAAATAGTCGTTTTTTATGCGGTTTCAAATATGGAGTGTTTTTTTATTCAAAAAAAATATATATAGAGTTTTTTACCTTTTTATTTCTCAATATTTGGAGTTCTGACAATTTTAGTTTATAAAATTTTTAAATCAACAAATTTCGTTTATAATTTTAATTTATAATAAATTAAAAACAATTAATAGCAAAAATTAATAACTTAACCTTTAGAATATATTGGGCTCACATTTATATAATTTTTTTATAATTTTAGTCTCCAAAGTTTAAAAATTTGATAATTTTAGTCCTCAATATTCAAATGTGTGACAATTTTAGTCTCCAAATAATTTGGGTGGTCAAATCTATTTATATAATTTAAATTTATAAAAAAATGGACTTATTAGATTTTAAAAAATAAGAAGAGTAAAATGATATCTATTTTTTTTTATTTTTCAAATTAGCATCAACAAGAAAGAAAAAGGAATATTTTTTGTTCCATATTTTTTATTTTTTTATTGATACCAATTTAAAAAATTTAAAACAAGTGTCTATTAATTTATTCTTCCCATTCTTTAAGGTAATAATGTCAATATTTTTTTAATTATTATAAATTGAAAATCTAAAAATTAGATCTGCCTATTTAAATTATTTAGAAACTAAAAATATCAAATCTTTAAATATTGAGAATTAAAACTGTCAAATATTATATAAATGTGGACCTCATATGTTCCGATCAGTAAGTTATTAATTTTTTTCCCATTAGTTATTTTTAAATTGTTACAAATTGAAAGTATAAGTACTAAAATTTTCAATCTAAAAAACTTAAAAATTATTTTTCAATCTAAAAATTTTAGAAACTAAAACTATCGAATTCTGAACATTGAGAACTAAAACTTTTGAAAACTTTCAAATATATATATATATACACACATAATTGTTTTTGTTTTGGTTCACAAAATCAAGAAATGATTCGCCCCGAACAAATTGTATCAATTCAGTTGCCACATTAAATATAGAGAGTAATATGAATATATAATAAGTAAAATATTTCAAAATTTATCCTTCATATTCAAGTTAGTTTCTACTCTTCGATTTTTTTTTTTCTCTACGCAATAGTTTGGTATGCCACATTAGAAAGAGAATATTTTAGGTATACCTATGTATTCATCATAAACAAATTGGCTCTTTCATCGTCTCAAGTTTCTTCTTCCAATAATATGTTCGGGGTTGTTTCATTTTTAATGAATATTGTGTCGGAATTTGGAAGAAAATCCTTCCACATTTTTCCTAAGTGCAAGAAAGTCCTAGAACAAACTACGAAGCCAACTAAGTCATGGGTGCAGCAAGATTTAATAGTAATTGTTAAAGAATGGGTAATTTTGATAAATTTATTTTTAAGGGCATGGATATATGATTTTGTACGCTTAATGTATTTTTCCTTTCTTTCTTAATAATAAATTACTCAAAGTCTCATGTGTCACATTTTTACTAACATTGAATTTTGGCGCGCTGTAGGTTCACGTATTTCGGTTGATAATAAGCTATAGTACCAAATAAAATGGAGAGACACCCATCCAAATGTTTTTTTCTCTAGAAAGTTATTGATAATGCAACGGAATTATTCCCTTTATCTTAAAAATAGAATTTATTACAATTTTTTTAGTTATAAAATATAACACATTTAATATACTATTGAATACTCTTCCTCTATAATTTTTTATTCAGTTATAAGATATATATATATATATATATAGATAACACAATTAATATATTATTAAATATATAAATATTTATTTATATACAGGATTATTATTAGTAATAATAACATATAATTTTTTCTTCAAAATGTATCTTTTTCTAGAAAAAAGTTACTCTCCCTAACCCCAAAAAAAAAAAATCTAATTACATTTTAATATAACTTTTTTTTAATACACCTAATATATAATTAAATATTTTTTATTTTTACTTTTTAATTTAAATTATATATTATTATTATTCTAAATAATATAAAAATTTTATATCAAAAGTGAATTCTTTTTTTGTAGAAGAAAATAGTAAAAGTAAACCTTTTTTTTTCAATCGAAAAGAGTATATTTTTTAAAATTATGAATTCGTTTAGAAATTCATGTAAAGAGATAGATGCGATTTACAACCTAAAGATAATGGGCATTCGATTGCTGATAAAAGGTTATTTATTAAACATTTATTGAATCAGAAAATGGTGATTAACGTAAACGTCAGACAGCCAGACGTAAATTAAGGACTGTTTTTTTTTTTTTTTTTCTCGATTCTGTAATAAATTTGCTAAAAACAAAGTGCAAGTACCCCCCAGTTTCTTTTCAAATAGTCTCAAACAACTAACGTCGACGTGACCAATGTTACGTGCCGCAATAAAGACAAAAGTTCCAGTTCAATGCCAACCTCGCAGTGGCAAGGACAGCCCCACAATATCTTAATCACAATGCAACAACGCCAAATTAACTTTGTACCTGATGTATTTAAAAAAAAAATTATATTAAAATATGTAAATATTTTAGTAAATATTTTTTAATAAAAAAATATTTTAAAAAGAAAAACAAGAAAGAAGTTTTTTAAAAATTATGTAAGAAGAATTTAAATTTTAAAATTTAAAATAAAAATATGTTTGAATATTTTATTTTTATTTAAAAAAATTAATTTTTTGTAAATAGAAATAAACTCCAAACCGGGCCACAATAATACTCGCAAGTAGTAGATACAAATAATTAAGGAATCATGAGAGGATCTGGAATAGTTAATCAACAGATTTGTAAATTAAATTGAGCATGAGAGATAGAGAGAATAACACTTGCTGAAATTGCCAAGACCAGAGTAGAGTATTTATTTTAACCCCAACAAGAAAACAAGTTCTGCCAACCCATCAATTTCAAATAGAAAATCCACAAAAGAATGCAAACCCACTCCACCAACCTAATTATCAAAGTCTATTCACACTCCCTAAAGAATTTTACCCCACAAATAAATAATTTTGGGAAAACCAGTTTGAATTTTAAGCCCGTTTTCCAATTGCCAATTCTACCGTTGAAAATACAATCATGATCTTGTCCGCCACCGGCATTTCCGTCATGAAACGGTGGGAAATCTGTTACACCGTTGAGAAAGAAAAACTTTGCAATCGTCCTTGGGAACGATGGTGGGAACATAGGCAATATCATCACAACCGTCCACTCGTTCCCTCTTGAAATCCACCAATGTTGAAAACATGGCTATGAAAAGCATCAGGTGGTTAATAGCATACCTCTGTCCCACACATTGATGGGCCCCAGCTCCGAAAGCCAGAAAGTTCCTCTTGTAAACCCGGTCTTCTTGCCTTTCTTCCATGAACCGGTCCGGGTCAAACCGGTCCGGTTCCTTGAAACCCTGAAACGAAGAGTCAAAAACGGACGGGAAAACAATCGTGCCCTTTGGAATTACATAATTTTCAGTCAAAGCAAAATCCCTGCCGGCTATGTGTGGCACCATAGTCGCCGGAGCTCTTATTCTAACCACCTCTCTTGCTACCGCCTCCGTGAACTTCATCTCCTTCAATTGCTCGGCGGAGATGGGTTCATCGGATTCTGGGTTCCAACGTTTTGAGACTTCCAAACGAACCCTTCTCAAAATGTCGGGATGTGAATCTAAAAGAGTAATAGCCCACAACAATGAAGAAGTAGAAGCATCTTGAGCTGCGAAGAGAAAGTCGAATAAATGGCCTCCGAACTCTTTATGGCTGTAACTTTTTGCACCATGAATGTGGTAGCCTTCTTTTGCTTCGGCTTCAGCCTTTTCCCTCTCCTGCATCCAAAAATCAATCAAGCAAGTGGGCTCATCCCCATTTTGCATTTTCTTCTCACTTTCTTCAGCGCACACGGTTAGCGTTTCGACCAGTCGTTGAACGGCCATTCTGGCATTCCAAAACGCGAATCCTGGCAAATCTATGGGAAGCTTCATCAAACCGACGTTGAAGAAATTATAGTCAACGTTAAACCTATTTCTTGCCTCATCAGACAAGTAAGGCCCAACGAAAACTCTTTGAGAAGTTTCCAAGTTCATATCGCGGCATAGAATTCGAAGTGGGATTGCTTTTCCATTGGCCTTTTCAAGCCACGATTTCATATGCTTCAGAATTATCCTTTGCTGGATGGAAGTATAGGTAGCTAATGCTTTTGGAGTAAAATTAGGGGCGATACTGCGCCTCAAGTCTTTGTGGTCTTGGCCGAACATATAGATCAAATTATGCTCACCAAAAAGCTTTTTCCCAAAAGGATGCCCAATGAGGTGGAAGGCATCCGGGCGAACATTGGCGAAGACTTTGTGAGATAGCTCAGTGGAGTAGATGTAAAGTATGAATTTTCCGATGATGTAGTTTGTGGAGATTCCAAGAGGGGTCGACTTTGCCAAGGCCGATTGATTGTCCCAGAATTTAGTGGGATTTGTGACTAATGAAACTGCTTTACCTATGAATGGAAAAACTAATGTTGGGCCTGGTAGGAACCGTTTCCGTTTGAGGTAAGAGATCTGCTCAAGAAGGAGAAGAAAAGCCACCACTGTTATCAGAAAAGGCATGTATTCTGAGAGAATAGCCCATATGGATTCCATACTGAAATTTCTCAATTTCCCCCTTGAATCTTCTGTCTCTGTTTGGTGGCTGTATTTGAGCTGCGATGGAGATTGCGGATATAACAGTAACAGTGGAGGAAAATGGTTATGGTGAACAAAAGGGTCTTTTGTTGGTTTTTGGCAGCTACAAGTTTTGTTGCCCTTAAAAGAAGTGAAAGCAGAGATTCTGAATCTAATGCAGCGATGTAGACGCAACAACACTCTGACCTTAAAAAGGTTTCCTTTTCAATTGATTTGTTTATGAAGTGGGGAAGACGAAAGAAGGAAAAGGGTGCCGAAATTTTTGAAACCGATGATGATGCAGTTGCTAATGGAAGCAATGAATCAACAATGGCTGGCTGGTTTGGCGTGGGGTAATGGCTGCTATACAGAGGAAGGAAAGAAGGATTAAGGAAAGGAAAATTGGAATATGATGTGGGGAATTTTGGCTGGTGGGGTTGAAATCCAGATGGCCTTTTTGAGGGGATGATGTGGGAAATGTTATCACGTTCGCATACGCCAGAGCTCTCAATGGAAATATACAATAGAATTAAATATTGTGTGCGTCAATTGCGTCTTAATTTTTGTATAACAAATCAATTAAAATAATAATACATCAATTTAACCACTTAATTTTAGCATATTGTTTTAATTAAATTTATTTTTTTCATTATAAATTACTAAAATCATACCATTTTAATTATTATAATAATTACTACAATACTAATCATTACTGTGATATTAGACAGCTATAAAAATAGCGTTTTAAAATGCTTTTTCGAAATTATAATTATAAAATAAAAGAGGTATTAAAAAGTGAAATTGTTTTGGAAAATGATCTAAAATACCATCTATACATGGCCACCCAAGTCTTGGCATGAGGTGAACAATAGTAATTTAAAATTTAATAAATATTAATTTTTCAAGAAAAAAGTTTATGTATTTTTGAAATGTATAATTAATATTTTAAATTAATTTTATTATATTGTGTGAACTACGTGCGCTTGGTTTTTTTTGAAAGGAATGGAAAACATAATAACAATTATAATAGTAGGGAATGATAATTATTTTTTTAATTATAATTGTGTTGTTTGATTATTTATGTGGAATGAATATAATTACCAATAATGGTGGTTGGTTTCTTGAATTTTATAGGAATAGAAATTTAGTTAAAATTTTATTTTATTTTAAATTCAAAATGTATTGTAAATTAATTATGATATTTAATAATAAATAAATAAATTATAAATTAATAATATTAATTATCAATTAATATTAATTAAAATTAATCAATTAATTGATTGTAATAATCAAATAGTTTAATTAATTATTATTTATAATATTAAATTAATTAACTAATAATAATAAAAGAAATTTTGTTAAATAATCACTTTCATAACCCAAAATGTGAGGGTATAGTGGATACTTATAAAGTGGGATTTCCATATGCCGTTCAAGAATTTGAAAGTGCTTACCAAGCACTATATATCATTGCTTTCCCATTCATTTAATGGTATTATATATAATTATATTGCTAATTAAAGTATTAATTCTTTTCTAATTTAAAAAATCCTATTAAGGGTATATTAAATTTGTTTACTATGTGTAATTTTAAATACTACATCTATTCTAAAAAAAGAGTTTATTTTTAATTTTGTACAACTTTTATTAAATTATCCAGTAAAACACATTTAACACACCATTAAATTTATGTTTTTAAATTTTTATCTTTACTTTTTAATTTGCATTATAGTATCATTATTAAAAAGGTAATATAGAAATTTTACACAAAAAATGAACTTTTTTTTTTGGTTGAAATAAACAATATGTTTAAAATTAGACTCTTTTTTTTGGGAGGGAGGGAGGGAATAGTGGATATACTATTAATTTGAATTAATTGTTTAATTAACACTCACATATTGAAATCGAAATATATTATTAAAATTTTAGAGATATATGAATATTTATTTATTATTTCAATGTATATTGATTTATAAAAAAATATATTTAGTTTAGTAAATATAAATAATTAAAAGTAATAGTTATAAAATATTTAAATAAAAATATGCAAATATAGAGCATGAATTTTCTTTTTTTATGAATAAATATGCTAATGATTTATGATCATAATTTTCATAATTTATTTAGATAATTATAAATAAAATATTTTAAATAATATTTTAAATTAGTGTTGATATTTTTTAGTCAAAGTATTTAAAATGATAAAAGGTGAGCAAATTAAGTTATTCTTAATAGTTATGTCTATAATTTTTAATATAAAAAATAAAACTTTTAAGTACATATATAAAAGAAATATGTAAATTTATATGAATTACAAAATTTTTTGGGTCATATAAATTGGAAAAAGAATTCAATTCCTGTGTATGACAAACAGGTTGGTTAATTTTATATTTTTACAATTGGTTGAATTTGAAAGTAACATTTCAATAATTACTAATAATTTTTTTAACTAGATTATAAAAAAATGCAATGAAAAACTGTTATAGTGATCCAATATACTAAAAGTGATATAAAATTATTTAATTTTTTTTTATAAAATTACATTTATAACAAGATGAAACCTGTAACTTAAAAAAAAAAATAGACAAAAAAAAAATCACTATCCACTCTTCATTTTTAATACTAGATGTCTGGGGAAAAACTCCAAGAATTTTTGTTTTCTCTAATCCTATGTACAATTATAACTGACATTCAGTTATTTTACGTAAATGGTGAGGTTGATCTTAGAATGAAAATTAACCATCGAACTAATTCCGGAAGGTATCTAACAATTTTTTATTTATTAGTGTTACTTTTTTTTTTTTTGGTTTATTTGTCTTATTAATACTGCCATTTTTTTGTCTATTCCTGCGAAAATTAATCTCATTTACCTTAAATTGATTACTTTTACATTTCTATTAACATGTTTAAGAATTCTTTATGCCATTATTCTGGGAAAATATATTTTTAATTCTCAAAGTCTGGGCCATATCAATTTTAGTCATTAAAATTTTGACCTCACCAAATATGGTTTCCAATTATTTGATTTCTCCAACACCGCGTAACAAATAGTGAAAATACTAGCACTTAATATGTATAACAATCTACCAGTCATTTAATATTTATTATTTTTAGTCTTTTGTTAAATAATAAAAGTCTTGGTTTTTTTAGTCATGAAAGTTTATACAATTTTCTACTCCTCAAAATATAGCCGTTGAAAAATCTAGCCCCAATTTATTGAATTTTGACAATATGACCACACTTGATAGAATGTTCGGATCATTTACCTAGTTGTAATACATATCTGTTAAACTTTTTTTTTCTTTTATTTTCAAAAATACATCTTAAATTTTCCTTGTTTTGCCTTTGTTTTTTTAATCCTTACGTTTTCACCCTTTTCTTCATGTTCTTCTTGTCTTTTTTCCTCTTTATTTTTTGGGATAAATTTCATATACCTCCTTTGGAATTGGACTTTATTACTAATTATACCTTAAAATTTGAGAATATTACAATTTCCACTTTTGGTCATTCAAAAGTTAGTTCTTTAATATGAAATTTATGAAATGACTAAAAACTAGACAAAAATGTGAAGAAAAAGTGTTTTTCAATATAAATAAGAAATTAATTAAAGACATTTACCTGAAAGAGACTATAATAAAACTCTGTTTTTGTCTAAATTTTTTGTCATTTCATAAATTGTGTAACAAAATACTAACTTTTGAGTCATCAAAAAGAAATATTATAATGTTTTCAAATCTCAAAAGTAATAGATATAATTTTCTGTTTTTTAAACCCTATTTCTATGATAAAGATCTATTAAGCAAACTAAAACACACCAAAAAAAAAATCTATAAGGACCATTCGTTAAAATTCCCATGTACTCCGAAATTTTTTTTTTTTGAAGGAATATTTGTTGCATTGAGGGCCTACACTATTACAAGGGGGAAAGGAGAAGGGGATGGACCTAAACTATTACAAAGTGGAGACCCTACACTATTACAAATAATATTGTGACAAACTTCGAAAAATTGATTAAGAAGAAACAACTTTCTATATCTTTCTATGTGAATAGAACTACTCATCTCTCTCTGTCTCTCTCTCTAATATTTCTTTTCACTTTTCCCCCTTTCATTTTTTCCCCTCCTACCTTCGGCTCAAATGATACGAAAAACTCACAACAATCAAAAAATTGAGTTATAAGTTTAAACATACATTCAATATTTGAACTTTTAATTCTTTTGACACTCTCGTTACTTCAGACCAATATATCTAAAAGAACCTACCCCAAAAATTTTGGTCAATACGGCAAAAATTTCAAGAAGGTTCCACAGAGTAATTAGTTAAACTGTTTAACATAATTGTGGTTAATCAAAAGAACATCTAAACACAAATTTTAGACATGTATTCCAACACTAACAAATCAATAATCAATCGTTTAATTCTCTGACACTCTTGGCTAAGTTACCTCCAAAAATTTGAGGACAGCGATCATATATTAAATGAATTCATCTAGTGAATTGTCACTATGATTGTTATGATTGTTATGAATTGTCTCTATGATTATCTCTATAATAATAATTTTTTAATTTTTAGTGATGATATGTGGATTAAAATTAATTAATCTTTTAAAATTTTAATTTAATTAAATGAATAGGATAGATAATCAACGAAGTTAAAAGGAAAAAAAGAAAAAGAAAGAGAAGAAATAAAAATCTAATCAAGATAATTAAAAGTTTCAAAAAAATCATAATGGTTAAGAATTAAGATAAAGAAAATGAATATGAATATGAATTATTTTTTGAATTAGAGTAACTTATTTCTTTGTGACTAATATATTTAAATGATGATAAATTTCTTAAAGGGTCAACAAAATATATATTTTCTTAAATATATTTCTAAAAGTACCTTGTCCAAAAGATTAAGAAAATAATTTCCAAACTATCTCCGATTTAAAAAAAAAATTAATTTAAATATTAAAATTTAAAAAGAATTTTTTGGTACTGGAATAATATGGTAGTAGTGCTGCAGCAATAATACTATAAATACTATAGCAGTATTATAGCAATACTATAGTATCGCCAATTTTTTCATTTGGTAATGGTGCTAATGCTGTTTGTACATATCTTGATCAGTCTTTGGGGTTTTTTTTGGGGGGGTGGGTGGCGCGGTGGCAAATGGATTGCGCCATCATTGTTTATCAATGTGGCATTTTCAGTTTGGTAGGAGGCTTTGGAAGAATTGGGTGGGAACGCTTCTAATTTATATTTGTTGGGTGATTTGGAGAGCTAAGAACTCATCTAGGTTTGAGAATAAGGTTATCTTAGTTGATAGGGTAATTAGAGAGGTGGATTTTTCGTGATTATAAATTTCTGAATCTTATATTCTTGTTCTCGATTTCTTGTCGTGAATTGGAGGGATTTGGTTGATTCATTTATTGCGTATGAGTGTCTATAACAATTATTTAGGAAAATTTGCAAAAATAACACCTTTTATATTGGATAGTTGAAATATAGCAATTGCTGAAATTTTCTTACCGAAATAGCAGGTCAAAGTAGTTTGACCATGTGAAAAGATCTAAATGCTCCTCTATGTACAAAGGATGAGAATTGTCGCGCCAAAAGCAATGTTTCAAGTTTTTTCGCTTCACACTGTGTCCTTCATCTCACTGATTAGAATTTCCCAGCCCTTTCTTCATCATTCTTCATCAATTCAACATCTCTGTTCATGAAAATCCATTCTCGTCTGCAGCAATGGCACGCACACTAGGAGCTATGGCATCTTCAAGCAAAAAGTCTGCCATTATAGAGAAGAAAACGCAAAAGCTGACGAACGGGAACAAGGTTAGTGGAAATTTGCTTAGAATTTTTAATCTTCGTATTTGCTATAGTGGCGGGCATAAACCAGACATATATAAGAGATGCTTTGCTAATTTACTTGCATATTGAGTATGGATTTTAGATCGATAGGGTTTTTGTGATAGGGTTTTGTATGTTTTTTTGATGATTGATAAGTTCAAATACATTAAAATTGTGCATATCTTATCACATAGTTGTGTTTTTTGTTCAAAATTTGAACTGGGTTTACATGAGAAATTAGTCAAACATATGTCGAAATAGAGTAAAAATTTTTAATCTTATCTCTAGCACCATGTCCAGCACTTACTCAAAACAATTGAGCACGATTAAATGATAAACACTTGTTGAGCATGAGCTTGATCAGTTCTCTAGCACTTAGTTATGATCGAGTATCATCAATGTCGAGCACTATGTCTATAACTTGTCGAGCACTTAGTCAACTTATATCGAGCATCATCAATGTTGAGCACTATGTCGAGTAATTTCATAGTTACATCGAGCACTATACTAATTTGTTTTATTTCGTGCAGGACCCTTTCAAGGATCAAATGGTCGTCCAAGGTGATTTTTTCAACGTCCAGATTTCTCAGTACTGTTACTATGAGGCAAATACGAATAGGATTAGAACCAAACTAATAGAGATTCAGAAGGAAATAAACCCAAAAAATGCAATGGAGTCCTGTAAACAAATGGCAGTTGCACTATTCATACATACAAGTGAGGAGGATGCTAGGTTAGGAGAAAAGAGTACCAAAACTAGACATAAACCCTGATGAAAATGGGTTATTTATGATATGTTCATTGTGTAAATATACATTTTGTTAATACATACATTTTGTTGTGTAAATATACATTCTTTTGATAAATACATGTCAGTCATGTAAATGTACATTATTTTTAATATATACATTTAGTTGTGTATATATACATTGTTTTAATAAATATATTTAGTTGTGTAATTTATGTATTCTTGATAACTCTATTTTATATAGAGTATTTTTATTCATTTTGGTTAGAAATTGGCTTGCGTTTTAATTTGTTTTTACATATTTTGGCCAAATTATCCTTTGATTTTATTATTTCTAAGTTTTCTAATATTTTGAGAACTTTTTGAGTTTAATCTTGAATTTTACTTCTAAATTGAGAACAAAGGACTAACCAATTATTTTGTTACTTTATAGCAAAGAAAGCTTATCAAAGCTTGACCAAATTACTTCAACAAAAAGACAAAGAAGATTTTTGTTGGCTGCAACAAAGAAACACAGCCGAGAGAGAGACAAGAAAAGGAAACAAAGTGGAATACAAAGAAGGAAAACTTTTAGAAGATGCATGGAAGAAACAGCCAAGTAACCACAACAAACAAAAGAGGAAACCAAGCTGAAATTTGGTAACAAAAATTCGGACAACAAAGAAACAAAGGAAAAAGGAAGCGGAAAGCAAAGACACAAAGAGAAAGGAGAAGAAAACGGCTACAAATCGGGAAAAAGAAATAAGAAGGACCAAGCTGAGCTGCAAACTAATTTGGATATGACTAAAATTTGGAAACAAAAGTTGGCTGGGATTTGGAAACAAAGGAAACCGATGACAAGTTGAAGACAAAGAGCAAAACAAAGAAGGATTTGGATTTGTAGAATTTAGAAATAAACAACCAATCTTTTGCTCTATATAAAGCACACAACCGAGAGGAACAAAGACAGCAACAACTCTTCGGTCTTTGTATTGTTTTTTTTTTCTCTCTTCTTCTCGTTAGTTTAGGAGTAGTAGTAGCACATCCATTCTGTTTTTCTTTTCTTCCTCTAGTTTAGATTTAGTTTAGCCAAGCTCTTTTTCTTTCTGTTTTCTTGCATTAGTTTAGAGCAAATGTTTATCCTTGCTTCTCCAGTCGCGTTTTTCTTTCCATTCTGCTTTCTGTTTAACTGAGCAACAAACCGTTCTTTTGTTTTCTTTTCTTTTCAGTAGTTTAGTAGAATTCCAACAGCTTCCTCTCGGGTTTTCTTCAGAATATTCAGTAGTTCCTTCTCCTCGGTTTTCTTCTAACATTGCAGTAGTACTTTCGGTTTTTCTTCGCACACTTACAGCCACGAACGTCAGTCAGCTCTTTGTTCCTCTTCCTGGATTTCGATTTCAGTTTTCTTCTTCTTGTTTGTTTTAGTTAGTAAGTAAGTTTAGCTTTTTACACTGCCAAACCGACTTTGGAGAATGGTGAACTCTTTTTCTGTTTGGAAGCTTATGGGCAAAGAAACAAAAGCAGCAGAATTTTTGTGTTGACTTCAAGTCTACGGGTTTTATCTTTTCTTATTTCCTTTAGTTTAGTTTAGTTTAATCTAGTTTAGCAAATTTAGCTTTCTTTCCATGTTTTTCTTTAGTTTAATTTAACAATTTTAGCTATTTAATTTCTTTTGTTTTGTTATGAACTTCTAGTTGTTTTTATTTTTAAGTATTAACTATTTTGTAGCTTTTATATTTATTAAATATAGTTACTTTAATTTTCAGAATTTATTTTTAATTTTAATTATGTCTTCTTTTATTTTTGTGGTTAGTTTAAGCTTAATTATGTTCTAATTTCTTTTGTTAGAGATTAGATGGATCTTAGTCATGAATAATTAATTCTTAAGACTTGTTCATGCAACCTATATTTCAATTATGAGTTTAATATCATGTTCTTAATGCTTTTAGGTGATTGATCACCACTTAATTGATTTTTGATGCTTGTTTGATACCGTGTGGAGATGACATGCATGTGCTCGTGTGATATTAAACCATGAATTCAATTTAGACCATAATAATCTAGGTTGTTCATGTGGTTTCGGTAGTAGAACTAAGTCGTGGCTACTTAGATTGAATCCGGGAATTTCCATAGTTCCTAATGCATTTAGAAATCTAAATTCACCTAGACCAAGTGTGAGTTGATTTTAATCTAAATAGGGTTATTAGACCGATGTCGGCTATTAATTTACATTAGGGAAATTTCACCATCATAATTTGGAATTTAATTTAATTGCATGACAAGTCAAGAGAGTTAATTAGGATTGATTAAGTGAAATCGAAATCTCTAACATCTTATTTGTTGTTTTTATCAAGTGTTATTAATTTTTCCTTCTTTAGTTTAATTCACCATAAAACTATTTAATTGGCTAGCTTGTTGTTGAATTAATCATATTGGTAAGTAATCGGTTAAATTGAAAACAATCCTCGTGGGAACGATACTCTACTTATCACTTTATTACTTGTTGATATTGTACGCTTGCAATTCACCGAACAATTCTTTTGGCCTCTACATTTAGTTGTGTAATTATAAAATTTATGTAAATTAACAGCGTGTTTGACTATACATTTAGAGGTGCAATTAACAGTGTTAGCAGTTAATATTATAATTGTAATGCTCGACATATGCTCGACGTATGCTCGACATATGTGCTTGACTAAATACCAATTGAGGCTCAACAGGTCTGGGTCTGTGCTTGACCATATGCTCAACGTTTACTCGAATTAACGCTAGATAGTTTTTGATATTAAAATATCATTTTTCCCAAATAATAATATCCATATACTGCATTAAAGAGCACCAAATTAGGCTTCACTTTCACGCCAGTTTTCTAATATGCTTAACAAAAAAAAAAAAAAACTCACCTAGGTTTCTGTAAGTTGCAATCAACCAGAGCGGACACTACGTAGTAGCCACTAGAAACGTCAATTCCATTGTTTGTATATACCGCATTGTTCTCCAGGTATGAGTATTTCTATTTAGGTTTCTTTTTGGATTTATGTACCCGTGTTCAACATTCCTATTGAGCATCTTGACTAATGGGAAATTAATGGGTTATTTATGAGTTAATTTTATTACTTGTTTATGAGTTAATTTTATTACTTGTTTATGGGTTAATTTCATTGTTTATTTATGGGCAACTTCCATTGGAATGCCGATTGACTATTGGGTGTAAAAAAAGGGGTTATTTATGAGTTAATATCATTGTTCATGTATGCATTTTGACATCATTGCTTATTTTTCTAGCATTTAGTCACGAATTCTCTTGAGCACGTATGCAATTCCTATATTCATTTATTCGAACACATTATCAAGTCAAGCACCCTGTTTAGATGAGTCTATGTCGAACTTCAGAGTCTATGTTAGTTTGGTCCTTATCATCTACATATTTGCTTTATAGTAGCAGTACCGAGAAACCTGGGAGTTGAAAAAATCTTATTGAATGACCATTTGATCATTGAGAAGGTCTTGCATGGAATAAAGCAAGTCGGTATAGTGCTCGATGTAATAATGAAATGCTTGACTAAGTGCTCGACTCGTGATTGACAAGTAATCGAGAAATGCTCGACAAGTGTTCATTATCCATTGATGATGCTCGAGATAAGTTGATCATGTGCTCGACATGGTGCTCTATCACAACTAAGTGCTTGAGAACTTATTGAGCATGTGATTGACAAGTACTTCATCATTCAATCGTGCTCGACATGGTGCTCGAGATAAGATGAAAAAATTTCAACTCTTTTTCGACATATGCTTGACTAATTTCTCATTTAAACCCAATTTAAATTTAAAAAAAAAACAATCCCAGTTGTAGGATATGCATATGCACAATTTTAATGTGTTTGCACCTATTGCAATCGTATTTCTTTTAAAATTCAGTATCAAATAAATGCGCATCAGCAAAAAACCAACATTTTTGTCAAGTAAGGATTATGCCCGCCGCTATAACAAATATGAAGATTAACATGCCCATTTCTAGGCAAATTGTCACTGACCTTGTTCTGTCTGTTGCGATTCCTCATTTATGGTGGTAGCCTTTTTGCTTGAAGATGCTTGTCGTCCTCGCGTACATGTCATTGATGCTGATGATAGACAAGAATGAAATGTATGAAATGGGATGTTGAATCGATGAAGAAGGAAGAAGCATGAGCAAAGAAATTCAAATAGGCGCGATGAGGTAGAAGAATGAAGGGACGAAGAATGAAACCAATAGGCACGACGGTTCTCATCTTTTGTACATAGAGGGACATTTAGGTATTTTCACATGGTCAAATTACATTGACTTGCTATTTTGGCAAGAAAATTTTAGGCTTTTAGTAGTTGCTATATTTCAACTATCCAACACAAATTCCCAATTATTTAGGTCTAGTGGAGGGTTCTGCAAGTTGGGATGTATAAATTGAATACTAATGGGAGTTCTGTTGATAATCCGAGAGAATTGACAGTTTCAAATTATTGATAGTATGCATGCACGCCTAGGGTAATTAGAATTTCTATTTATTTTGATATAGATTATGTGTGTCCTTTTGATTTAAGTAGTTACAAATCATAGTTACATGTCTCATGTATTCCATTACTTTTTGATTCTGGCAGAGGTAAAGTCATTGTCTTCCCTTTCTGTTCTTTATTTATGATAGTTGAGTTAAGGGTAATAAAATCTACCAAGTACCAACTGCAAAATGGCTATTATTGAAAAAAAAACTTTACTGGATTAATAGCTAATTTTTTGAATGTTATAAACAGTATTGTTGACTGTATTTGACCATTGTCACTAGTATTTTCACACTCTATAAATGCCTAAATATTTCAAGAAACACAAAAAAATTGAACTCTCAAATTTTCATTTCTCTAGCCTTGGAAAAGAATTCTTTTGAATCTTTATTAAATTAATTCATCATTATTTGAATTAGAACTTTTTATTTATAATATCCACTTTTTAAAAGAATTTCTTAAAAAGATTATTTGTAATACCCATAGCAATGAGAGTGTTACCATTTTCCTGTAATCTAAATTCATTAATGAATAAAATATTTCTTAAGGGTGAGTAAAATTCAAACTTTTGAGTATTGTTTATTAGAAGAGTTTGAATTTCATCAGAGATTATAGGTAGTTTTGATCTCTCCACTTAAAAAGATCAAAGTAATGAGTGGATTTGGGAAAAATCTATTCTAGATGAGGTTAGATTGTAATAGATTAGAAATCTCCAAGAAGGAGACTTAAACTAGTATCAGTCTCATGTTTGATTATCTTTTCTTTAGTCTCTTTACTTATTTTGTATTTGTATTTGTATTTTTACTTTCTTTGTTTTTATCATTGAAATTTATCCTATTAGTTTAAATTAATTGATTCATTTTTATACATAGTTTAAATAATGCTTCTATAAATTATATTTATATTTTTGATCATTCCATGCTTGAAATTTATTTTTATTACTCACTTTTTTATTATTCACAAAAATTGTTGGTGGAATTGCTATAGAGTGTTAAATTGTAATTAAGTTAAAATTAGAATTTAATTTCATAAAAAATTAATTTAATTCATTCCTCACTTAGGTTGCTTTTGTACTATTAGTGTAGTGATAGTGAGGTTGTAAATTGTGAGTGATGAAAGATAGTATCATGATGATGGTAAGGCAATGAATTATCGGCAATGGTCGATCAAAAGAAAACATAAAAGAATTAGAGAATTTTGGAGAAGGAAAGTAAATTGTAACAATTGAGGATTACATTTGCAGAACTTTGAGAACCAAAATGGTCATTTCGTTAAACTTTGAGAATTAAAACTAAAATGTGTTATATTTAACAATAGAGTAATAATATATAGTAAAATATTGTTTGACTTATAGTTAGGTGGTCAGCTATAGTATTCCAATTAGTTGTCCTTACTTTGGTAAAAATTAAAATATTGGAACTATGTTTGTTAAGAAAAAAACTATAAGGATAAAATTCATATAGACTTAAAATTTGAAAAAACAAAGATGCATTTTTCTATTTCTTCAACATACAGTTATGATTGCTAAGTTGTGGGACAAAAGGAAGAGTTGTAGTTACAACTGGAACTTACAATTATGTTTGTGATAGGTTAAAGGGTAAAAAACATTGACGGCCACTCAACTATTGAAATCGTATACTTATGGTCACTCAACTCATAAAATTGCGCGAAAAGTCATCCAACTCGTAAAAGTGACTTCCCGTGGCCATTCTGTTAGTTTCTCCCGCTAAAGGCCAAACAGCTGCCTTTCCTTAGAGGCAAAATGGTCAGTGTGAGACAACATATATATATGAGCTTCCTTCACTGGTCACTGTCGTCTTCTGTCTCTGGTTTTCCTTCACTTCCAGCTAGTCTCTTTCGCCGTTGGGATCGACCACATCTTCCATGTCTTCCACCTCTGAGTTAGAAAAAGATGGACGGAGGATCAAAAATCGGTTTTATCAAAGCGAAGTGGCCAAATGCCACTGCGGGAGCACAACCTCGATTTGTACTTCTTGGACCGAGAAGAATCCTGGGCGCCGGTTTATTGCTTGCTCAATGCCGAAGGTGAGATTTAAATTGTTGAATTGATGATAATGTGAATGGCTGACAGATTCCCGTCCACCCATTGATTATTAGGGACAAGGATGTGGATTTTGGGAATGGTTTGATCCTCCTATGTGTGGTAGGTCCATGGCTATAATTCCCGGTTTGCTAAGAAGAGTGGATGGACTTGAAAGTGAGTTAGAGAGGATGAAACTAGTAGCTAGGGAACATGAGTCCAGAGTAGCAAGATTGGAAGAGAAATTGAAGAAGATAGAAGCACAACAACTGAAAAAGAAGAAAATGATTGCTACGTGTTGGCTGGTGATATGGATGATTCTAGCTATTATTGTAGTGAGCTGTGTGATTAAGAGCAACAACATTACAAGCATTCCATCTGAACATTTGTTGGAAATTGATGAAATTTAGCAAGCTTGTAGTGGTGGAATTTGTGTATATTTATGTAGCAAATTTTTAGTACTTGAAGTAGTGGTGTTGTCTGTGACGAAAAATTTGTTAGGGTATGTGTCAATTGAGCTGTAGTTGTTAATGGTGAAGGTTATGGATTGAAGTTGTACTTCGCAAATTCACTGCTACACTTTGTTTCTAAGGAAATTCACTGCTACACTTTGTGCAAATACACGTGAACTGTTGTATGGAATTTGTAGGATATACCAGTAAAACAATATGGTAGGAAACAGCCTTTCATGTAGCTTAAAATGAGCAAAAAACATGTGCAGAACACAAGCCATTTGTGCTGTGGAATATACCAATACTCCAGCTGTCCAAAATGTTCTCACCAATACAAAAGTAATGGAATGCACGCTAACACAAAATGTCCTCACTATCAAATGAAACCAAAGCATTCCTGGACCACTAGGTTTTGCCTACCAATATTTAATACAAAAGTGATGGTCCCCAAAATTAAAAGCTATATCAAAATAAAGTCTTTTTAACCAACGCATTCCACAATCACTGAGTAGTTCCTCCTCTCAACTGTCGTCCCCTACCAAATGAACTTGCTTCTTCTCTTTTCCATCTTCCCACGGTATAAGGGATTGGCTTCTCAAGCCAGGCGCAGTTGGCATTAATCTTGGCTTTGTCTACATCTGTCAATTGTACTCCAAGCAAGTTGCGAGGCGATCTCCTCAGGGTTGTAGCTGGTGATGGAATCTGGCCTGTGGGTGATCTCTTGCGGGGAGATATCCTCAAGGGTTGTGTTGGCAGTGGTGGATGGCCTTTTGCTGATGATGCTTGGGCTTCGTTTTCTTGGAAATTCACTTGTGGTTGTTTAGACGGGTCTTCACTTGCTACAGCTCTTTTCTTTCTCACTGGCCTTTGTTGCATAACTGGTGGATCTGCTTGTGGAGTGTGGGCAGTATTTGTCACTACCACAGATTTGCAAGTTGATGCGTTGTGGCCAGTCAATCCACACTTTCCGCAATGGATTGTCACCACCTTCCTCAGCTTAGTACCATGATTTTTGCCCTCAGCTACATCTCTTCTTCTAGCTTTTTTGGGCCTTCCTGGCTGAACACAAACAACAGGGGGAGCTAGGGGAACTGTCATGTTACTCTTTGGCCATACATCTTTTCCACTGATTGGATATAACACATTTTCATACACTCGATTGAATAAGGCCCTGCTATAAACACTATCTACACATCCGTGTACTTCCAAACCATGTTGCTTTAAAGCTGCAACCCTATGGCAGTAGGGTATACCAGATATAGCCCACATACCACATGTGCGCTCTCTTCGCCTTATGTCAACAGCAAATTGTGTACCTTTAGGACCCCTAACCTCATACCCATCAACCCCATTATATGTTGTTAGCCACGCGAATGACTCTTTAACCTTATCTTCCACTATTTTCCTAATCAATGGTCCAGTTGGGTGGTCATATTTAGCCATAGCATCCCTTCTCTTTTGAATCCTCTCCATTAGCATCTCTCTTATACTTTCCATAAGTGATAAAATTGGTCTATCCCTAGCATCTAGTATGTACGCATTAAAAGACTCACACAGATTATTGGTAAGCATATCACATTTGGTAATAGGAGAAAAGAAAGCCTTACACCAATGCTTTGGATGAGGAGCATTCTTGACCCACGCAAAAGCATTAATGTCATATTCCTCCAGTGCCTTCATTGCCTTATTATAGTGTTCCATATTCGAACTCCGAGCAATGGTCCACAGCATGTTTTTCAGTACCTTCCCAGGATGATTTTTCTTGAAGTTGCAGTACATGTGTTGCACACAATATCTATGCTGTGAATTGGGTAGAATGTCAGCTAGCGCCCTGTCTAAACCCTACATGGAAAAAGTACAAAGTAAGCAAGGGGCAAAGTGTGAAGCTATGTCTAAAGAAAGCAAATAATGGACAACAACCATACACCTTTTGTTGATTGGAGATGAATGTGTAGGAGAACTGATTCTCAATCACAATATCTTCGGCCAAGAGCATCAGGAACCACTTCCATTGCTCGGTAGCCTCCTTTTCAACCACAGACCATGCAATTGGCCACCATCCATTATTTGGATCAACTCCCATTGCAGTCAAGAGCTGACTTGGGTAGGCGCTTTTGATGTGACAACCATCGAGCCCAATAACTAGTCTGCAGTGCTTGAAGCCTTCTTTTAATGGCCCTAGGCAGCAATATAGCCTCATGAAGACACACTTATCATTCGAATTCCTAAATGGAGTATGCTCAACCACCATGGTGAAATTAGGGTGTGTCCTCTTGATTTCATCACAATACTCCCACAGTTTAGCATATTACTCAGCAGTCGACCCTACAATTGCTTCTCTTGCTATTTTCCTCATCCTGTATGCAACTATCTTCGAGATGGAGGCCTCATGATCTTCATCGACAGTTTGCCTAATCTCACGTACAGGAATGTCCATGTTCGCTCTAACTCTCTCTTCATATCTTGCAGCTAGCCATTTTGTTGTCAAAAATCTGTTCTTCTGTACATGGTCACAATTTTGATGTACATCGACAGATGTCCTCACAATTAGATCATTGGACTTTTTATCACTGTCCATTGATGCATAGCATAGCCAGAGGCAATCCCTTGCACACTTTGCTCTAACTCTATGTCGTTCGTTCGTTGTGAAGCTTATGGCCTTCCTCTGCCATATAGAATAATTCCGTATGGCTTGTTTGAACTCGGTTGAGTTGGCAAATTTTTGTCTCAACTCGAATCTTGGCTGCATCATGTCCCTATTGGCATTGAAATCTACGTACCGAACCGCATCCATTCCACGTTCATCATCACTTGAGCCTTGGTTACTTCGAAGTTCACTGTCAATTTCATTATCCATGATGGCACCAAACTCATTCCCTAATACATCATTCTGTTCATTTGCATTAGCCCCTGATGGCCCTACATCTGATGCCGTGGTGTGAAAGCCTTGGGTTGATGTCTGCCCACTCATATTGCCACATCTCTTTCGGTTGTTGGCCCATTCACCACTTTCTTGCCCGACATTGCAATCTGCCTGGATTACCTGGGAAGGCCCAAAACAGCGAGTATCGATTTCTTGTTCTTCTTGTGTGTCAAAATTCTCTGGACTCGCTTCCTTTTGCCGTTCAAGCATCTCATCATCGTTGCAATACTCACCATCCTCAGAGAAGTGGTCATCGTCTTCGCAGCCTATGTCAGAATCAGTACCCTCAGCTTCAATGATTTTTTCTTTCCCTCTCTGTTGGTCTGCAATATTCGGGAACGTTATATGTTTCAGGTAGTATATATCACATTGCCTTTTCTCATGTGCATACTGGTACAGTTTTAGAATATCTAAATCTTCCCGCAAGTACCTTCGGCCATTTGACATTGAACCCCCTGGTTCTAAATAGAAAAACTCCACTTCATAAGTGTGCCCAAGCTCATAAGCCATTGCTTTCAACTCCTCAATAGACATTCTGTTAGCTTCACACATGTCCACATAATCAACTTCACCCTCAACATAAGACTTCGTAAATACACCACCTAATTGTCCACCGTGATGTAGTCTAATGCTGAAATATTCATTGTCGGATATGTAGGTCGAATTGAGGCAAGAACATTAAGCAATACAAAGGTTGCTTATTTACAAGCCAAGAACATTAAGCAATACTCAATGGAGCTTATTTACAAAGTTTCATCATTAAGCAATACAAAACATTATAACATATTACCAAATACATCACGTGAACACATAACTCTAAATTGAGTCAAGAACAACATTATTTTCATCATTCAAAGCGAGAAATAGAACCACAGTCACATGAACCCCATAAACAACCGCAAAATTTCAATCTAAGGTTCAAGTACCACATTCAACCTTATAATCAAATTCTTAAAACCCCAAGTGGATTAGTGAAGACACACGTACCGTAAAGATTTCTTGGATCAACAACGGCGTCCCGTGGTCTGATTTGCCATGCCATGCGTACTTTCGTCTGCTTCGGCAATCAAATTCTTTGAGAGTCAGGGATTAGAGGGATGAGAGTGAGGGATCAGACGTTCTATGCGGGTGAGTGGAGTGGAGTGGCACACTGACTATTTTGCCCATAAAAACCCACGTGGCAGACTAGCCGTTTGGCTTTTAACCGGATAAACTAACAGAATGGCCACAGGAAGCCACTTTTATGAGTTGAATGACTTTTCGCGCAATTTTGTGAGTTGAGTGGCCATAAGTATACGATTTCAAAAGTTGAGTGGCCTCCAATGTCATTTACCCTAGGTTAAAATCACAATTATACGGTGTCACCATAAGTAATAATCATGCATGAGCATGGGTTGAAACTAGAGGAATTTGTCTAACTTAGTTCATTTTCAAGTTAAGTAACAAAGTTTTAAACTAAGTCCAAGTAAAGTGTAGGAAGAAAGAAAACAATCTGCGTAAGGGGCAAATTATCAAACTACTATTAGGCAATAGAACTATAATTTTCTTATTTTATTTTAGGGTAAATTACATCTACTACCCCTGTGGTTTTTATAAATTACCAATCGAACCCCGAGATTTAATAAAACTACCAATTCCCCCTTAAGGGGGCTAAATATTATGAATTTAGTTGATTAAAGGGGCTAAATGTTATGAATTTATCAAATTTAAAGGGCTATTGGTAATAAATCAAATCTCGGGGGTTTGATTGGTAGTTTTTACAAACCACTGGGGTAGTAGATGTAATTTACCATTTATTTTATTTGTATTCATTATTTCCTGTAATGTATTTGGGTTGAAATGAATAGTTGATTAGATCTCTAAGTATTTCCAATATTCTTTTTTCCAAGTTCCATGAGATATCTCCATAGTTTTAAACACACATATATTCATATAAGCATCTAAGATTTGGGGGGGTATAGGGGGGGGTGGTTTAGGTATTGCAACTTTCATAACCACCCATGACTCAAGAGTATTGACCCATCCATTAAGAAATTCTAGATTTTCACCATTGGGTCACGAGCTATTCCATTTAGGGCTACTTTCCATCTCCCAATCCTTAGTTCAAAAGAATTTCCAAATATAATCCATTGATGATCAAGTAAAGAAAGCAAATTAATTAAAAAATGATCAAGTAGACAATTCCATAAACGAATAACCCATAACACATTAAAAAAGAGAAGGGTTTCAAACTATATAAAAGAGTTCAATTACAATCATAGGCTCAACTAAAACAAAAAAAAAAAAACATTTAGTCATTCAAAACATAAGAAAGAGTTTAGAAATTTCTCCACAAAATTGGCCTCAAAATAGGGCGTTCTCCTAACCATTTAGCTACTAAGACCTATTTATACTAGTGAAAGTTAATGGAGAGTAAAATTAGTCAAAATAGGAAATATTACTTAAAGAAAACTAAAATTTGACTTGAGGTCACATTAGGACCACCACTAACTACCTTTGTGAAGGTTGGCGACTTGAACTAGTTGCCTAGTTTGTTTTGGACTCTAAGATTTCAAAAATTTGAGGAAGGTTTCTTATGAAAATTATAGCTATATCTTCATGTTTCCCATGGTTTTAAGAATTACGCAATTTATAGTTTTGTAGGTCAAGATGTGACTCTCATAAAATGATTTGTTCACTAGACTAAGATTGATACGAGTCTTAAACAAAGAATAAGAATCCGAACCTATATCAGAGTGTTGGTCCTAGTATCGTTCTCTAGGCTAAACTAAGTCTTCCTTTAGTAAGACACCAGCTCCAACTTGTGAAGAAGGACCTTGCTTTTGTCCACTTGACACCTAATGAAATTATCAAAGATCCAAGATGTGAACTTTCTCTATTCTTGGAACCAAGAAGCACACTTAGATTGTTGAGGGAAAGAAACTCAACAAAATAGCTTAAACATGAACCTAAGAGGCTATCCTCAAAGACTCAAAGCAAATTCTAATCTAGAACTCAAAGAAAAGCTCAAAAGCTCTCAAGTTTGTAATTTATCAAATTCTTAATTTCATTGTGGTTGAATGCCTCTATTTTTAGTTTACAAGTTGTAAGAATTAAGAAAGCCATTCTCTAGTTGGATTAGCTTTTTAGGAAACTAACTAAAGAACTAATTACTAAAAAGAATAACTACTCTAAGAAAAAGGAAATAAAACAACAAGTAGTTGCCTAAAACTGATCCAAGTGTGTTGGCTGAATTCTGCTTGAGCAGAATTTCCCATTTAGCTTTGTGGATTTGGTAATTCCTTTAATCATCAAGGCCTTGGATTTGGCAATTCCTTTAATCATCATGGTCTTGGCCGAATTGGAGCTTCTTTACTCCAATTTGGAAGCTTCTTTAAATTGATCATGAAGAATGAACAACACTTGGCGCATCATTTACAATACTAAGCAAAATGAAAAGTGTTGAACTAGAATTGGAAGTCTTCCTTGTTGCCTTAGCTTTGGATTCAATGGATTCATTTATGAAAGAGATTAACGCAGCTTGCATTCTCTTAGCCCTTGATCTAGTCATTGGCCCTCCAATGCCTTGCAATGGATCAAACTTTGGACTCCTTGTAACTGAAGTTTTGACAGCATGTTTAACAGCATGTTCGGCTTCAAGTTCAGCTTAATGTTCGGCATTTACTTGAGGAGTTGTAGTTGTCTCGAATCTTGGATTTTCATCACAGATTATCACTTTCTTTGCAATAAAGATACATTTAATTATGGATCACATAACATAAAAGTGTCAAAATTCATAATAAAGAGTTAAAATGTTTATAAGTTCTATAATTTTTAGTGTCCCCATATAAGTGCTTAAAAACATCGGGTTTTAGGGTATCAAACTTTTCTTATATACATTAACTACTTAAGGAAGATAAAATTTCACTTACTTCTCCATTTATTTGAGATATTGACCAATCATTTTATTGGTTACAAAAATTTCTTTCTTTCATTGGTCTTTCTCTAAGCCATAAATGACGATTTCAACACTTGTATATAAATTGATATCTAATTTTTTGTTTATTTCATAGAAGATGGAGAATATTTTCAAAATTTTAGCAAATTTTAACAAAACTACACTCGTCAAGGAACTAAACTGAATAAAAAAAGAAAATAACATCTAAAGCATAAAATACAATAAAAATAAAAGAAACAAACATGATTTCAACAAATTCAACTAACTAATTCAATTAGTTCATCAAATTTCAAATTCACAGATAATCACCAAGGCAAAGCCCCCCCCCCCCCCTAACTTAAATTGTGTATTATCTAAACACATAAGAATAAAGGATTTAAAGTTTAGAACTCCCTTGTTTCATAGCTCATATTCAAGTGATTTGTATGACATGATAGGTATAAGCTTTTCACTTCCCACATTTGACCTAATATGAAGTTAGATGAACTCCATTGGCTTTAGTATTCTCCAACGTGTTTGATTGCTTATCTGAAGTTTATCTTATGAATTCGAAATAAAAAAAGTAATTAAACACTTATATTGATACTGATGATCATTTCCATAAGCTTAAGTTGGGACTATCTTATTAAAGACTATAATCTATATCATGAAAGCAATGAGGTATTCACATGAACCCAAATGATACTTCAAGCATCAATGTGGCTCAATATCATGCAAAGACATAACTATAATATAAGCTTAATAATCATCTATGGTTATCATCATTCAAACCTTAAGAAGTAATGTAGACACTTCAATTATTAGGTAAAGCATAAACATAATGTCTATGTTACTTTTCCAAGCAAAAAATAGTCATTTATACTCAATTTATTTCATTGAGACATTTTCAAAAACATTTTAGCTACAATTTTGCAAAGTTTAAGTCTTATAATAATTCAGTCAAGAATGCTATCCCCATATCGAATTTCTAAGAAATGTAAAACAAGATTCATCTTAGATGGAGAAAAATATGAAAATAAGGCAATCAAAGTTATTAAAACATGTTCATGAATTGAAGATTTAAGTGAGACTTAAAAATATTCTTATGCAATTTAACCTCAATTTATGCTCACATAATATTGTTAGCTTACCAATAATTCATAAAAGAATAATGCCTAGAAAAAATGAAAGCTAGGTGCTTGAATTTTTTTTAAATAATAAGGTGTTAATATGGCTTAAAAAAGAAAATGAGTTAAGGAAAAATTTGACTTGTACTTCATATTTGTAGTTGAAGATTTGAAATGTTAATGAAGAGAAATAGTGAAAATTAATTCAATTGACAATGATTTTTTAAACTAAACTTATCTCCAGTCCTTTTTGTTGTGCACATGCAATGTAGTAGTAGTTGTAGGAAATCAAATATGGCATGCAGCAGAAATTTAAAATTTTAATTTCCTCAAAGAATCCTTATGAAGTGATTTCAAACTGGTCATGAAGAGATTTATCTTTACCTGTAGCGGTTGAATTTTTTTTTTAACGACTATTGCTTGTCGAATTACCGCAAAACCCAATGGAGTTTTGCCTCTATGGTATCCACACAATCTTATCCAAGTTATGAGTTAATTGTCATGCAATTGACCCAAGAAAAGAAGAAGCAAAACCTGATGGTGCTAGTCAACAGTTTCTGCCTTCGGTTTTTCCAAATTTGAAGCTTCTCAAGCTTTGGTTTTTCTTGCTTTTTTAACACAAAAGAAATGGCTGATTTTCCTTCTAAACAACATAAGAAAGGCTTCTTTATATTCTGGAAATAATGGCTGCTAATTCTTCAAAAGCAAAGCTGAAAAGAACTTTTCTCAACAAGAAGAATAGGTTCGGTTTTTGGCTGAAATTTTGCTGCAGAATTTTCTTCACAAGAAAATTGATTTCGTGGCTGTTTTGTGCAGCAAGAATAACGTGATATTTTTTCATGTTTTGGGGTTGGAGGCTGCTGAAACTTTATGTCCAAATATATAGAAAAAGATTAGGGTAAAACTTCTTCTAAAGAGTTTTACTTGAACTACAAGTTCTAATCCATTTTTGGAGTTTTCTAAATTTCAGCTTTCTAAATTTCAATGGCTGCCAAAACAAGAATCCCATTCTTATTTTTATTTATAATTTTTGGCCATCCCATGAATTAATAAATCAAATTTTTTTGATTTATTAATACAAAACCAAATACCGATTTAAACCAGAAACCTTATAGAGTTCTATTCGCAATAGGATTATTAAATTAATTAAAATTTATCACATGAATTTTACACTTCTTTTAGATATGATCTAAGTGTGTGATCTAATAGGTTCTTATAATGTTGGCAATGACATCAAATCTATTTTATGCCATAAGCATTGAGCGGTGTCTAGCAACACATCAATGCTGCCCAAGTTATAAGAATGTTAGTAATTCGACATTACTTTTTCTTGTGATAAATGTTACAATGTCATTTAATCCCTTTGCTCTAGATATCTTGATTGAACATGATCCATGGAGTGTGTCACACTCGCATAGTTCAATTTTTCCATTTCTTAATTCCTAAGTAGACACATTTAAGCAAATGAGCTCGATGTCAGATATTGACTCATTGAGCTCGGCCATGCAATTTATGGTCTCACTTGATCAAGGGGCCCAAAGATATCACCCCATTATCTAGAAGGGGAAAATCCTATTTTGATTACTCAACATCCTACCACATGATTTATTACATATCCAATTGTCACTTTTATAGTTCACCATGTTACAGGTAACGTTTAGTAGCATCAAAACATGCAACTCCTCATGATAGAATCTTTGGTGACCTCAAGTCTAAGGATCACTTACACCATCATCACTATGAGAAATGCTTATGACACTTCATGTAATAACCTATGTAGTATTTCTCATGACGGGTCGATCTAGTACATAGTTCTTTAACATGTATCTATGTGTTGACTTGATATCTCATATCATGATATATTTCATTAGTCACCACACATACTAGTCTTAATGTATTATCATTATCTCATTTAATGATAATACATGATTAGGGATAATTTTAGAATAATTAAATTCTTGGGACATTATTATATTTATTCATTAAATGCAGATATAGAAATAACATAACAATCATTGCCATTAATAATTAACATTATGATATAATATATGCTTAAACCATCATCAAATGATTGGTTCTTAGGGTATAATCCAACAAACTCCCACTTGAATTAAGACCAATCAGTCATTTCTCTAATACCTAATGATCTAGTGTGACGATCATGACTCTATTGCGTGAGAGGCTTTATCGGTGGGTCAGTGATGTTTTCATCAGTTGGTATTTTGCATATCTTCACATCTTCTCCCTCAATCATCTTTCGGATGAGATGGAAGTGCCGAAGTATATGTTTGGATCGTTGGTGAGATCTGGGTTCTCTAGCCTGTGTAATGGCTCCATT
Organism: Gynochthodes officinalis; assembly: GCA_020080225.1. Taxonomy (NCBI): domain Eukaryota; kingdom Viridiplantae; phylum Streptophyta; class Magnoliopsida; order Gentianales; family Rubiaceae; genus Gynochthodes; species Gynochthodes officinalis. The sequence continues at coordinate 33,200,134 of CM034617.1, forward strand.
GTCATCGCAATAAAGATCAATTGGATCAGCAGTATTAGTTACAACTCCAAGTTTGGTTATGAATTTTTGATCCAAACAGCCTCTTTTACTTCATCTGAAACAATGATACTCAGTCTCTATTGTAAAATCGACTACTATAGCTTGCTTTGAACTTTTCAACTCACATCACTACCATTTAGGCAAAACATATCATTTGACTGCGATCTATAGTCATTCTTGTCGGCTTGGAAGCTTACGTCAGTGTAACTAGTTATATTGAGCTCTTTCTCACCTCCATATATAAAGAATATATCCTTATTCCTTCTCAAGTACTTAAGAATATTTTTAACAGTGATCCAGTGATTTTCACCGAGATCTACTTGATATCTACTCGATATCTACTCGTTATGCTCAAAGCATACGAGACATTAAAACGAGTATATAGCATGGCATACATGATAAATCCAATAGCTAACACATATGGAACTTTACTCATGTGTTGTTTCTCTTCTTGTGTTGAAGGATACTGTTCCTTTGAGAGAGTAATCCCATGCCCTATAGGCAAGAACCCTTTCTTACATTCTTGCATGCTAAATCTCTTTAGCACTTTATCTATGTATATACTTTAACTTAGGCCAATGAATCTTTTTGATCTATCTCTATAGATCTTGACACCTAATATATAGGTTGCCTCACCTAAGTCTTTCAATGACAAACAACTTCCCAACCAAGTTTTTACAGATTGTAAAGAGGGGATGTCATTTCCAATAAGCAGTATGTCATTTACATACAATACTAGGAAGACAACAATGCTCCCACTAACCTTCTTGTATACACAAGGTTTGTCTTCATTTTTGATGAAACCAAACTTTTTGATTGCATCATCAAATCGAAGATTCCAACTTCGAGAAGCTTGCTTCAATCCATAAATAGACTGTTGTAACTTACAAACATTTCCAATATTTTTTGGATCGACAAAACCCTCAAGTTGTGTTATGTACACATTCTCGAGAAGATTTCCATTAAGAAAAACAGTTTTGACATCCATTTGCTAGACTTCATAATTATGGAATGTAGCTATTGCAAGTAAGATACTGATGGAATTAAGCATAGCAATTGGCAAAAACATTTCGTCATAGTTTATACCATGAACATGCTTAAAACCTTTAGCGACCAATCACCCCTTAAAAGTGTGTACTTCACCATTCATGTAGTACTTTTTCTTGAAGACCCATTTGCACCCTATGGGTTTTACCCCTTCAAGTGGATCAACTAAAGTCCATACTTGGTTGGTATATATGAATTCCATTTCAGATCTCATGGCTTCAAGTCATTTCTCAGAGTCTGGCCCAGATATAGCTTTTTGTTAGGTCGTAGGCTCATTTTGATCCATTAGCAAGATGTCACTGTTCTGATTCACTAGAAATCCATATCTTTACGGCTCACAATAAATCCTAGTGGACCTATATGGGGCTTGTGTCTCTTGAACATGTACTTGATCCACAATGGCTTGTGGTGTTTGCTTAATCTCCATCTCATTAAGCTCAGCGCTATTTTGTGATTCTTGAACTTCTTCAAGTTCTATTTGTCTCCCACTGAATTTTCTAGAGATAAACTCTTTTTCTAGAACAATTCCAATCCGAATAACAAACACTTTGTTCTCACTGGGATTATAGAAATAATATCCCACAAAATTGCACTTATCAGATTTGGGCCCAAGTTTGTCGGAGACTTGACGTTTGATGTAAGCCTCACATCCCCAAATCTTCATAAGAAACATACTAGTATACTCCTTAGTCCATATCTTATATGGTGTTTTTTGAATTGATTTAGATGGAATTCAGTTTAGTGTGAAAGTGGCTGTAAGTAAAGCATGTCCCTAGAAGGAATTTGGAAGATCTGCATAACTCATCATAGACCGAACCATGTCTAACAAAGTTCAATTTCTCTTTTCAAATACACCATTCCCTTGTGGTGTTCTAGGAGGAGTGAGTTATGAGACTATCCCACACTCCTTCAGATAGTTATCGAACTCTTAGCTTAAGTATTTACCTCCTCGATCAGATTGAAGCACTTTAATACTCTTGCCAAGTTGGTTTTGTATTTTATTCTTGAATTCTTTGAACTTTTCAAATGAATCCGACTTGTATCTCACAAGATACACACAGTCATATCTACTGAAATCATCAACAAATATAATGAAGTATTAAAAACCACCTCTAGCATGTGTATTTAATGGTCCACATACATCACTATGCATTAGTTCCAATAAATCATTTGCCCTTTCACTATGTTTTGTGAAAGGGGTTTTAGTCATCTTGCTCTATAAACATAATTCACTTGTCTCATACGATTCAAAATCAAATGAGTCTAAAAGTCCATCATAATGGAGTTTGGAATTTTAAATTACGTTTATGTGGTCCAGAAGACAATGCCAAGAATTAGGACAAGTCGGATTAAATTTATCTAATTTAATATTTATGTTATAGAAAGACATGTCAAGAATTAGGACATAAAGTCCTTGAACTAGTTGTGCACTACCATAAAAAAATTTCATTTAAATAAAAGAGCAACAATTGTCCTTTATTATAAATGGATATCCAACCTTGTCTGAACAAGAAATGTGAATAATTATCTTAGTAATGGAAGGCACGTAATAACATTTATCTAGTTCTAAAACAAGCCCTGAGGGCAAGTTCAAGACATAAGTCCCATAGCTAATGTAGCAACCCTTGCTCAATTTCCACTCGTAGGTCGACTTTGCCTTTAGTTAAAATTCTACTTCCTTTCAGTTCATGCATATTTACACAAATGTGTGAACTACATCCGGTATCTAATACCCATGATGAAGAAGTAGATAAATTAACTTCTATAACATGAATACCTGAAGTGGAATTCTCATTCATATTCTTCTTTAGATTATCCATGTAAACTTTGTAGTTTCTTTTCCAATGTTCGGTCTCACTACAATGGAAGTAGTTCCTTTTCATTTAGGTTCCTAAGGTAAGAATTCCTCTAGGACATACAACTTTTTCTCTTGCTTGAGGACTATCCTCAAGAACTTGTACCAATCCAGGAAGTTCGTCCCATTCAACTTGTCCTTCTCGTGGACAAATCACAGTGATATTATATTAGTGTTAGTGTTTGATGCCATGGTTATCTACAACAGAAATATGAAAAATAAGTATCATGAATGCAAACATTTAATATGGTCTTTTATTAAATGTTACTCTTACTATTTTGCTCAAATTAATAACCCTCAATATTAATTTGGAAAGATTAATCTAATTAACTTTCTAGTGGGCCAAGATCCATATTTGACCTATTTTGAGTTAACTTTGGCTAATCACCCAAAACTCGGCTATTTAGGTAGACAATACTTTGTCAATTGTATCCCATACAACTCTTGGATAGTTGGGTGAACAACTCTTTGTTCTAGCTTATCTAATAAGGCAAAGCCCAACTCTATGTCTTTAGGTCTCAATCCTATTGAGTCCACTTAGTTAAGTCAGACCCAATGATTAGCAGTTGGATATTACTATTATCCTGTCGCGTCTCACAAAGATTATCCGCGGCACCTTACTTTGGCAAACTTACACGTAGTTAATCAAAGCCTTGATGAGTGCTAGGCATTGGAAGGCATCTAAGACTTAATATTCGTTTGAGGGATTTGTCAAATTCTCACCATTTTATTTAAATTGGTTATTGTAATTATTAGTCTAATTAATCACATAATTTTCTAACTAATTATTACAATCATAATCACATTATGCATTTAACCAATAAACATACATTGCATGCATCTCACACATGAACAATAAAATAAATGTGACATAGTTATAGCCCAAACTAAATTGATTTTCTCAAGCCAATGAGAGAACTAAAAGGTCAACCTAAGGGTATCGGCATCTTCTCCAAGTGCCTCATTGGTTCTTCTTGTATGGTCACCAATTCCTTGCCTCCTTGATTCCTAGTTTAGTTTTATCTCTAATCTAACTATTACATCTTTACAGAAACCTCGAGTTACATTCGAGGGAAGTTAGGTGAGAAAAAAATTTACAACTAGAAAATAGAACAAGGCATTACACGCAGGTCATATTTAAAAACCAATACAAAACTTATCTAATCCTATATGACTTTGGGCTATAACTATACACCATGCTCAAATATCGCATAATGTGCATGTCATATACAATTGTCATTCATATTCAACACTTAAATATATTAATATAATTAATTTATGACAATTAACATTAATCAAATAATAGGGTTTCGAATAATACATTATGCATGGAAGGTTTGGGTTTAAGATGCAAATTTCGGCCATTCTAACTCATTAGAAATTTGTAAAAAATATATCTCATATATTTCTGGCCTTAACATGATACATATATCAAATTTTAGCCATAATAAAATTCCAAAACTATGTTCAATTCGGCCAAAGATGAAACACATCATGTATTCCTTTTCCAACCAAACATGATCATTGAAAAATTTGTTAATAATATATCAAATATTTTAGGCCTTAACTTAATATATCATATATATTAAATTTCAGCCAATCACAAACAAATTCAAAATAATGTGCAATTCGGCCATAAAGAAATCTTAAAATTGAACCATTCAAAATTCAAAAATCCAAGCCTTCCAAAATTTCAATAAACTCGAAATTTTCAAGTAAGAACTATTATATATCACATATATAATTTGGTCTTAAATTATATATATATATATATCACATATTAATTTTAGCCTCAAAATTAAAATTGAAATTGAACTAGCACTATAAAGAATTGCAAAAACTGAAGCTCATGTTTTCTAAAAAACCGAAACTAGCACAAATACAAAAACCGAACTTGATCAAATTTTCTAAAAAAAAATATGAAGCCAATCTTATACATCGTATGTATATATCTATCTATCTATCTATCTATATATATATATATATATATATATATATATATATATATATATATATATATATATATATTTGGCCTCAATATAATTCAACATATATTATTTTTAGTTTTAATAAATTTATCAAAACTGAAAATTCAAGAAAACTTGAAAGACCCGAAGGTTAGCCAAAAAAATCTAGAAAAGCTGAACTTTGGTTCTACCATACATATTCATATATATATCACACACACACAGATATATATATATATATATATATATATATATATATATATATATATATATATATAATTTTGAATAACACATTAAAGCATACCTAAATTGACTTAATAAACATAAACAGATCATATATATTTAATGAACAACTTCACATGATCCAAATTTTCAGCATGCTTATTCATAAACAATTTACGAAAATAAACATGTTTTCACATAAAACCAATTTGATCATTTGTAAGTGGCTCTAAAACCACTATAGGAAATCAAATACAGCAAGAAGTGGAAATTTAAAATTTTGATTTTCTCCAAGGATACTTATGAAGTGATTTCAAAACGGTCTTGAAGAGATTTACCTTTATTGGTAACGGTTGAATTTTCTTTTGAAGACTTTTGCTTATCGAATCACAGCAAAATCCAACGGAGCGTTACCTCTATGATATTCATACGATTGTTTCCAAGTTCCAAGTTAATTGTCACACAATTAACCGAAGAAAAGATGCAGCAAAATCTGATGGTGCTAGCCAACAGTTTCTGCCTTCGGTTTTTCTAGATTTGAGGCTTCTCAAGCTTCAATTTTTCTTGCTTCTTAAACACAAAAGAAATGGTTTATTTTATTTTAAAAAACAGCAGAAAGGCTTCTTGATATGATGGAAATAATAGCAGCTAATTCTTCAAAAGAAAGGCCAAAGAGAACTTTTCTCAACAAGAAGAATAAGTTCAGGTTTTGGCTGGAATTTTGCTGCAGAATTTTCTTCACAAGAAAATTGATTTCGTGGCTGTTTTGTGCATCAAGAATAACGTGATGTTTTTTCATGTTTTGGGGTTGGAGGTTTATGAAAATTTATGTCCAAATATATAGAAAAATATTAGGGTAAAACTTCTTCTAAAGAGTTTTACTTGAACTACAACTAATCCATTTTTAGAACTTTCAAAATTTCAGCTTTCTAAATTTCAATGGCTGCCACAACAAGAATTTCATTCTTATTTTACTTTCTAATTTTGTTCATCCCATGAATTAATAAATCCAAAACTATTTTGGATTTATTAGAAAAAAATGAAAATCATTTAGAATCCAAAACCAAATACCAATTTAAACCGGAAACCTTATAGAGTCCTATTTGCAAGATACAATCTACGTGTGTGACCCAATAGGTTCTTATAACATTGGCAATGACATAAAATCTATTTTATACTATAAGCGTTGAGTGGTATCTAGTAACATATCAATGCTATTCAAGCTATAAGAATGTTAATAATTCGACATTAATTTTTCTTGTGATAAATGTTAACATATAATTCAATCCCTTTGCCCAATATATTTTTATTGAACATGAGCCATGGAGTGTGTCACACTCGCATAGTTCAATCTTTGCATTTCTTGACTCCCAAGTAAACACATCTAAGCAAATGAGCTTGATATCACATATTGACTCATTTAAGCATGGCCATACATTTTATGGTCTCACTTGATCAAGGGTCCAAAGATATCACTCTCATTATCTAGAAGAGGCAAATCCTATCTTGGTAAAGATATCATGTGGTGGGATGTTGATCAAGTGAGATAATGAGAGTGATAGGATGTTGATCAAGAGGCAAAGATATCACTCTCATTAGATATCCAATTGCTGCTTTTATAGTTCACCCTGTTATGGGTAACGTTTAATAGCATCAAAACTCCTCATGTTGGGATCTCTAGTGACCTCAAATCTAAGGATCACTTACACCATCATCATTATGAGAAATGCTTATAACCCATGTAGTATTTTTCATGATGGGTCAATCCAATACATAGTTCTCTGACATATATCTATGTGTTGACTTGATATATTATATCATGACACATTTCATCAGTCACTACACATACTAGTGTTAATGCATTATCATTATCCCATTTAATGATAATACTTGACTAGGAATAATTTTAAAATAATTAAATTCTTAGGACATTATGATATTTATTCATTAAAGGCAGATATAGAAATAAGCATAATAATCATTGCCATTAATAATAAACATTATGATACAATATATGCGTAAACCATCATCATATGATTGGTCTTTAGGGCATAATCCACCAGTAGTAGCCTAGCAAGGGGGTTGGTACATGCCTGGGTGCTATTGGGCGTACTTGATTTACAAGGCTTGCGTGTGCGGTCATGTTAGTAACACACTTGGTACTCATTTTGGCATGTTTTTTTTTTTTTTTGAAATCTCAAATTTCTATTCTAATCTACCCAGAGCACGATAGAAACAAAAAAAATGTATAGAATTAATCAAAATGCTATGAAAAGGTAAGGAAAAAAGGATAAGTGATTTTAGGTTTAAAATTCCCAATTTGACTTTATTCTTTTTCTTCACCCGTGAAGTCATGCATATTCCTAGTTAGAATAGCCATCCCTAAACCACAAGAAACAATATTCCACACGCTTATTTTTTAAATGGTATCTTTCTATAGTAGATTTTGACAAGTGCTTGACCTTACAACTAAATAGAGCCACTTCATCAACGAATTTTATCTTATGCCATTCTTGTTGGTTATAATAATATGCTTTTACCATTTTAATCAGACCTTAATCTTGAAGGCATTGGCCTATTAAGATGAGAGGCATGAGAGTTAAAATAAACTTTGTACACTTGTCTTGAATTGAATTAACAGCTCCTCAAATTCTTGCTTGGTCCTTTCTTTACTTCTATTTTACCCTCAATTCTTGCAAGGGCCACAATTCCAAGCACCATTTCCATGATAAAATTAGTCAAAATCTCAATTTGTTCCTCTAAGAATGGAGATTATCCACTCTTGAATATTCGCATTGGTTTGGTGAATTAGCTTTTCAAGCTCTATCAATATTTAAGTTTTGTAATGCTTGGGGCGAACAATTCAAATGTTGCACCATTGAAATGGTAAGGGACTCTTTTTGTGTTAGCTCAGAAAGAAAGTGAGTAAGTTGATCATTCAACTTGTGGTTGCAAAATTTGACTTGTAAATATGGTGAACTTGGTCCTTATAAAAGTCTATATTCTCTTTAATTGACCAATGCTTTATAGGATATTGATATTTCACATAATTCTAGCTACAAATTTTGCTAATATCCATACTAATGTGGAAAAAATAAACTCCAAAAATTTCATCATTTTCAAATAAAAGGGCTCGTTTTGTGATGCCAAATTTCCCTATGTGTTTATCTCATAAACCTCTATCTTTCTAGGCAATCCCATCTCTATATAGTAATTATAACAATAGGGTGATATATTGAAGTACACATTAACCATAAGGCTAAAAAATAAGGAAAAAAAAGGCAATAACTCATAAAGTACAAAAATTAACACTAAATATATAAAATTAAAAAGCTTAACCTAAAAACAAGTTTTTCAACTCAAATAAAATAAATTTAGTGAACAATTCTATCGTAATGGAACTAATAAAGCAAATATTTGCCTGTTGATCTAAGATGAAGATTCACTGGGTGTCACCAAAAATATATATCTACAAAACAAATCTTGGAATTATCTCTAAAGTAGATACTCTGATGCTTAAATTAGAGATGGTTTTTATGGTTACCAAGATTGAGAATTATTGAATTAGGGTTTTTTTTACTTGTTGAAAAGAAGAAATATTTATACTTGAAATCAAAAATTGTAAGAATGTACTCTAGAAGGATTGAGTTATCATATTCTATACAAACAATAACATCACCGTCAACTTACTCACAAATTCTTCTTGGGTCTAAATCTCTAGATAATACACTATGGGCCAAGGTTAAGTATTATTCATCATAAGCCTCCCAAGCCTCAACTTGTCAAGCTGAGCTTCAGAATAACAAAAAAAAAAAAAGGTACAATATGAGATCTTGCGCATAAAGAATTCTAAAAAATGACAATCTCTTTCAACACCAACCTATCAATCAAATATCAATAACACAACCTGAGAAACCTACCTCTTTTTGAGGTGCAACACGCAACTTTTGAGCAAAAGTTGAAAAGATGTGACTAGAGTAGATGAGAAAGAGAATGAGAAACAACTGGCACACTCTCATTTCAACTCACTTCTGGGAGAGAAAACAAAACATCTAGAAACCACACAAAAAAATGAAATTTCAAGCCAAGGCAAAGAGCTATTGGAACAACAGTCAACGAGGAACACTAACCAAAAGTAAACCAATGCTGCGCAAAATCTAAAGAAGTATGTTTTTATCTAATTCTCTATTTGAGGGTTCTTTAAGGTAGAGAGTAGGTTTGATTGGTATACTAACAAGTCATCAGAAAATGAAATTCAAAATTTATCAATAGAGCAACTCAATGGGAAAGAAGAGGAAGAAGTTAGAGATTTAGGCCCATCTAGGTAGAAAAGCTAGATTAGATGTAGTAATGGAAAAAGAAATGCTAAAAAAGATGAAGTGGGAAGCAAAACTACCCTTGGAGAAAAGTAGCAAGAGCAATAGAGAGTAGGAAGAGTTAATCCCTAAGCCTTTAGTTTTCTATTTAGAGAAGTATAATCCTACATTGAGGCCATTATATTGGTCTTAGAAGAGGCCGAGGTCCAAGACCTATGGAAAAAATATCACATCCTTAAGAAATATAAAGTGAGAGTTGTAGGGTTCGAATAGAGAGCATTACTCTTGGGACATGGAATAGTGTATATAGAGTAGCTAAAAGTGGGTTTGAAATTTCTCTTACACCTTTTTATGGATGAGATCTTCATTATATGAAAAAGGTAGCAAATTCAATAGGTATTTTTCTTTTTCCAATGTTAGGCCAAAAAGATAGAGAAGCCTACCACCCAACATGATTGGAAACAAAAATTTTTCTTTTTTCAAAACTAGCTCTTGTAAGTTGGAGATGGAGTGACATTATGGAAAGGCAAGTGACACCTACAAAAACAGGAAAAAAACACAACCCTAGGCAAGGAGTACTTAGGGAAAAGAAGATTGGAAAGTTTACCAAGGAAGAACTGATATAATATAACCTAAGTCTGACAATAGTTGAAGTTGGACATGAGACCTTGGGAGTTCAAAAGAAGAAAAGAAGGAAAGAGACAATGGGTAGAAAAACTATGCTAAGTAATTATATTCTATTTCCCTTGGTACAATTAATAATACACTATCTTCTTTGTAGTGGTCAAATTTGCTAAAGACCTCAACAGTAATGTGGCCACCACATTCTCAAAGAAAACAACAAGCACTAGAAATCTTAGAAAAGGAATCATGACAAAAAGAAGTCCAAAAGTTCTAGAAAAGGCACCAAAAGGAGTGTAGAGTTTTAGGAACTAGCACAAAAAGGTTAAAGGATAAAAATGATTGGGATGAAAGGGAAGCATGCTAGAAAATCTATCGAAATTGCCAGCACCACAAAATCATTCCACTTTCATCCACATGAGCAAGCCCCAAAATGGATAGAAATAAAAATGATGGAAAAGAAAGAAGAAATAATGAAAGGCATGTCCATCTCAGAATTAAATGCAACAGTTGCATATGTGATTCCTCAAGTAAAATAGGAAACATGTGTTAATAAGTCATAATATAGTAGAATGACTAGAAGACAACTAACTATAAATTGATAATAAACATTAGCTATATTGAATGAATTTGTGTCAAGAACTACGAAGCTAACTAAGTAGCTTAAAAAGCAAGAAACTGAAGATAAAAAATTGAAGGAATTAGAGGCCATGCACTAAAGTACCTTTCAACAATTGCAAGAAAACCAAGAAAGAGAAGAACACCTAAAAGCTGAGGTCAAGAAATTGCTAAGGGAAAAACAAGATCTTAAAGAAAATAACAAAAAATTGAAAGAAAGAAGGGGGAATTTAGAAAAGTATTGGTGAGAAAACCATTCTGCACGAAAACTTCAGCACTTCGTGTTTAACTTTAGCAAGAAACTATTTCGCACACCCATGATTATGTAGGAGTTGCAAGAGTTCTAGGTAGATGTAAATCTAGACTTAAAGACTCCTAAGAAAGATAAGGAAAAATGATGAAAGATATAGAATCTAAGATCCAGCCTTAGGCTGATATGTTGGATAAAAGGCTAGTCCTAGGCCTTATGATTATATTTGCACCCTTATTGCGCTTTGTTGTCTCGATTTGTTTTTTTTTTTTTTCAAATGGAACTAGCTCTAAATTACTAATGGAAGTTCCTTTGATCTTATGTGGATATTTATTTTAGAAATTATACCTCCCACAACCCCACATCTCCATATATGGATGATCATCAATAAATATGATGCCCTTAAAGTCAGAAACCAAAATTTGTATATTTAAATGTACAAGAACATGATCACACAACTTACTTCAAAAGTGACAAGAAGAGATAAGGTTATTCAGGCCTTTACTAAGGAATTAAATGAGAAGAGGAATGAAGTCTTGCAATTCTAAGGCTATGTTGATGTTTTCAAAAGAAAATCTACAAGTTCAAAATCAAGTATAGGACTTGAAAGTAGAGGTTAGAAAAAGAAAAGAAGAGATTGCAAGGTTGGGGAATAAAAACATGATTTGAGCCTGAAAACCAAATTAGATAAAATGATTTCTAAGTTCGAATTATTAGCACAGGAAGGTAAACAAAATAACAATCGATATAGGAGGGAAAAAAACTTTGTTAGATGTGTACTTGCAAGACCGAGCTAGATATGCAAAAATAAAAGAAAGAAATAAAAAGCAAATGTATGTATAAGTGTATAAATAAAAGACCATGAGATGTATTTCACTATTTTTTTTTAATTTGATAAATTTGACCCATCACTTCATAAGATGATTTGGATCTTACCACTTGAAAGGATCTCTAAAATGACATATTCTTCATAAGTTGAATTAGGGTTTCACGTGAATTCCTTGATTTAATGAAGCATAGTATAACTCGAAATCATATTGAATCGAGTTCTAGAATTCACATATCCATCCCCTCGATTTATTGAGAAACAATAAATAAACATAATTTGAACTTTGAATTAGTTGCTATTCCATTAATCACCAAGAGAAACAATTAACATATAAAATTTTTTCATATTACTAATATGCCACATAAGAAGCAATAGCTCTCCTCACATAGTAAATAATTTATAGCTCCTTGATTTAGATGCATCTACCATCCTATATGTGCTTTCCTAATTGGATTCCAACTTGTCTTTCAGCTTGACTGGCTTCATTCTTCCTTAACACGAGGTCACTTGGTTTCAATTTATTCACATTTACTCTCATATTGTAATATTTGGCCATGGCTTACAGGTACCAAATATCTTTGATGAAAGCTAGACCTCGTCTTTCTTCTAACATGTCCAAAGTTAGCTATATCTCTTCCTGATTAAGGGTCAAATTTAAAATAATTATCTTGGGTTATAGACCCCAATCTCACCTAATATGATAGCCTCTCTGTAAACCAAACTATATAGTATTTCTTCTGTTGCTGTCTGAGGTGTAGTGGAATATACCCATAAAATATTGGGAAGGTGTTCTACCTAATCTGCTTTTGCTTTGTCTAAGTGAGCTTTCAATCCTTAGAGAAGAATTTAGTTTGTGACTTTTACCTAACCACTAGCCTAATAGTGAAGGTATAATTACAAGTGTATCTCTTTAATGACATAATCAACTTATTGATGCCTAATGCATCAGAGTAATAGGTTAAAGATACGATCATTTGTATAATATCCCATATTGCAAAATGTACAAGAGTGCTTTTAACTTTAATTTTTTGCCCTTATTTTTGTCCATTGAGTGGTCTCTATATTGTAGATATCGCCAAATAAGAGTCATCCAGTTATCTCTCCATTCTTTAACGATCATCACCTTTTTCTCCTCCATGCTCTGACACAATACAATTTCAACTAATATTTTTTTGTTTAAGTAGGAGAATTCAAAAGAGGCTAATTTATTCAGTGTGTTGGCACAATTGTTCTTGGATCTCAATATTTGCTTAATAGTAAGTATTTAAAACTTTTGCCTAATTGATGTACCTTGTCAAGGCATCTCTTTATCTGTACTTTCTTGGCTTTGTAATCACGATTACTTGATTAACTACCACTTGAAAATTGTTAAAGACTTTTTAATCTTTCTTGCCTTCATATTTTGGGCCAAATTCAACTTTGTAATTAAGGCCTCCTACTCCACTTTATTGTTGGTTGCCTTGAAATCAAAATAAGATGCATATGTGACTTTTGCACCATTAGGGCTTTGAAAGAGTAGTCCTACTCTATTTCCTTCTTCATTTGATGCTCTATTTACATGTAAAGTCTAGCAATCAATTTGGTAATTATTCTGAGATGAGGACAATAGTGGATTTTGTAGTATGAGATTAGCTGTTGAACAGTTTTCTCTTATAAGCATCTTTACTGGGAAGTTAGCTAGTGCTTGGCCCTTAATTGCCAATTGGGATTAATATCTTATATCGTGCTCTCTAAGTTCAATAACCTATTTCATTAATCTTTCTTAGGCTTCCTACTTTAGTAAAACTTGTTTGATGCGTCGATTTATTAGTACATAGATAGAATAAGGCCTCAACCGCCTAGTAGTGTTCACAAGAGCTAACACTATTTATTTATTTATTTATTTTTTATATTAGAAGATAATGTATCTTAGGTTTGTACAAAGCTTGGCTGACAAAGTATACAGAGTTTTGGACGCCACCACCATCTTGTATCTACATTGTGCTCATAGCATTATTTGAAACTACTAAATATAAATACAACATCTCTCTTGGATAAGATATAGGTGACAAAAGTAAGCTAACTAAGGTGCTTTCAACTCTCAAAGGCTTTCTAATATTCCCCCATCTACTTGAAATTACAAGGCCAATTTTGATTTGTTGACTGGGATAAAAACTTGTTCATTGCTACTAGATATCTTGTCAATCTTTGAACCTCCTTTGTTGTGTAAGGAGGTGTCACTTCTGTAATGGCCTTTATTCTCTCAAGATTAGTCTTAACACCATGCTTAGAAACTATATGCCCTAGGAACTTTCCTAATCTAACTCCAAAAGTGCATTTTTTTGGGTTCAACCTCATGTGCATTTTTTTTTCCCAAAATTGAGGTTTCCTCTAGATCAAATTGCAAATCTTGGACCTTGTCACTTTTAATCCTCAAATCATCCACTTAAATCTCCAAATTTATGCCAATTTGGTTAGAAAAACATAATTTACTAATCTTTGGTATGCGGCTTTGGCCTTTTTTAACCCGGATGACATCTTTCATAGTAAACGACTCTCATTTCAGTAATAAAAGTTGTCTTATTAGTGTCTTCCTCATTCATGCGTATGTAATGATATCTCTTGTAAGAATCCAAAAATATTAGCTACTTGTACCCTAAAATAGTTTTCACTTTTTGATTTATGATTGACAATGGATAGCAACCTTTTGGACAATAATTTGTAAGTTAGCATAATCTACACACATGTGCTCCCATTTGAATAGAAGAATATACCCCTTATTTCTTGCCCTTTTCCCTTTTAACGCAACCTTCATACACTTGCGTGCTATATATTGATCGCTCTTGATAGAGACCACCTATAATCCATTAGAAATTTCAAAACTAAGTGATAAAAGGTGACAAAGTGTCTATAGCTTAAATAATTTCTCGTTATAGTTTTGTTTGGGGATATTCTCCCACTATGATACTAGTGTGATGATTCCAATAAGATGCACCACCTCATGGGTAAAGGTTACTAACGACATACTGATAGGCTTTAGAACTTCAAAATTAATCTCCAATTTTTAGAAATAGTATATGTACATAAATACCAATAGCATTTCTATCATCTGCATACTCTTGATACACCTATTTGTTTGCTATTATAACCTTAGTACCAAGGCATTACTGTGGTAGATAGAAATGGGGTGCTGGATTTTTCTTAGAAATGATTATGACCTCTGATAATTTGAACTTCTTTTGTATAGACTTTTGAGGGGGAATCATTCTAGCATTAGTTTTAATAACAACTTGTCATTGTCTCTTTGGGTATCCTCCCAAAAATGATATGTTAATTACATTTCTATTATCCTAGAGGTTGACTTGGAGTTGAAGCTAATATGGTTAACTTGACTACTATTGTTGTGTCTGTATGAATTCCTTTCTCATCCTATTATTTAAAAGGTCCTAAGGAGTGTCTCCCCTTTCTTGATATTGACCACCACCTTGTCCTTCATGATTATATTCTTATCCTGAACTTTCTTATTGAGGTTGGGATCTATCATTACGAGGCAGCCACCATTAGACATGTTGGTGTAGCATGCCATTATTGATACAATCTTCTATTTCCTTTTTCAATTCATTGCGATATTTTTTATCATGTCCATAATCATTGTGAAAGGCAAACCACAAATGTCAATGTCGCTTTTGTAGAGCTGCGATTAATGGTAATAGAGGTTTCAGAATGTCTTTGTGAACTACTAAGATCTCAAGGTGACTCTTAGTCAGGGGCTTCAAATTCTTGTCTTGGATATAGGGTTCTAATCAATCCTGATTAATGTTTAATCTGTCAAACACTACATCTCTAGCTCTACCTTGGTTTCTTCTGCCTTTGCTTTTTCTTGTTTTCTTTTTTCTTTTTATTAACTTCTTCTCTTTTGGTGTAGTTTTGAGCCGTCTCCTATAATGTCGAAACATCTCTAGGGGAACTTGGTATAGTAATTTCTTGGATTTAGGCTATACTTAAAAGCTTAGATGACCAGTTGGTCCATGCAGTTTGCCACTTGCAAACTTTCGTTGTTGAATCTCTCTACATAGGGCTTCAAAGTCTTTTTCTTCCCTTGTTTGATGTTTATCAAATCTATAGTTATTTTATGAAACTTTCTCCTATGATAAAAATAGGTGTAGAAGAGATTGACTAGTTGTAAAAAAGAAGAGATACTACTTTACGGTAGGGTATTAAAATACCCTTAGGTTTTTTGTTTCTTCAAATAGATAGGAAATACTTTGCACATGAGCTCTATAGGAATATATTTGAACTTCATAGCATACTTGAAATTGGATAAATGATCCAACAGGTTAGAATTCTCATCATAGACCTCTAATCCTTCTGACATTTTAAAACTCGAAGGATATAGGGAGTTACTGATATCAGATGCAAACGGGGTTAGCAAGTCATTTTCCTCATCCATGCCAACAAATTTTTAGTCTCAAATCATACCTTCTAGCTGACTTTCTGGATGCCATTCACATGCAGCTTCTTATAGGTCTCTTTGAATTCTTTTTCCATGATGATTGTCCTTATAATTATTATTAGTATGTGACTCATGTAGTTTCTTCCATTTATTGCTCCCATGCCCATGGCTATTCTCACTAACTTTACATCCTTGATTATCCCCATGCTTCTTTTATTTTATTTGGCCTTCTTAAAATTTAAAAAAAAAACATGATTTTGTTCAATAAACTCGTTTCATTGTGCTCATGAAATTTCTTAATGCATCAGTCATGGTGATATGAATTAGAGCGTCAGGAAGCATGATTTTGTTCAATAAACTCGTTTCATTGTGCTCATGAAATTTCTCAATGCATCAGTCATGGCGATATGAATTAGAGTGTCAGGGCTACTTTTGTCCTAAGTGGGCATATGCTCATACCTTTTAGGAATGTCATCTAATGATCTTTTTTCTCCTTCCGCCATCCCAAATTGTTGAGTGATATTATCTTGATGGCCAATAGCATCACCTTGCTTTCCACCACGAGAGCGTGTATAAAAATATATTGCACGAAAACAAAATCTGAATTACTGGACAAGAATAGGTACAAAGATATAAGCTTCTAAAAAACGAAAATCAAATTTTTGATTATTTCTTACAGACGGCGTTACTTGATGAAGTTGATAGCCATTAAGCGATCTAAGATGAAGATTCACTAGGTGTCACAAAAAATGTATATTTGACAATAGATCTCGAGATTATTCTTCGGGTAGGTACTCAAATACTTAAGTTATAAACAGGGTTTATATTAGTGGAAGTGAGTGGGGTGTCAAAAATTTAGCCAAAATAGAAAATAATCCTTAAAAAAAACCAAAATTTGACTTAAGGCAACATAACAATCACTGCTCACTGATGGTTAGTTATCTTAACTAGTTGCAAGAGCAACTTCTAGTCTTGTTTTGGCTTCAAAATGAAGAAGTTTGATATTGACACCTATAATTCCATCTTTAAGTTTTCCATAGATTTAACAATCATCTAATTATGTGTTCAACATATAGCTCAACAACTTTAGATTTAGACTAGTTTCTTTGATATTAAAATTTGAACCCAATGATGTCTGAACTAGGAAATGTGTTCAACATCTCTCTTGGCTTTTTAGAACTTAAAGAATTATTCAAATTGAAATTTTATAGATTGAGATATTACTTCCACAAATTGAACCTTTCCATTGACCTTAGTTTTTATACTCTAGACACTTATTTGGTTGATTTCGCATCATTTTTTGTTCCCTTATGCATAAGATTACACAAAGCATAAGAAACATGGAAAAAAAAAGAAAAAACAAATCTAAGTTGTTGAAACATAGAAAACACAACAAAATAAGATTAAATTTGAAGGAATACACACACACACACACACATGTATAAGTTAAACTCTCATTAGATTGCCATGCTATAGTGTGAAGATAAGAGGGCCTTTCAAGAAGAACTATATTTCTATCTAAAGCTATTCATTACCTTAGGTTTCTCATAATGAGAGAATGTTTTAGAGGGAATCCCACAAAGAATAACTCACTAAAGCAATCAAAACCTTACAAGCCTTTTAAAGAATATGAGATAAAGCAAGCATTTTTCTCTATTCACAATAATGTGAAAAATGTGCTTAGTTTCTACCCCCCAATTCTTAGTCAATTTTATTGTTTAATGTTATGGATTTTTTTGGTTGATTTCTCCGTAATCATTGTATTTTGATGTTGTCATTGTAGGTCTAAATAATGTAAAGACCCAAATTTGGGTGAGAAAATTTAAATTTGATGGAGCAAAAGATTAAAGACCAAGAGAATAATAAAACGAAGTTATGGAGCGAAGAAAGTAGCTATGTTAAGGCATGAATGAAGGCCACACCAAGTAGAATGTCTCAACAAGTTAGAAACATTCCCTTCTATGTCATGGAAATTCCAAGCCATGGCATGGTGGGTTGTTGGAAACTGAGTACATCAAGTAGCAAAATTTTAAAATTCAATTTCCTTCTAGGATCTATAAGAAGTGAGATCAAACTGGGGTTTAGAGTTTTGTACCTTGTTGGTATCGGTAAAGTTGGCTTGTGAAGATTGTTGTTTGTCAAATCATCAGCAAAACTAATTCAGCTTCACCTCTATGGTATTCACATGATCAATTCAAGTTTCTAGTTATTTTCACACAAATTACTAAAAAAAATGCAAGCAAAATACGTCGTTCTAACTTCAGAGTTTTGTTTTCGGGCTTCTCAAAAACTCAAGGTCTTTTGGTTTTTCTATTGTTTTCTAACAAGAAGATGGTGGCTTTTTTTCTCTTGTTTTCTTACAAGACAATGGCGGCTGTTTTTCTCTAGAGAACAGCTGAAGGGTTTTTTGTTTTTCATATAAGGTGGCTGGCCAAAAATCCCACTATTAATAGAATTAGGGTAAAACTCTTCTAAAGAGTTTTACTTTTAACTACCAAATTCTAATATGTTTGGGATTTATAGATTTAATAAATCTATTGGCTGCCAAGCACAAGAATCCCATTCAAAATTGGACTTCTAAATTCATATTTTAATTAATAAATTCAAAACTGTTATGGATTCAATAATACTAAAATCCAAACCCATTTAGTCTTAAATCCGAATATTGTTTTAAACCGAAACATTCTATAGAGTCCTATTCATATTAGGATTCTTGAGATTAATCAAAATTCATTATATGAATTTTACACTCCTTTTGAATACGATCTTTGTGTGCAACCCAATAGGTTCTCATAACGTTGGTCATGACATAAAATTTATTTTATGCCATAAGCAGTAATCGGTGTCTAGTAACACATCAAATTACCCACATTATGAGAATGTCAGTAATTCGACATAACCTTATCTTGTGATAAATGTTACCATATAATTCAATCATTTTTCCCTAGATACTTTGATTGAACATGAGCCATGGAACATGTCATGCTCGTATAATTCAATGTTTTTATTTCTTGATTCCCAAATACACCCATAGAATCAAATGAGCCCAATATCACATATTGACTCATTTGAGTACGACCATGCATTTTATGGTCTCACTCAATCAAGGGGCTCAAAGATATCACTCTTATTATTAGGAGGGAAAAATCCTATTTTGATCACTCAACATCTCACTACATGATTTATTGCATATCCAATTACCGCTTTTATAGTTCATCCTATTACAGGTAATGTTTGGTAGGATCAAAACATGCAACTCCTTATGTTGGGATCTCTGATGACCTCAAGTCTAAGGATCACATACATCACTATGAGACATGTTTATGACACTTATATAATAATCTATGTAGCACTTCTCATGGCGGGTCGATCCTGTACATACATGTTGGCTTAATATTTCATATTATGACACATGTCATTAGTCACTACACATACTAGTTTTAATGCATTATCATTGTCCCATTAGATAATAATACTTGATTAGAGATAATTTTAGAATAATTAAAATTTAAGGACATTATTATATTTATCCATGATACGTAGATATAGAATTGAATATAATAATAATAATGAACTGCTATAAATTATAAGCCTAATGATACAACATATGCCTAAACAATCATCAATGATTGATCTTTAGAGCATAATCCAACAAAATCCCACTTGCACTAAGACCAGTGAATCATATGTCTAATGCCTAATGATTTAGTGTAGTGATCATGTCTTTGCTCCGTCAGAGGCTTTGTCAGTGGATCGGCAATATTATCATCAGTTGTTACTTTATATATCTTCATATCTCCTCTCTTAATGATCTTTCGAATGAGATGGAAGCGTCGAAGTATATGTTTAGATCGTTAGTGAGATTTGGGTTCCCTAGCCTGCGCAATGGTTCCATTGTTATCACAATAGAACTCAATTGGATTGGCAATGTTAGGTACAATCCCAAGTTAGTCTCTGTCAAACGACATCTTTTGCTACATCAGAAGCAGTGATATACTTAGTCTCTGTCATAGAATCAGCTATTGTTGTTTGCATTGAACTTTTCTAGCTCACAGCACTACCATTTAAGCAAAACACATAACCTGACTGCGATCGATAGTTATCCTTGTCGGTCCGGAAGCTTGCATCGGTATAACCAATTACATTGAATTGTTCCTCACCTCCATATATCAAGAATGTATCCTTAGTCCTTCTCAAGTACTTAAGGATATTCTTGCTAGCGATCCAATGATGCTCACTAGTGCGAGATTGACTTGATATTTGCTCGTCATACTCAAAGCGTACGAGACATCGGGACGAGTACATAGTATAACATACATGATAGATCCAATAGCTGATGCATATGAAATCTTACTCATGCGTTGTCTCTCTTCTTGTGTCGAAGGACATTGTTTCTTTGAGAGACTAATTCTATGCCCCACAGGCAAGAACCATTTCTTAGATTCTTGTATGCTAAACCGTTTTAGCAATTTATCTATGTATGTACCTTGACTTAGACCAATCAATTTCCTTGATCTATCTTTACAGATCTTGACACCCAATATATAGGTTGATTCATCTAAGTCTTTTATAAAAAAACAACTTCCTAACCAGGTCTTTACAGATTGTAAATGAGGAATGTCATTCCCAATAAGTAGTATGTCATTTACATATAATACCAAGAAGACAACAGCTCTCCTACTAACCTTCTTGTAGATAGAAGGTTGATCTTCGTTTTTGATGAAACCAAGCTTTTGATTGTATTATTGAATCATAGATTCCAACTTTGAGAAGCTTGCTTCAACCCATAAATGGATCGTTGTAGCTTACAAACCTTTCCAACATTTTCTAGATCAACAAAACCCTTAGGTTGTGTCATGTACATATCCTCAAGAAAATTTCCATTAAGGAAAGTAGTTTTGACATCCATTTGCTAGATTTCATAATCATGGAATGCAGTTATTGCAAGAAAGATCTTGATGGATTTAAGCATAGCAAATAGTGAAAAGATTTAAGCATATCGTGAACTTGTTTGAAACCTTTAGTAACCAGTCGTCCCTTAAAGGTATGCACTTTAGCATCTATGTTGGTCTTCTTCTTGAAGACCCATTTGCACCCTATGGGTTTTACCCCTTCAAGTGGGTCAACTAGAGTCCATACCTGATTGTATACATGGATTCCATCTTAGATCTCATGGCCTCAAGTTATTTCTCAAAGTCTGGCCCCGATATCACTTCTTGATAGGTCATAGGCTCATCTTGATCCATGAGCAAGACATCACCATTTGGAGTCATCAGAAATCCATATCTCCGTGGCTCACGATGAATTTTAGTAGACTTACGTAGGGCTTGTATCTCTTGAGCATGTACTTTTTCCACACCTATTTGTGGTGTTTGCTCAGTTTCCATCTCATCAAGTTCAGCACTACTTTGTGGTTCTCAAACTTCTTGAATTTCTATTTGTCTTCCACTGGATTTTTTAGAAATAAATTCTTTTTTTTAGAAAGACACCAGTCCGAGCAACAAATATTTTGTTCTCATTGGGATTGTAGGAATAGTATCCTTTTATTTCTTTAAGATACCCCACAAAGATACACTTATTAGATTTGGGTCCAAGACATTTAACGTAAACCTCATATTCTCATATCTTCATAAAAGACATACTAGAATGTTTCCCAATCCATATCTCATAGGTGTCTTTTGAATTAATTTAGATGGAATATGGTTTAGTGTGAAAGCAACTGTCAACAAAGCATTTCCCCAGAAGGAATTTGAAAGATCTGCATGACTCATCATGGATTGAACCATGTTTAACGAAGTTCAATTTTTTCTCCTAAATACACCATTCCCTAGTGGTGTACCAGGAGGATTGAATTGTGAGACTATCCTACACTTTTTTAGATAGTCATAAAATTCCTGGCTTAAGTATTCACCTCCTCGATCAGATCAAAGCACTTTTATACTTTTACCAAGTTGGTTTTGTATTTCATTTTTGAACTCTTTGAATTTTTAAAAAGATTTAGACTTGTGTCTCATAAGATACATAGCCGTATCTACTGTGGTCATCAGTAAATGTGATGAAGTATTAAAAACCACCCCTAACTTGTGTATTTAATGGTCCACATATATCACTATGTATTAGTTCTAATAAATTACTTACCCTTTCAATATGTCCTATGAAAGGGGCTTCAGTCATCTTGCTTAATAAGCAAGATTCACATGTCTCATACGATTCAAAGTTGAATGAATCCAAAAGTCCCTCTTTATGGAGTTTGGAAATGCGATTCTCGTTAATATGGCCGAGACAACAATGCCAAAGATAAGTTGGATTAAAATTATCTATTTTAATTCTTTTTGTATTTACGTTATAGATAGACATGTTAAGATTTAAAACATAAAGACCATCAACTAGTTGTGCACTACCATAAAAGATTTCATTTAAATAAAAAGAGCAACAATTTTCCATTATTATGAATGAATATCCAATCTTGTCTAAACAAGAAATTGAAATAATATTTTTAGTAACGGAAGGCATGTAATAACAGTTATCTAGTTCTAAAAGAAACCCCGAGGGCAAATTCAAGAAATAAGTCCCTACAGCTAATGTAGCAACCTTTGTTCCATTTCCCACTCGTAGGTCGATTTCACCTTTAGCTAAAATCCTACTTCTTTTTAGTTCATGCATGTTAACACAAATGTGAGAACCACATCCGATATCTAATACCCATGATGAAGAAGTAGATAAATTAACTTCTATAACATGAATATTTGAAGTAGAAGTATCATTTTCCTTCATCTTTTTCTTTAGATCCTCTAGGTAAATCTTACAATTTCTCTTCCAATGTCTAATCTCACGGCAACGAAAGCAGTTTCCTTCCTTAGTTACCACTCCTTTAGGTTTCAATGTAGCTGCAGAGAGCTTGGACTTGGCTTTCTTGTCCTTACCCTTTGCTTTAGCCTTACCCTTCTTTTTGCCTTGTCTAATCATCAGGACATTATTGGGTCTAGAATTTTTCATGTTTGCTTTGGTAGTTCTTAACATGCTTAGCAATTGAGGCAGAGTTTTGTCAATTTCATTTATGTTGTAATTAAGAATAAATTGACAATAGCTATCAGGCAACAATTGCAAAATAACATTTGTGGTCAACTCTCGGCCTAGTGAAAAACCCAATTTGTCAAGGTTTTCAATGTATCCAATCATTTTGAGCACATGAGCATCGACAAGGTTTCTCTCTTTCCCAATCATATCGTACGCCTCTATTTGCTCATGTTGCTTCTGAAGCTCAGAGTTCATAGAGGCCAACATGAGGCATGAGACGTCTAGAGTGTCATTTTAATGCTTTCTATAAGCATTTCTTCCAGTTCTTGGAGTGTTAGCAGGAGGTTTCTCTTCAGGTAAGGGTTCCTTGAGAACATATAGTTTTTTCTCTTGCTTGAGGACTATCCTCAAGTTCCTATGCCAATCCAAGAAGTTTGTCCCATTCAATTTGTCATTCTCAAGGATAGATCACAGTGATAATGTATTGTTATTAGTGTTTTCTGCCATGGTAATCTACAATAGAAATATGCAAAATAGGTATCATGAATGCAAACATTTGCTTCGGACTTTTATTAAATGTTACTCCCACTATTTTACTCAAATTAATAACCCTCAATATTAATTTGAAAAGATTAATGTCATATCTTTCTAGTGGGCCAAGATCCATATTATACCTAATTTTGAGTTAACTTTGGTTAATTACCCAAAACTTGGCTTATTTAGGTAGACAACACTTGTCAATTACATCATATGCAACTCTTGAATAGTTCGGTGAACAACTCTTGCTCTAGCTTATCTAATAAGCTAATGCCCAACTTTATGTCTCTAGGTCCTAATCCTATTGAGTTTACCTAGTTAAGTCAAACACAGTGATTAGCAATTGGATATTACTATTATCTTGTTGCCTCTCACTAAGATGGATCATGGCCCTTTGTTTTGGCAAACCTACACACGATCAATCGAAACCTTGACAAGTGCTAGGCATTGGAAGGCATCTTAGACTTCATATTGTGTTTGAGGGATTTGATATAATCTTACCATAATTAATCAATAGCCATACATAGCACACATCTCACACATCAACAATAAAATTAAAATGTGACATAGTTATAGCCCAAACTATATTGGTTCTCTCAAGCCAAAGAGAGAACCGGTAGGTCAACCTAAGGGTAATAGCATCTTCTCCAAGTGCCTCCTCGGTCATTTTTGTATGGTCACGAACTCCTTGCCTCCATGATTCCTAATCTGGTCCTATTTCATATCCAACTATTACATGTTTTGAGAAACCTTGAGTTACATTCGAGGGGAGTTAGATGAGAAAGAATGTACAACCAGAAAATAGAGCAAGGCATGACTCGTAGGTCATAGTTAAGTTTTAACTAACATAAAACCACATCCAATCCTATTGGGCTAAGGGCTATAACTATGCACCATGCTCAAACATCACAAATAATGTGCATGTTACATATAATTGTCATTCATATACCATTTAACTTTTAAATTTATTAATCTAATTAATTTTTGAAAATTTTTATTAAATCATATATTAGGGTTCCGAATAATATCCTACACATGGAAGGATTGGGGTCAAGGTATATCTTTTAGCCATCTCTTGATTATGAGGAATTTGTTAATAATATATCATATATATTTTTGGCCTAAAAAAACAATAAAATTAAAAAAAAAACCAAAGCTAGCCGAAAGACCAAGAAACCCGAAGCTAGCCCTTCCATGCATATGTATATATATATCATTTATTTATTGAATCTTGCAATAATATTAAAACATTCCCTAAAATTGATTTAATAAGCATAAACATATCATATATGTTTAATTCAAAATTTAGATTACATTGAATATATTCATAGAATCCATATTCAGCATGTTAGTTTATAAATGATTTAATCAAACAAACTTGCTTTCAACCATAAAATTGATTTGATTCTTCGTAAGTGGCTCTGATAACATTGTTGGAAATTGAGGACATCAAGCAGCAAAATTTTCAAATTCAGTTTCTTTGCAAGATCCACACGAAGTGAGATCAAGCCGGGGTTTAAAGTTTTGTACCTTGTTGGTATCTGTAAAGTTGACTTGTGAAGATCGTTGCTTGTCGAATTACCAGCAAAACCAATTCAACTTCACCTCAATGGTATCCACACAATCAATCCAAGCCTCTAGTTATTTTCACACAAATAACTAGAAAAAGAGCAAATAAAATATGATGTGCTAGCTTCAGAATTTTGCTTTCGGGTTTCTCAAAAACTCACTCAAGGTCTTTTGGTTTTTCTCTTGTTTTCTAAGAAGAAGATGGCAGCTATTTTTTCTTGTTTTCTTACAAGAAGATGGTGGCTATTTTTCTCTAAAGAACAGCCGAAGGGTTTCTTGTTTTTCACATAAGGTGGCTGGTCGAAAAACTCACTATTTATAGAATTAGGGTAAGACTCTTCTAAAGAGTTTTACTTTTAACTACCAAATTCTAATATGTTTGAGATTTATAGATTCAATAAATCTATTGGCTGCCAAGCACAAGAATCCCATTCGAAATTGGACTTCTAAATTCGTATTTTAATTAATAAATCCAAAACTATTTCGGATTCATTAATACTAAAATCCAAACCCATTCAGTTTTAAATTTGAATATCGTCTTAAATTAGAAAACCATATAGAGTTCTATTCATATCTATTTTAGATTCAATAATACTAAGATCCAAACCCATTCAGTCTTAAATCCGAATATCGTTTTAGATCAGAAAATCCTATAGAGTCCTATTTATATTAGGATTTTTGAGATTAATCAAAATCCATCATATGAATTTTACACTCCTTAAAACGTTGGTCATGACATAAAATCTATTTTATTCCATAAGTAGTGAGCGGTGTCTAGCAAACAATCAAAGTTATCCAAGTTATGAGAATGTCAGTAATTTGACATAACCTTATCCTGTGATAAATGTTATCATATAATTCAATCATTTTTCTCTAGATACTTTGATTGAACACGAGCCATGGAACATGTCATGCTCGCATAATTCAATCTTTGTATTTCTTGATTCCCAAGTAAACTCATATAATCAAATGAGCTTGATATTATATATCGACTCATTTGAGCACGGCTATGCATTTTATGGTCTCACTTAATCAAGGGGTCCAGAGATATCACTTCCGTTATTATGAGGGGCAAATCCTATCTTAATACTCAACATCCCACTATATGATTCATTGCACATCCAATTACTGCTTTTTTAGTTTACCCTGTTATGGGTAACGTTTGGTAGCATCAAAATATACAACTTCTCATGTTGGGATCTCTGATGACCTTAAGTCTAAGGATAACATACATCACTATGAAACTTGCTTATGACACTTATATAATAATCCATTTAGCACTTCTCATGGCGGGTAAATCCAGTACATAGTTCTCTAACATGTACCTATGTGTTGATTTAATATCTCATATTATGACACATGTCATCAGTCACTACACATACTAGTTTTAATGCATTATCATTGTCCCATTAGATGATAATACTTGACTAGGGATAATTTTATAATAATTAAATTCTAGGGACATTATTATATTTATCCATGATACACAGATATAGAATTGAATATAATAATAATAATGAACTGCCACAAATTATAAGCATAATGATATAATATATGCTTAAACAATTATTACAAGATTGGTTTTTAGGGTATAATCCAACATGGGTATGTTGTAAGAGCAAGATAACAAGCCATTTTGTGACATGGCTATGCCTATGCTGCGTGGGATGAGAGGCACGTGATTTTTAGGTTTTTTTTTTTGTTTTTATCTTCACATATTTGAATTTCTCATCAATTATAAATAGAATCTCTTGGAGTTGAAGTGGGGATTGTTTTACATGTAAGAGGGTAGAAAATCGAAGAAGGCAATGTGAAGATTATCGACAACAAGAAATTAACTTTCAAGATTGACAATCAAACCTGGCAATGGGCTATCTCTAGACTTTTTTAACTTTAGCTTTTTGTTAATTATGTTTTTCATTGATTCTTGTTATGTAGATGTTGCTTATGATATGAGTAGGTAAACATTTGTTAGCGATTCATTCTCATTTGCCATAGATATTATTTAATTGACATTTATCTTTTTTCAATGTTAATGGATATTTACTTTTGTTTTTGGGTTTAATTTGGTTTTTTTTGTGATTACTTGATGAACAATTACATGTGTTTGAGAATTTTACTAGACCTAAATTTTGGCTAATAGGGTTTAGCTTTGAGAGAAGTAACCTGTGGCTATTAGATAGCCGTTTAAAGTTCCTCATAGAATAGAAACATACTTTTGAGGTATGGGTGGTGGCCACATGATATACCTGGCCCTAAAGGCCTTGAAATCCTGAATATCTATAGAGATATAGGTATTTCTCTAATTATGAAGGATACCTTCTAAACCTTGAAAGAAGTTATAGGATATATTAGAAGATCCATCTAACATCCAATTCATTGAACGAAGTTAAGAAAAAAGTTAGTAGTTGAAGTGAGTTGAATTGATTGAATTCCCTAACTCTTATCCCTTTGACATTCATTTATTAGACTAGATTTCTGTATATTATTTAGGTTAGTTAGCTGACTTTTATTGTCTTTATTCTTGTTATAATTTTCTTTAACTAAACAAGATAATGAAGTGAGCACCTAAAAGCCAACAAACTTATAAATTCTCATGGGAATGATACTCTAATTTGCCACTATTATAGTGCGATCTCATGTAGTTGTGGGTAGCATAGGTTAGGTTAACTTTTCAATGATCAATGCATCTTTAAAAGACTTTTCTAGGATTATATATCACCATTATTTTAAAAAAAATTCTGGCATAAGAAGATGTGATAATTACTCTGGATAGTTTCTTCCATTTTGGATTTTGATTAAAATCTCGAAATGAACTATGATTGCTGGATTCAAAAGTTATTAATCCCAAAAGTTTATCAAAATTTTGACCTATTACCCTATACAATGTTTTTTACGGCCATGTCTAAATCGATGGTTAATATGATGAAATCTATCATCGATGGTTGTATCAGCCCAGCCCAATTTGCATTTGTTCCTAGTACTAATTTTTACGAGATTGTGATTGCCCATGAATTCATGCATTTTTTTTGAGAAACAAAAGACATGGAAAAGATGGATTAGACTAAAACTGATGATAGAACTGAATGGTGCTTTCCAATCGTACGAATTAGATTTTTTTTTTTTTTGTAAAAAATGGATTAGTTGGAATATGAGTTGCCTAGTTTTTGTCACTTGTTCAATCTTAATGATGAAAATGTAAGTTACATTAAATGAACTAGAGGATTAAGGAAAGGAGACCCTTTCCTCTTATTTATTTTTATTTTGTGCTAAAGGATTTTCTAATATTGATAATATAGCTACCTAAGAGGGGCTTCTATCTAAGATGGAAATGTGCAAAGATAGGCCAGTCATTTCCCATCTATCTTCTTCTTCTTCTTCTTCCATTTTTCTTTTTTTTTTTGTAGATGACTTTTTAATTTTTTCCCCTCTTTGTAGAGCTAACCTATAGTAAGCTAAGGTCTAAAATAATATTTTTTTAGAAAAGATATGAACTAACTTTGGGCCAACTAGTACATTTAGGAAAGTTTGCTTCTTTTGTAATTAAGAACATTGTTGGATTATGCCTTGTTTCCAAATTGGAATGGGATTAGATAATTTTATCTAATATTCTAATTTGGTGTTTTTCATAATTCAATTAGGATTTGGAACCTTTATATAATCCTATTGTGTTTTGTAACACTAATCTAAATGAGATTAGGATTGAATCTCTATCAGGTTAGGATTGGGTCTCTACTTGGTGTCTATAAATATAGATGTAGTAGAGGTCTTTTTCATAGAGAAATTGAGAGAGATTTCAAAGAAAGTTTTAAGAGCTTTTGTGAGAGGTGGGGTGTTTCTAAGGTTTTGGGAATCCTTGTAATCTCTGCGTTTGTTATTAATATCATCATCGTCTTTGTCGTGGACGTAGGCTTGAATAGTTGAGCCGAACCACGTTAACTTGTGTGTCTTGATTTATTCTTTGTTCTTACTTTTCTGTTCTTGAACAATCTTGAGAATAACTACAACAATCTGGTATCAGAGTTTGGGTTAGTTCAAGATGGCTACTGTCAAATATGACATTGAAAAGTTTGATGGGAATAATGATTTTGGACTGTGGAAGATGAAGATGTATGCTTTTTTATGTAAAGAAGGCCTCCAAAGGGCATTAAAAAGTAGAGAACATTTACCTCAAACAATGACGACTCTAAGAAGGATGAATTTTTAGAGAAGGCATATGGCTCAATTGTTTTGTCATTGGCAGATAATGTCTTGAGAGAAGTTGCTGGAGAAACAACTCCTGCAGGACTTTGGTTAAAGTTTGAGAATCTCTACATGACAAAGTCTCTCACAAATCGGTTGTATTTGAAACAACGATTATACAACCTGAAGATGAAGGAAGGTACACTCATTGATACACATATAGATGTGTTCAATAAAGTTATTTTAGACTTGAATAATATCAATGTGAAAATAGAATATGAGGATCAAGCCCTTATTCTTTTGTGTTCTTTACCAAAATCCTATGATCACTTGGTTACCACTTTGTTGTATGGGCGTGACTCAATTTCCATGGAGGATGTAAAAGCATTGTTGAACTCTAATGAGTTGCGAAAGTCAGTTACTGAACAAGGTGATACAGTTAGTGCAGAAGGATTGGTTATTCGAGGTAGAGAGAATGAAAAAGGAAAAGGGGATAAAAGAAGATCCCGATCAAAATCTAAATCCAAGAAAAATGACAAGTGCTATAACTGTGGGCAAAAAGGGCATTATAAAAGAGATTGTCCAGAGGTCCAAGGGAAGAAGATAATGAGCTCTACAGGAAATGCTGGAATTGCTGAAGGTGAGTCAGAGGATGCAGATGTTCTCACTGCTACTGTTGGTTACTCGGGCTTAGAGTGGATTCTTGATTCAGGCTGCACTTTCCACATGAGTCCACGTAGGGACTGGTTTACTACTTATCAATCTATTGATGGTGGTAAAGTTCTCATAGGCAATAATATTGCTTGTGAAGTGGTTGGAATAGGTACAGTAAAAATTAAGATGCATGATGGTCTGGTAAGGACTTTGACAGATGTCACATGTACCTGGCTTGAAGAAAAATTTGATTTCTTTAGGAACACTTGACGCAATTGGCTGTCACTATAAGGGTGGAGGTGGAGTTATGAGTATCTTTAGAGGTGCACTAATGGTCATGAAAGGAATTAGACAGTTTGGTCTCTACATTTTACAAGGTAGCACGGTGATAGGTGCTGTAACTGTTTCCTCTTCTAATTTGGATAATAACATGGATACTACTAAACTATGGCATATGCGATTAGGGCATATGAGCGAAAGAGGGATGTCTGAATTAAGCAAACAGGGTTTGCTTGGTGGGCTAGTGATAAGGAAGTTGGATTTCTGTGAGCATTGCATATTCGGCAAGCAACACAGGGTAAAATTTAGTACTGGAATTCACTAGACCAAAGGTACTCTGGATTATATTCATTCTAATCTTTGGGGCCCTTCTCAAGTTCCTTCAAAAGGTGGTGTAAGATACATGTTAACATTCATTGATGATTATTCAAGGAAGGTATGGGTGTATTTTTTTAAACACAAAGATGAAATCTTTGTGGCGTTCAAGCGTTGGAAGACCATGATTGAATAGCAAACTGGTAAGAAAAATTAAGCGCTTTAGAACGGATAATGGCATGGAATTCTGTAAAGAGGAATTCAATGAGTTCTGCAAGGATAAGGCGATTGTGAGGCACCGCACAGTCACATACACACCACAATAGAATGGAGTTGCAGAACGGATGAATAAAACTATTCTGGAAAAAGTAAGGTGCATGCTTTTTAATGCTCGATTAACCAAGGAATTTTGGGCTGAAGCTGCAAATATAGCTTGTTACTTGGTAAATTGGTCTCCATCCACAGCAATTAATTGTCAGACTCCTGAAGAAAGATGGTTAGGTTCCCCTGCAAATTACTCTGAATTGAGAGTATTTGGTTGTCCTGCATATGCTCATGTTAAGGATGGTAAGCTTGAGCCAAGGGC
The DNA here is from genome assembly GCA_020080225.1 of Gynochthodes officinalis. Lineage (NCBI taxonomy): Eukaryota > Viridiplantae > Streptophyta > Magnoliopsida > Gentianales > Rubiaceae > Gynochthodes > Gynochthodes officinalis. Next base: position 33,231,469 of record CM034617.1, read on the forward strand.
AAGGAAGTGCATATTTTTAGGGTATGCAGATGGAGTGAAGGGTTATCGATTGTGGTGTTATGATAACAAGTCATCCAAGTTTTTAATCAGCAGGGATGTTACCTTTGATGAGTCTGCTTTATTAACAAAGAAAGAGGAGAAGACTGACATTGATAAAGACAAGAGCATTGAGAAACATGTGGAGTTTGAGGTTAAAACTTTTGAAAAAGTTCCCCAAATAACTCCAAAAGAGCCCATTGAAAACATGATAGATCTTTCATATGCAGTAAGTGTTGTGAGTAGATTCATGCATTGTTTTGGAAAAACTCATTGGGACGCTGTGAAATGGATCTTAAGGTATCTCAAAGGAACTGCAGATATTGGCTTAGTATATGAATGAGATCATAAACTTGGCGAACTCGTTGGTTATGTGGATTTGAATTATGTAGGAGACTTGGACAAAAGAAGATTTTTGAAAGGTTATATTTTCACACTTTGCGGTTGTACTATTAGTTGGAAGGCTACGTTACAATCAACTGTTGCTTTGTCTACAACTGAGGCAGAGTACATGGCTTTGGCAGAGGTTGTGAAAGAAGCTATTTGGTTAAATGGTTTGGTTGGCGAATTGAGTATGGAGTTAAAGCAAAACACTATCTATTGTGATAGTCAAAGTGCTATACACTTGACTAAGAACCAAATGTACCATGAGAGGACCAAGCATATTGATGTTAGACATCATTTTGTTCGAGAAATTTTGTCTCAAGGGTTAATCTCTGTAAAGAAGATTGGGACTGCAAATAATCCGGCAGATATGATGACTAAGTCCATTACATCGACAAAGTTCAAGTATTGCTTGGATTTGGTCAATGTGTGCAGTTTGAGATAGGAATGTTTCGGATGGGCGAAGATGTCATGATGGGAAACAAGTCAAGGTGGAGATTTGTTGGATTATGCCTTGTTTCCAAATTGGAATGGGATTAGATAATTTTATCTAATATTCCAATTTGGTGTTTTTCATAATTCAATTAGGATTTGGAACCTTTATATAATTCTACCATGTTTTGTAACACTAATTTAAATGAGATTAGGATTGAATCTCTATCAGGTTAGGATTGAGTCTCTACTTGGTGTCTATAAATATAGATGTAGTAGAGGTCTTTTTCATAGAGAAATTGAGAGAGATTTCAAAGAAAGTTTTAAGAGCTTTTGTGAGAGGTGGGGTGTTTCTAAGGTTTTGAGAATCCTTGTAATCTCTGCGTTTGTTATTAATATCATCATCGTCTTTGTCGTGGACGTAGGCTTGAATAGTTGAGCCGAACCACATTAACTCGTGTGTCTTGATTTATTCTTTGTTCTTACTTTTCTGTTCTTGAACAATCTTGGGAATAACTACAACAATCAGCTTGTTGGGGAGGTTTTAACCATGCGGATCCCAACTAGAGCGGCCCAATAAGCAGTAGGAGCCCACCTGAGCCCAAAAGCTTAAGCTAGTGGGTTCTGGATCCTTGCCACTTATTAAGTGCTCTAGTTTCTCTTACTTTTCCAATGTGGGATAGTATCTATGAACACAACAAACCTCCCCCTTCATGGATACACTACCACATTAAAGTTCACTCCCCCACAAGCCCATTCCCTACTCCAGGAAGCCCATCTCTTCACCATGGACCCATTTAGTGCCCGTGCAAGTAGTAAAGGGTGTCAAACCTACTTGTCCACGAGTTACCTACTAAGACCCGGTCCAACCAGAAAAGGAACCACTTGCTTTCCCGAGTAGGCCAACATTCCGGCTTTGATACCACTTGTTGGGGAGGTTTTAACCATGGGGAGCCCAACTAGAGCGGTCCAATAAGCAGTAGAAGCCCACCTGAACCCAAAAGCTTAAGCTAGTGGGTTCTGGGTCCTTACCACTTATTAGGTGCTCTAGTTTCTCTTTCTTTTCCAATGTGGGATAGTATCCATGAACACAACAAACCTCCCCCTTCATCACTAAAATACCCCTAGAGGGGGATAAGGCTAAGCGGAGCGAAAAAGGTTTTCCATGAGATGGGAAATGAAAACTATTAGCCCACACGAAATTTGTGAATAAGTGATTGTCTGATAATGAGCAAGGAAGATCCGTCTTTCTGCTAAACAGGAGGTATTGAACTCATAATTCATTAGATACTTTTTATGAATGTCAACTAAGTGTCGAAGTAAATTGCTCCTGGTTGTTCAATCATTTGATAACCAGAGTCATTCTTTGATAACACTACCACATTAAAGCTCACTCCCCTACATGCCCATTTTTCTACTCTAGCAAGCCCATCTCTTCACTATGGACCCATTTAGTGCCCGTACAAGTAGTAAAGGACCAAACCTACTTGTCCACGAGTTATCCACTAAGGCTCGGTCCAACCAGAAGAGGAACCACTTGCTTCCCCGAGTAGGCCAACATTCCGGCTCTGATACCACTTGTTGGGGAGGATTTAAACCATGGGGAGTCCAACTAGAGTGGCCCAATAAGCAGTAGGAGCCCACCTGAGTTCAAAAGTTTAAGCTAGTGGGTTCTGGATCCTTGCTACTTATTAAGTGCTCTAGTTTCTCTTACTTTTCCAATATGGGATAGTATCCATGAACACAACAAACCTCCCCCTTCATAGATACACTACCACATTAAAGTCCACTCCCCCACAAGCCCATTACGTACTCCAGCAAGCCCATCTGTTCACCATGGACCCATTTAGTGCCTGTGCAAGTAGTAAAGGGTGTCAAACCTACTTGTCCACGAGTTACCCACTAAGACCCGATCCAACCAGAAGAGGAACCACCTGCTTCCCCGAGTAGGCCAACATTCCAGCTCTGATATCACTTGTTGGGAAGGTTTTAACCATGGGGAGCTCAATTAGAGCGGCCCAATGAGCAGTAGAAGCCCACCTGAACCCAAAAGTTTAAGCTAGTGGGTTCTGGGTCCTTACCACTTATTAGGTGCTCTAGTTTCTCTTACTTTTTCAATGTGGGATAGTATCCATGAACACAACAAACCTCCCCCTTCATAGATATACTACCACATTAAAGTCCACTCCCCCACAAGCCCATTACCTACTCCAGCAAGCCCATCTCTTCACCATGGACCCATTTAGTGCCTGTGCAAGTAGTAAAGGGTGTCAAACCTACTTGTCCACGAGTTACCCACTAAGACCCGGTCCAACCAGAAGAGGAACCACTTGCTTCCCCGAGTAGGCCAACATTCCAGCTCTGATACCACTTGTTGGGGAGGTTTTAACCTTGGGGAGCTCAACTAGAGCGGCCCAATGAGCAGTAGAAGCCCACCTGAACCCAAAAGTTTAAGCTAGTGAGTTTTGGGTCGTTACCACTTATTAGGTGCTCTAGTTTCTCTTACTTTTTCAATGTGGGATAGTATCCATGAACACAACAAACATAAAGGAGCAAGAAAAGAGTAAGATATGTAAAATCCCGGGCAATATCTAATAGTATCTCAAAGGAAGTATTTGGAGCTATCACAAGTCATCACTAGAAACAAATTATAGGTATTTGGCTTCATTAAAAATAAAATCCAAGATAGGTTTCAAAATTTAAAGTACAAGTTGCTTAGTCCGACAAAGGAGGTCTAATTGAAAGTGATAGCTATGGTTGTGCCAACTTATTTCATATCTTTTTCCAAGCTCTCAAATATGCTTTACAAGGAAGTCAAAAATCTTTCTTGGAAGTGATGACAAGAAGGCAAAAGGAGAATGCATTGGATGGGATGGGAATGGATTATTTAAACAAAAATCCCAAAAAGGAACGGGATTCAAAAATATTAGATCATTCAACTTGATAATGCTTACTAAATTTTTTTGGCATTTACCCCCAATTCTTACCTATAGGTGAGCAAGGTCATAAGAGCAAGTTACTTTCCGAAAGAGTCAATCTTCAATGCAAAAGTTGCTAAGACTTCATCCTAGTTTTGGAAGAGTGTTACTTAAGTAGGGAAACTTTTAGAACAAGGGACATAAAAGAGAATAGGGTGTGGAAATACATTTGGAAGAACATATTGATTCCATACTTTAACTGTGGAACTATAACCTCTCTAAAACCTCCTAACTGCTCAATAAACACCATGGATCATTTAATTTGTCATTGAACTTTACAAAGCTTGCTTTCTAATGGACAATAGCATTAATAGTTTGTAAGTTTTTAACTAAAAGCTAAAGTTAAAAGAATAAGTAACTAGGGACAAAATTCAATGTAAGAAATCAAAGTATGAACAATGCTAGGATTTAACTTTTTAATTTTGAGCATTAGTCCAATATTTCCTTTATGTTAGGGTAGACTTTCCCAAGGGTAGGGAAGATAGTTCAAGGCATTTTCAACCTTCTCCAGGGCCCAAAAAGTTCTCCAACACCTAACTAATCCTATATCTTTATAGCAACGTTAGGATTAAAGACATTATGTCCAATCTAGGGTTAAGCCTTCTATGTCAAATTAGTATAATCTCCATCCAATTTGAATAGTAGGTTTTAAAATATAGTTCATGGGTCACGTTAATTAGGTCAAATTTTCCTAATCCATATTTCCAATTCAAAAAGGAAAGCCACAAGCTTTCAAGTGCGAGTCCGTCAATTAACAACATATTAAGCATAAATTGATGCAAACAATTAAGGAAAATCAAAACCCATATCATAGATCATAAAGATATTAATATAACATACTCATAATCTTCAAATTTAATCTAGCCCATAAGATTTAACAACTCATAATCCCAAGTTCAACCAACAAAGGAGTAGTACAAGATATAACTAAAGAGTAAGGACTAAGAAAAGAAAAACTCTAATGGATGATCCACAAATCTTAACTCTTCTTTTAAATTCAAAGATTGAATTTCCTCCTTGTTGGGGATTCTCTAACATATTATTTCTTCTATGAATGTTGTATTAACTAAGTTAAAAATATCTTCCTTTAGGCTAATGAAAAGTTTTTATTCCATATTGGGTTAATTAAAAGTCAAACCTATAGTTAAAAATGGGAGTGACCAAATTTTGGTTCAAGAGGCCTGGTGAGCATTGGGTTGGTGGTGCTCAGCCCTTATAGATTGGTCTACCTTCTAGCCTTTTTTTGACCTTTGAAATGCAAGAATTTGGGTATGGTTTCTTCACTATTTTAAAGTTTTCAATTGGTTTAAGAACCACCAAATTTGGAATTGTGTAACTCAAGATTGGGCTATCAAAAAATTGCCTATTCATCAACTTCATTTGTTCTTTAGAATTTACTTAGCAATTTGTAACTCCATTTTGACTCTTAAATTGATTGGACTAGGCAACGCACTCAATACAAAAGTTGTGGCTATGTATTCAAGCTTTCCATTTGTCCAAATCTGCAAATTGAAGTTTTATAGATTTAGATTTTACTTTCTCAACATCGCTCAACACCATTCTCATTTCGCAGCTTTGGAGGTTGCACTTTTAAGCTTTTATCTAGTTATTTCCAATTCTTTTGACCTCCCTACGATTAAATATATAAAATAAATATAAGTGTACTAAAAGAAGCTCGTTTGGGTATAATTTAGCAAGTAACATCACACAAAATAATAGTAAGTTCATAATGAAAGACACAAAAGTTTGATTTTCATCAACATACAAAATTCTATTTGAGGTATGAACATTAAACCAAAATTGAAACTTTTCCCATTGAATGTATTCATAAAAAATCTTGTCAACTAATTTCTTAATTCAAGAAACCACCGGTAGAGGCAAAAACAAATGTCCAACATGTGAAGAAGTAGAAATTATTGAGTACGTTGTCTCCAAGTGCAAGAAAGCTGATGTAATATCGAAACATTCCCTTATAAGTTGGGATTGTTTGGATTAGTATAGGGATCAATTATGGCTATGATGGTTGCAACTTTAAAAAGGTTAAAAAAACAATATCAAGGGCAAGATCATATCAACCTAACATATGAATATTTTGTAATACATGGAAAGAGAGGAACAAGTTTTTGTTTGAGCAAAAAGAACAAGATGTATGGTAAAAAAGCAAGATATTGGGGTTAAATAAAGAAGAAATATTCTCCAGCTTGTAGCTTAATAGATTAGAAAAGCCTCTAGATATTATGTGCTTTCATGTCAAGTGGGGTCTAAAACAAAGAAAATTTAAAAAAGAAATGGCATACATTCAAAGAAAAAACAAGGAGAATGACCAGAAAGGGGGCAAGAGGAATTGGGAAGAAGGGTTGGCATACAAGAAAAAAAACACACAAGAACGATCACATTTTGGGTTCTTTCATGATTTCAAGTGATGGCTTCTCTTCTTCTTATGTGCGTGTATTTTTAATTAACTTCTCAATTAATTCAAAATTTCAAACTTTGAACTTTTATTTTATTTTGTGACTTATAATCGGATGATCGAGTCGATTTCATGATTATAAGTTCATTCCATACTCCATAATAGGGTTCTATGCATTCTCATTATGAGAAGAGGTCATTTGAGCATATTTTTAACACCAAAGGCCTTTGCCCTTCTATCTCTTAGATAGAGAGAGTGGGTGGGGGGAGGGGGGGGGGGGGTGGAGGCGCAGAGCTTTTGATTTTTTCATGTTGTCAAAATAAAAAAAGAGTTAAACAATGTGTTTTCGTGTTGTCAAGGATTTGAACAATGAGCAATGAAAACAGGTGACGAGTGCGTGATCGAATTGATCAGGTCATGTAGGAACAAGGTTTAAGCCTACATGTTTCTCGATGACACTTTTAGATCTTATGCTTGGATGTAGCCATTAAATTCTTTGGTTTATTTAATTCATATTATTTCAACTCTTTTTTAAATCAGTATTCAATAATCTCATTTTTCATCATTGTGAATGCCTAATCACCACCTGCATATTTAAGATGTTAATCGATAGAGCAAGAGCTGAAGGTTAGTATTAGTTCGTGAGAATATTAAACTTAGGGGGTAAGCTACGTAAGTAAGAGCTA